>JAOEHI010000012.1:1017200-1041154 GCA_025447815.1 Percopsis transmontana
TTATTAGTGATATCTGTGGATGTTTATTAGTGATACCTGTGGATGTTTATTAGTGATACCTGTGGATGTTTATTAGTAATACCTGTGGATGTTTATTAGTAATACCTGTGGATGTTTATTAGTGATATCTGTGGATGTTTATTAGTGATACCTGTGGATGTTTATTAGTGATACCTGTGGATGTTTATTAGTGATATCTGTGGATGTTTATTAGTAATACCTGTGGATGTTTATTAGTAATACCTGTGGATGTTTATTAGTAATACCTGTGGATGTTTATTAGTGATACCTGTGGATGTTTATTAGTGATACCTGTGGATGTTTATTAGTGATACCTGTGGATGTTTATTGTCTGTATGTACTGAAGATGCAAAATGGACACTGTTAGAAGGTTTTTATCGATTTACCTTTACAAAAAGTTGAGTGTTTGAAGTGTTGGATTTCCAGTGGTTTTGCTCCGTGGGTAGTCCCATGCTAAACCGGACCAATCCGGACTACGTTGCTGCCACTGGAGGTGGGGGCGTCCTTAGCTGTCTGGGGCTAATGGCTACGGATGGGCTCTAATGCACGGCCCCCCGCGATAAATCACGTGCGTAGCGCCCCGCTCCGACACTCAGCAGCTTGGCCGGACATTTGGTTCCATCACCCGCCCGGAGATTAATGAGCGCACACCCATTTACCTTGCACCGCCATACACACCCACAAAGGCATCCGGCAAAGACACAGACACACTCTCTCACACTCTCACACACGCACACACACACACACACGCAAGCACGCATTCACCCACTGCTTAACAACAGATGCACATACACACCCACTGACGCATGCTAACCCATAAACACACACAGTCGTATAAAACCTTTGCACAATGCCTGCACACAGGCAGACACAGGCACACACACACACACTCACACACACACACAGACACACTGCTGTCAGACCAGGCAAAATGAAAGTATGATGAATGGACACAGGTTTGTAAGTAATAACGTTAGCCAGTGTAATTAATAGCTTCTACGCGCTAGCAACAACATTAAGCTCTGTCTCCCTGTCTCTCCATCCCCGAGTTGGGGATAAACTTTCTCCTCTGTCTCCTCCATTCCTTGATCGTCCTCAGAGTTATTGCAGTTAGAGGCTGCAGGCAACGCTCGGGAAAGCCGGCGCGGCAGGCGGCGTTTCTCAAAATGTTTATTTTAGCGAGGAACGGCGCACTCGACAAACCGCGCCTCTGCTGCGATCATTGTCGCCGGGGCTATTTGCACACTGTACCAATTAATCATCGCAGCGCACGCACGGCAATTAAATTAGGCTGGGTCACACACCAGCAATAATGCTGCTTTAATTGCGCAGGCCAAGAGTTCTAATTCAACTATCTGCGGATCGCTTGACGGGGGTAAACTCCACTCTCATCAGGGCTGCGTAGAAACACAGAGGGAGGGAGGGAAGAAACAGACAGACAGAAAGAAAGACAGAAAAAAAGAAAGAAAGAAAGAAAGAAAGACAGACAAACAAAGAGTGAGGTGTTACTATCTGAGCAGACGAGGGCAGGCGGCAGCAAACCGACAGTGACAAACCGACAGGAAGCAGCACCGCAATAAAACTCCCCTCCAACCACCTTCAAATAACCCCCCCCCGTGTCAAATCCTTCCCTGACCTGACAAGTAAAAACAAACACACCGCGATGTCTGTAAAACAACACGAGGGGGAGACTGAACGAGAGAAGATCCCGTCTTCACCCAAAAAAGAAAAAAGAAATAGCAAATCAAATTCCATAAGAAAACCCATACAAATAAAAACATTACCAAACAGGAGCCGCCTCACAGCAATATGAATGTTGTTAAATCTATAACCAATTTCATTTTTTTATCTCCCGCTTTCTCCCTCTCCCCCCCCCCCCCTCTCTCTCTGTTATCTATGCAGCAGGTTGAGAGCTCTGCATAGGCCCGTGTGTGTGTGTGTGTGTGCAGCTGATTAGAACAGTGATAGATGGCGGGCCAGATGACCTCAGCTTCCCGCTAAACACAAGGTTGGACATTTGTCTCCGCGCTGCGTTTGCATGCCTTCCACCTGCTTATGGCAATTTGTCACCATACTCACTTTTGCCACTGAGAAGACGCCGCTTTCGCGCTTTAAACAACACCAGCGCAGCTTCGTCTAACAGACTGAATATAATACCCACCATACATACACACACACACACACACAAACAGACACACTCTCTCTTTCACACACACACACACACACACACACACACAGGCTGATGAATGGCCTGTCAGGCTGTTTGTTGATCAGTGAATTATTTATACTCATAAGTCTTTAATAATTCAGGGAAACCAGTCTTAGCAAATTATTCCTCTGGTCCCCCAAATCAACTTGGTCTGGTCCCCTGTTCAGACACACAGGCCTGGAAACGTCCGCGCCCCTAGGAATACGGCGTGGACGCTTCTTTAAAAGCGCTGACGTACGCGGCGAGACTGACAGCCGTAATTCGATAAGTCAAGGAAGGGGGGTTTGGCGCGTCGCCGCTCATTACGTCGCCGGCGCGACACGTCTGTATCGCTTACAGACACTCCACCGATGGGAGAGAGGGGAGATACTGTACTGACCTTATTGCACTGCAGGGTTGTGTTGCTGAACGCACGTGGGACACCTCCCATTGTGGTGACACCTCCCTTTGGGGTGTCCCTCAACAAGATCTTAAAGGCCCAATATCATTCCACTTTCCAACTGTCATTTTGGACAGGCTTTGCTAGCTTCGAGCGGAACATTTTGTGTTTCATTGTGTTTGGCTAAATGACATGTTAAATGAACTGACTTTTCCTTAGAAAAAAGGTATTCCAGTCCTTTCAGGTCCCTTCAGACCACACAACTGGAAAAACCTGAATTTTATGATAGGAGATCTTTAAAAAATTGTATTATTGATTTGAAGGTTTTTAGCCATGTCTTGTTTGTAATAGTCATTACTAGTCAATTACATCATTTAGCAGAAGCATTTTATCCAAAGCAACTTACAATTCCATGGTGCTATTACATGGAGCAGGTAGGGGTTAGGCATCTTGCTCAAGGATGCTAACAGGTAGGCCACCTCGGGGAACCCACGACCTTGCGGCTGGGAGTCCAACGCCTAGACCACTAGACTATCCTGCCCCCCTGACTATAGTCAAGTCAAAAACACTATTCATTCTGGCAGCATGAATTCCCATCCAAACATTGTGGATGCTGTGGAACAGTTCACACTAGGAAAGTACGGGACGTGTTATCAATCCATCACAAAGGCCTCTGGCTTGTGGCCGCTGGCGAGTCCTATGACACGAGAGGAAACCAAATCTCTAGCACTATCCTCATTCTAAGCACATTGAGAAACTGAGCACAGGAACTAATAGCCTGAAAGCTTTCCATATAACGTGGACATCATACAGCAGAGAGGCCGCTGCATGTCGGACTGGAACGGAAACTATCTGGGTGGTGAAACTGATGGGAGGAATAATCTCCCTTCTTAAGTCTCTTTACAGAGGTAATAATAATAATAACTTTATTTTTAAATATTTATATAGTGCATTTTAAGATACCCAAGGCCGTAATATGTTAACTATGATCATTTAGTGTTTAAAGTAGTAAAATCAGTCATATAAATCTCTGTTATATGCACTGAATGTCATTTTGGGGGAAAAAGACAATATAGTCTTGCCTCCAGTTTGTCTCTAGTCTCTATACATGTAGCAATTACAAGCTAGTCGACAGACTAGCCCCTCCCCCATATCACACAGGTTAAGCTGTCTCTGTATACATACAATAAAACATTAGCTCCTTTACTGCACTGACATGACACTTTGGTTCCCGTAGCCTTTGGCCAACAACCACACACACACACACACACACAAACATACAGAAATATGCCACACACACTTGGTGACATCCAGGCAGACAAATCACACACACACACACAGCAAGCAGAGATCCACACAGAGGGTCCCTTGCTAGACACTTCCAGGTCCCTAACGAGGTCGCTAATTAACTCTCCCACTTGCACTAGCTCGTTTTCATCCGAGGTGCGCGTTGCTTTTTTGACAGGAGAAAATTGCCGGGCAATTAAATCATCTGAAGACGAACACTCCAGCAGCTGGTATTAACAGCTAAATGCTACATTCATTTAAAAAAAAAAAAAAAGAAAAGGAAATAGTGATTGTGGAGAGATATACAGCAAGTGACTGGCTGCTATATTTTCTAATACTCAGTTAAGCATGTATTTGTGTGAATGCATCACGTTTTGTACAAAAAGGGTAGCTACAAAACTCGACACTGATACACAATCACATTTATAGAGTCATACAAAGTTGAGACAATCGCAGGAAAGTATCTTTAACTATCTATCTACTGTAGCATTCAAATTTAATATGATTGAAATTATTTTTTTTCAGACATTTCTAATACATTTTCTCTGACCAACACATTACTGATTCATATTGCAGTTCTTGCATTCTCAGTGGCTTAAAAATATAAAAGCTACAGTCTTCAACTTTTCAGCTATGATAAAGCATGTGGTGTTCAATACATCTATTTCTAAGAACGATTTTGACCAGTGTATTATATATTGCCTTCGCTGACTGCTGGGTAAGAAAACACTGTAAATTGGTTAAGGTATCATTTTAATCGTCATTTACACAGACGTGTCTGTGTAAATAAGAACTGACATTTTCGAGGAGTGCAACTATACACAGCGTAGCAGGCTAGCTGAACAATAGGTTAAGCTTTTAACTGCGAGAATTAGCACAGAATTAGCCAACGGCATCCGAACCCTCCTCGGGCGGTTAAACTGCACCCAGCTTGCCCAAATAAAAGACCAAATTATTCACGAAGAATATCGAACCTGGGTACCGTGAACACATTATTCCTTCCTACGTTCATTCCTTGTCATTGTCGAGCCCCCACAATCCCCCCCCCCCCCTGAAAAACTGATTTTTGTCTCGTTTTGTTAACCTCGCTGGCAATTAACCCCACGCTGCGAGGCAGCCGCACGCCGGCCAATAGGGCCAGGCCGCCACGGTGCGAACCGTTGCATTGTGTCATCTGTCCAGTATGAAGAAAGAAAGGCTGAGGGCACTTCTGCTTGCTTTTTTGGGGGGGGGGGGGTGATTACCAAATGGGTTCCCCCCCCAGGCTATGACAGCAGTGTGGAGGCTGGAGGGTCTTATTTGTGTGTGTGTCACACACTGACGGGCTGGTTTTGTGTTGCCGTCACAAGGGCACTGAAGATGGCGAGTACCAAATGTGTGTGTGTGTGTGTGTGTGTGTGTGTGGGGGGGGCATTGTACCCGTTCTATTCTTCCTCGACGCTACCTCTCAATGGATGGATTAAAGAATATGCCTCAGTCTTAATCTTTGAACTGCAGACACACACACACACACACACACACACACACACACATTAAAACGGTATATATAGGTCTCATTAGCATTGCTCAACACGTCCAAATGTGGCTACCTGCTCCACAGCACATAAGGTGCGCTTCTTTTCAACCCCCCTATCGTTTCTACCAACGTAATGAGAGAAAAAGGTCAATGTCTTGCGCAGGGAGTAGAGGGGGAGGGGGGGGGTGTATTAAACCCCGTGATCCTCGCGCCCCTCGCAAGCTTGCGGCGAACGAGCATCACGCCACGAGCCGAGGGGGCCTTTTATTGCAAACCTAATTCATTTCTCTAGACAACTGTGAAATTTGTCATTGACATTAGTCATTAGCCCAAGGCTAACCAAAAGATGATCTCAGTTAATAAATGATCCCTAACAAGGATCTCTCTCTCTCTCTCTCTCTGTCTATCACACCTCCTTTCTCTGTCTATTTCTCTCCGTCTCTCACCCATTGTGCTAATGGCCAAGGCAGCTGCGAGAACGTTGTGCAATAAGAGAACCTCCGTCCCTCCCTCTCTCTCTCTCTCTCTCTCTCTCACCCTCTCTCTCTTTCTCCCTCCCTCCCTTCGCTCGGCATTATCCTCTCTCAGTCTCTCTCCCTTCTTCCAGATGCCATGTTACGCGGAGACATCATAAAGACTTGTGGAGCGTGGGGGAGGGAAAGGGGGGGGAGTTTGGGGGGTAGGGAGGGGGTGGGGGTTTGTGTGGGTTCTGGAAGGCTCCACAGGCCAGCTCCCCCCCCGCCTGAAGGCGCTGGACAGCAGCTCAGAAAGCGTGCAAGAAACACAGAGAGAGGGGGGGGGATAAATGTCTCAGAGACAGAGAAAGAGGAAAACATAAAAAGAGAGGGGGGGGGGGGGCAGAGTTATATGTTTGGCTGTGGACATCGGTGCTACTAAAAACTAAGGTCAAAGGTCAAACCGGCAGACAAATAACACGTCGGAAGGGAAAGTCGCTGGCTGTAATCAAACACTTTTTGTCCCTCCATCCATTTACATCATTTGAAAATAAAACCTATCAGGAGCTGTGGAGTATTTTTTTTTTAATATCTGGTCCCCAATAATTGTTTCCTGAACGGAGAAATCCATTATTAGGCCGACGAGGTGCGGACGGTCTGTCTATCTCGGAAAACGTCAAGTCACATTTTCTCGTCGCGGGGGAAAATGGAATTGTTGAAATCGTGTTTGGCGAGAGGGGGGGCCCCCGCCGTCTGGAACGGCAAAGGGGGAATAATGCGATATTCCCCCTTTTTCCCTATTCGTAGTTCCAATTTATTGAAGTAACAGAGCAGAAAATGCACTGACAGCTGTAGTAGCGCTTTATTGCGAATTAGTATATACATTCTACACCCCCAGCGAGCCGAGCCAGGCTTCATTGTATTTCCGTAATTGCTGAAGGCTGGTAGAACGAAGGGGCATCGGCAGTCGAGCAATTACAAGCTAACGATGACAGGGTGTACTTTTAACATCAGATCCCATTTGAAGCCGGGGACGAGGAGCTGGGAGGGGGATCGCCATGGCGGAGGTCCGCTGGTGCTACGTGTGGAAGATAGCAGGTGTTAAACAATGACAAATGCAAAATTACACTTTTTTTTTATTGGTCAGCGCTCTCGCCCCGTCACCGTTTTTGGCGTTCACCGTCGTGATCACTTTTTAGCAGCACAGGATTCTGTTTTGGCATTTCTGCATGTATTTAAAGCCCTGAAGTCTCCAACTTTGTCATTTAAATGTCTGCTTCACTTATTTCCCATGTATTGAGGGAATACAGTGATAGCTCAGCCTGCAACCCACGAGTTTTTTGTTTTTATAATCAGATGTCTAGGTGCAACATTCCCAGGTGGGGAGAGTTCTCCCCACTTGAGAGAACTCTCACAACTACATAGAGTAGAGGCGCCTCCATTGGCTGTCCAAACTTACTGTGTTGCCAAAATCTTAACCTAGAAAGTGACAGATTGCAGCTTTAACTGCCAATCTAATGTATTTTTTAGAAGTAGTAAATGCAGCACCAGGGCTCACTTTAAAGTGGCAGCTGAACAACACACAATAGATAAACTAGATAAACATCTAACTTCCCATTCAGGGAACGGTCTCATTCACAGACACAAGGCTTCAGACGCCAGGCAACCAACAGCGGAGCACCAGGCCTCAGGGCTTCACTCAGAGGCCTTGAGTGAAGTGCAAGCAGGTGTGTTGAGAGAATGTGACAGTTGCAAAAGCAAGTCTTGTAGGAGCACTTGTAACATGGCCGTATGGAAGTCGGGTTGCAAGAACAAAGGCAAATGCCTTTCCCCCCCCTCCGCCGCCCCCCAAGAGTCCGAAACACCTTTTTCCCATTTAGAGAGATATTAGGGGAATCTGAGATGGGAGGAGAGGAGGCGCAGGTCTGCAGATGTACACGAGGTTGGGCTCCTCCACACTCCAGCCCCTGAAGCTCCCTGGACGCTCATTACAGCTGGCTCAGCGTTCCTGCAGACCCACCGTCATGCGCCCTGTGCCTGGGAGTGAAACCCAACAACGCAGAACATTGTGTTTTAAGAGTCCTCCGTCTGCAGTGCCGGTGAGAAGCGCCCAGGGCTCCGAGAAGAAAGTGCCGGGGACACATGGTGTTTGAACTGGCCCCGGCAAACGCGACGTGCAGGTGAACCGCCCCGAGCTTTCATTGACTGCTCAGAGAATTGATGTCAAGTGAGAGCGACTTGGCGGCTCGGGCCAAAAACGCAGTCCAGGCTGGAGCGCATGAAATATGTATCGAGGTGTGTTCCAGCAGCTCGGGTTGAGGTATTTCTTTGAAATCCCCCATTTTTCTTTGTGTGATTGATTCATGTTGACTTGCGCTTTGGAACCAATTAGACCGCCTCCTAACAAGCAAACACGGCTGTCAGGCGGTCGGGCCAGAACCAGACCGAATCATTACCTCGGGAATAAAGACGACGTCCTGTAGGCCGGCGATCTGCAGTCGCCGCGTTTTAACAGATTCAGCCGCGCGATGTGTGTCGTGCATCAAAATGCTTCATCCACAGCGATGAAGCTGTGGATGAAGGAGGAGCCTTAGCAGTGTCGCTCGAACGCGGTGAAGCCTGCTTCGCTAAACAACGCTGAGCCCCCGGGATCCTCGCGCCAAGGCGGGGAGTACTTAGGATGTGAAATGTGCCCGGCTGCAGTGCAAACACTTGTCTTCCTTCGCATTACATTTTCCATCATATTCTCCGCTCCGTCTTCTGACGAGAGGCCCCCATCTCACACTCTCCGTTTCAATTTGCGCCGCTGCCGCGCCAAACTACATGTTCATTTACTGCGGTTATTACTTTGTCATGTTGGATGAATTGATAACATGACACAACTTGTTTGCCGGCTTGTTGCGCCGGCAGCCTGATTATGAGGTCAAGTGCATTAACAAATGACAAAGTGAGAGATGGGAGAGGAGGCTCGTTGAATGGATGGCTGTGCTTTCCTTTACAGGAATTACGTCTATTACTCTGGACCCCAGAGGTGGTGCACGAGTCCCACCACCTCCCAGATCGACTTTATGTTCTTTTTAAATGGCTACAGGCAAGAAAGAGGGGATGATGAACAATAAGGGTGCACTGCAAGATGTTATATCTTAATCTCTCTCCCCCCCTCCCCCCAAACTCATTTTGTCACAGACATAATGTCGTAATCTGAACTGCGACAATATTCTTTTTAAATGCGATAATAGTGTTTTTAAATGATTTTGAAGGATTTGTTTTCAATTGTTCACACACACACACACACACAGAGAAACGAAACTTGTTTGTACTTGAGGCCTCTGCAGTAAATAACTTGATGTGATTGGTAGGTTGCCCAGTGGTCAGAGTGGTCGGCGGCGAGCCGAAAGGTCCTGGGTGCGATCCAATCTTAGGTGCAGTACAAAGGCGTACTGTACTCAAGGTGGTGACAGTCTATATAGCCATAACCTCACTGTGCAGGACTTAAGCCTTAATGAATCCAATCCACTGTTAGTATGCAATTTAAAATGCTAATGTGCAAATATCGCATCTGCGCCTCTGTGCTGGTAGGGTTGCAGGTTCTCTTCCAACAGTTGCCCTTTAACCCAAAAGACACGTACACTTGGTGTCCACCAAAAGTTATGCATTCAGAACCACTCACATTTCCAGTGTCAGATGTAGCCCAAAAACACAGGAGGTCACGATGATTATCGACGAGTTTCGCAAAACACTCTTCGCCTTTCCATTCCACGCCTACAGTATATGCTTCATGTTTTCCTAATGATGGCGAGATGTTGTGAGGGCTTGTCAGGGATTTATGAGGACAGAAGAGGTGGTTTATAAGGAGGGACAGTCAAGGTCACAGCGGTTCATAAGGTTGCTAGGCCTGGAACGGCAAACTAACCATAACAGAATGGGATGGAATTGTGACCCCAAGAAAAAAGCAACGTGTGTTTCTGTACCAATTTCCCCAAGTATTTAAAGGTTCTTGTTGCTAGCCTAACAGCATGCTGTCTGAACACAACTAGCATAGGTTAAGGGCAACCTATGACCCCTCTAGAAAAAAAACAAAAAACAGTGACACAGTGTTTTCAGAATTTCTAATCTATGCTCATCTATCTTCATTCGCTTTCCAGGAACTGGTAACTGTTGCAAAGTATCAAATTACTTGTACACGATGGAAATAAACAAACCAAAAGTATCTTAATGAAAGTAGACATTTAACCATGCCATTAGCACTCAATTGAGCACACAACAGTGGCCAGCCTGTAGACGACACATGCCATTTCTTCAGGGTGCGAGCATATCTCCTGCACTCTGGGGACGCAGCGGAATACATCCAAAGAATCCCCATAGTGTATTATCACAAAGTCAGACAGGGGAATCTTCAAACCCGACGCCTGTCACGGGCGGAAAAAAAGCTGACAAGAGAGCACTAAGCAGCTCTCCTCCCCCTAGCGGAGTCACTTTGAAAAAATACTTAGCCGAGCCCCCTTTTAACAATCCTACGGGGACTAGTCCACCCCGTGCTCCTATCTCAGATGGTACAACCTGCACACCTGGAATTACAATGGGGGGCACATCAAGGAAAGTCCAAGCCTGACTGACAAGAGCTTTCCCCCCTCGGTAAAGAGCCCAGCTCCCCTTCATGCCGGGTTTGTGGTGGCTGCTGGAGAGAGAGAGCTAATCGGGGCTTTTCCAGGGTGCCGTAGCAGGGGTTCCAAGCAGCGTAACCCTCCCCCTCAACCACCACCATCACCACCCAAACTAGTATCACTCTTTAAGGGGGGGGGGCTTGCAAAATCCTCTTAGTGACGAGCTGAGGAAGACTTTGAGAGCACGTGGTGGTGGTGGTGGTGGTGGTGGTGGTGGGGGGGGGATTTCATCGCGATCAGGCGCTCATCTCCGCGGGGACTGACCTCCCCCCTCGTCCGTGACACCTCCCTATTAATACAGCTTTAATTACACAAAGTCAACCGTCGCTAGCCTCCCCCTCCTCCCCCTCCTCCCCCCCTCCACCCCATCTCTCTGTCTCTGCGGGGGACCACTCCTTGCCTCCTCTCCATTAAGATGGAGAGAGAGAGAGTGATAGAAGAGTGGAGCGGTGTCTGGTGCTTGCCACGCAGGCAGCAGCAGGGAGCACCATGTCACCTCCAGCCTCCCGATGCCTCTTCACACATGTCTGATGTGCGGCACAACATTATTACTGTGTGCGTGGGCTTCGGCGCGCGCGTGCGCCTGTCAGAGACACAGGGTCACAAGTGGGGTTTAAGAGCCGATGCGACTGGACCTGCCGGGGGTTTGTGGTAGGCCTGCTTAGGAGGTTTTATGTATCGGGGTACTGTGTCCTACTAATATCTGGGCTTCCTCTTTGTCGGAAAGGGCCGGAAAAGAAAGACCCACATTGTCGCCTCTTTCTTAAACCTTTGTATCTTAATGATATTTTGGGAACATTCCTCGACGCCAAACTAAGGCGCCAGCGTTACTGTTGGCAACGGCTCCCCCCCGGAACATTCCGCGACGGGTCTCCTTTATAGCTCGGGGCCTGGACGCTCCCCCGGCAACCAAATGTTATCAATCCATTCCAGCAAGGCACCCTGGTTTATGATTTATGTTTCCTAGGATAATAAAGTACAGTATCGGTAACATGTGTAAAGTGTTCCCCGAGCGCCAACCTCTGTCTCCTTGATTAATGCCGATTTAATTAATCGCCGCACTAATTAAGCGATACATAATTACAAGGTGTGCATTTATGCAAAGATAATAGCACACCTTGGGTGAAGCCAGGCCCGGGAGAACGCGCCCAATCAGATTGTGCCTTTGGACAAACAATAGATTGAGATTAAGTGCGTCTGGTGGCAATGGTTGACCATTGTTGAGCAGCGTATTAACGCGCATGCCATAATAGTCATAATTATTATGTGCCTTGATATATTGAAAAAGATATTTAATAGACTAATAATCACTACACTTAACTGAAATGGGTGAAAAGGAATGCTGGTTCATTGTAGCGCATTGTCCTTTTTAAAATGTATTTAATCTTTTTTTTAACCAGGCAAGTTAGTTAGGAACAAATGTTTATTTACAACCACGGCCTGGTAGTATTGTATAGGTACAGGATTTAAATATTGTCTCTTTAAGATAGAACCATCTCTAGCGACATAGGTAGTCATTTGCTACGGTCTACCATCAGACAAAATGAGCAGAGTGCCTAACTTCAACTCTATAGCAAAGCTTGAAGCGGGCCTATAGGTCCATAAACGCATCGATATTTAACAGATTAAGTTGCGGTCCTCAACGCAGGGACGTCCAACGGGCCCATTAATCAAGTCGCACCTTACTGTCCTGCCCCCACGCAAGCTAGGGGCCCCCACAGCAGAAATACCAATTTCCTCTGCGTTGGCGTCAGCAAGCCCCCATCCACCTCCAGTCACACGCCTATTTGCAGTAAATATACTTCACCCCTGTTTCCCCCTCCCCCCTACGTCAAGCGTCTCCACGTAGCGACTTCTGATATGTGTATAAGAGCAGTGTTATTTACACTGATTAATGGTTCCCAAGCTTTGGTGGGGTGTAAGCTGCTTGCATCCAGACAGCGCTGACAAATAAATCTATCAATCATACGCGGGCTTTTCTAATCCCCGAGCCATCAGACAGAGTTGCAACCTAAACACTTTGTCACAGAGTGAGCAACCGCCAACACACACGCACGGTGTGAAGTTAACGCAGCACTTTAGAGGGATACAAAAGAGCCAGGTTCCAATGTATAACAAATCGGGGGGATAGGGGGGGGGGGGTACTCACTTTGAGAAATGTATACTTGATAAGATTTTAAACCATGTGTCATTTGACACTTGACTGTATGTTGATGCATGAGATTTAGTATTTGGTAAACTGCCTCACAATAGACTCCCTAGCCATGCTTTATATGGTTTGTCCAATCAAACCACTGTCCCTATTAGAATTGGCTTTAAAGATTCAGCTGACTAAGGCAGCAATAGCCATTGTTGACCCTCTGCATTCAGTGTGTTCAAACACATAATAGAGTATAGGTTTGTACGCACGGTGTAGCGCACCATTATTACTTTAGACAATACATTCACATTATGGTACCTCTCACTGTAACTGAGTGAAACCCACCCGCTGGCATAAATCACTATATAGCTCTGTTTATAACATGCTTTGTCACCGTATCAGCGCGGAGTAGAGGTGTGCGACACAATAACAAGTAGAGACATCAATCGCCGGCCGCAGTCCTCGCGGGTCCCGTTGGCTGCGGCGCAAAAGAAAGAAAAAAAGGCACGGCTGCTTATTGTGGAACAAGCCCCTAGCCGCTCCTCGCCATCTGTAACTAAAAACAAAGACTGTGATCACACTGAAGACATATCGCGACTGTAGCACTTCCCATAATCTGCTCAGAGGTCTGTGCGGGTATGGCAATGCGGGGTGAATCCAATAAAACCTAGAGCTGCCATTTAATTAAACATTTGGCAGCGAAAATTCAATTAGGTAAGAATAACACGGAGATGGCGAATACGTGTCGGGCTCTGATAGGAACTTCCGTAGATATCCAGCGTCGCTTCCAATTCGTTTGCGGTAACTGTTCTTTTTCAATCTGTTCTCCGAGATTACGCAAGTGCTGTTTTTCGAAAGCGGGGCTCTCTGTGCCACTAGGGGGCTCTCAGTTGAGGTGAGGCCATCGCAGAGCCGGGTGACGACATACCTTTAAGTCCCACGTGGACGTCCCACTAGGTTACGGGGAAAATTAGTAAGATCTTGCAGGAAGAGTGTGTGTGTGTGTGTGTGTGTGTGTGTGTGTGTGTGTGTTGGGGGGGGGATGATTATCACCAAAACTGCCCCTAGTGGCGGCACCGCATTATCCAACCCCTTCATCCCTTATAAAAATATCTATCACATACAGCGCTGCGGCGGTGGCAGTGAGAACCGTCGGCGGTGTGACGGGCGCGGAATGCCAATGGCCTCATTACTTGTCATAGCACATTGTAACTGGAAATTGCTTCTTTCAGGTTTTGTTTGCTCAGCCAATTACAATAAACTCTCGGCTTGACACGTTGTTTGCACAGATGTAGCGCATTAATAAACATGAGCTCCAATCTGAATTATTGAACTGCTCGCCCGTAATTCTGACAACGGGATTTGGAACCACCGACGGATAGCCGGGAAGAGAGAGGGGAGAGCGGACGGCCAGCCCTCCCCGGGACGTAGCCGGGCCGCTGGGGGCCGCTGGCCCGGCCTTATCACCGGAGAAATCCTCTAATTACCTTGGAGAAACGAGGTGCGTGGCCCGACAGGTATTTCCAAACTCACCGCTCGTGCCAGGACCCTCCGGTGCACGCCAAAACCAGAACGCCGCCAGAACACACAAACCTGCGGACCAGATTGGAATTTGATTATAGAACAGACAACAGCAGACAGACAGTAATTATACAGAGTAAACTAACTAGGAGGAAGTATTATGATTATGATTATTATTTTTTATTATCATCATTATTATTATCATTATTAATAATAATAATGGTGTGGTCAAGATAAAAATGCCGACTGACATCGGAAAGAGGCCTTCGTTAAAAAATGTCTTCAAACTCGTATCTCTTCTTATCCTGGGGTCAAATTAACACTTGGAACCAATACGGGACAAGGCATTTCATAATTCGGCCCCAATTATGAATATCTCCATGTACTGTGTACACAGGGCACGTGAACAGACACATGGGCAAAGTAACCTTTTCTTTGGATGCCCCCTCCTCCCCACCCAGAAAAAAATAAATAAGTGCTTGTCCCTTTTCTTTTCTATCAAAGTTCTCTTCCTAAAAACACCAGGGAGCCTGCTTCCCGGGCCGCAGTCGGAGGGAGAATATCTACAAGAAGAATGCAGGAATAGTTTCCCCCCCCCATTTTTATAATATATATCTTAAGATGTTCAAAAGACAGGCAGGGAGGGAGGGCCTGGCTATTCCGCAAAATCAAAAAGACTGAGCGGACTTTGATCACCTGAATTTTCATTCAATGCAAAATTACCACGCCGGGGTCCTTGGCTTGGCGACACGCGAGCGAGATTGGAGGCTTATTATACTGTACACAGAGGCAGACAGTGGAATGAAAGAGGTCCTTTGTCACGTCTTTGATTACAGTAAGGCATTGTGACTGTTAAGTGGGCTACCGGCAAATTACGGCGGGAGGGGAACGCAGACAGGGAAGGGATGGAGAGTAGACAGACAGACAAAGAGATTTGAGGGGGGTGGGGGAGTAAAGTAAAGGAGAAGGAGTGACGGAAACCTACGCCCGATTTCGAGGCGTCCGTGTTCCTTCACATTACAGGACTAATCTACAGTGAATAATGCGCGCGATTAACCCAATCTACGCAATCACTGTCAGAAAAAGTGTTTTATTTGACTCTAATGTGTCGGAACGCCTGGTGGGGGAAAAAGAGAACTACTCCAGAGAGCAGAGTTAGGGCGTTCGCTTCTGGTAAACTGAGCGCTTTTGTACCGCTTGAGTCCGTAGAATAATAAAGTATTATATCAGAAGCTTTGCAGTTTACTGTATGCGTTCAGCCCTGACAACCTCCCTCATGTGATAAATATTTACAAAGAACGTAATCCATCGGCCAGTCACAGGTTGTTAAAAGCAAAGTTTACTGTGTGTGTGTGTGTGCGTGTGCGTGTGAGTGTGCGCACATTAGCATATCACTGTTTACTCCAGAAGTTACTGTGAAGCGCCCGTTTCTCCTTGGGGAGCGCTGCTTGGCAAACACCTCCAAATAAACAAGGAGAGCGGCGACAATATGCTAATAGGACAATTCATTATTCCTCTCCAACAAGCCCCGCCTCACCGAGACACCCCCAGATCTCAGACATCTCCATCGCATCTCGCACTCAGCGTCCCCCCCCCCACCCCCCCGCGCGGCGAGCGGCGCGGCTCCGCCCCGCCGGTGGCTGATTAATATCTCATCAAGCGCTCCACTTTTCCTCTGAGCGGCCCATCCGTCATGGGGCTGAGAGATGTTTGGCGTCAGCCGGTGTCAATCTCGGGGGGAGACTGCGCCAGGAGTGATGTGCTTTCAAACGCCACCAGATAAAAGTTGTTCACCTTAAAAGTGGTTTGTGGGCGAAAGCAGGGGGGGGGGGGACTTATCAGCGGACTGCTAGGTTCTGCTTTAACTCCAAAAGCAGATCAAGATGTTTCACAGGCTGGACTGTACAGTCCATAAGCTACCGACGCAGGGGAAGGGGAGGTGGAGGGGAGGGAAGGGGAAGGGAGGGGAAGGGACGGGAAGGGAGGGGAAGGGAGGGGAAGGGAAGGGAGGGGAAGGGAGGGGAAGGGAGGGGAGGATTGCAGCGTGAGGTGCTGCATTAATTGAATTGGACAACGGATTGAATTGGTTAACTCCACCAATATTTACTTGGTTGCCAGTGCGCTCGACTCATTACTCCTCTAATGATTTTTCCCTCTGCGCGTTTACCGGCGTAACTTAATAACAGCGTCAGGCCATATTGGGCCCGAGCCGCCTCGCTATCACTCCTGGGTGTCTCAACAGGGCAAGCAGAGAGGAATCAAGGCGTATGATTGGTCCGTCTTTGCCCTCGTATTGATGACGAAGGGTAGAAATGTGTGCCTGTTGCATGCACTGCACGAATGAGCTCAGCTGCACATTGCCAGTGGCCTTGCTAAAGGAAGAACAGGAATTATTGATGATGAACACTGACAAGATACAGAAGTCATTAGGAATCAGAAGTTGACCCCTAAACATACACCCTCTAGATGGGTGCTACTGTCTTGAGGTACATGATGTAGCTCCATGTATGGAGACTGTGCAGGTCTTAGTTATATATAATGTAATATAATGCTATCCAAAAATGTTACAAATTAAATGCACATTCTATACACATGGTTTTATCAATGACCTAACCAGAGTTTCCCCCGTTTTTCAGTACGCGTTCTTACTTTGGAACTCTTTAAATGGGGACGCTTTGGATGCCCAGTTCAGAAATGACATAATTGATCACTTAACAGTGAGCAACAAATTAATACTTTTAAAGATTTCCATTGCCATGTGTGTTACATTTGCCCTGCCATCTCCACCAAAACAGATTTGCCAGCAAACAAAAGCAGATTTCCAGGCTAAAGTGAGGCTTTTGGAGCTTACCCGTGACACAACTCATAACTCATAAGACCAGTGGGGGGGGGTAATTTATTTCCACCGATTTTAATATGTTACAGGCGAGGGGCTGTGTCTTCCCGTCGCCGGAGCGTTGCGACAGTACGGCCACTCGCGTAGTGGTGGTAAACCCGGCAGCCATTCAGCAGACAGCAGATACCTGTGGTGCCTTTCATGGTTGAGGAGCCTCTAATTTGAATGGGAAGTTGGGAAACATATTTCACGGACACATCCTTCGCCCGAGAGCGGGAGATGGGAGCGAGGGGAGTACGCGCGACTATGGCGGTGGGGGGCCGGACGAGGGCGATGATGATGAACCCTGCCTCTTCGTCCCGTGGCTTGCGGGGCAACCCCGCTTTGGCTCATTTTGCCCGGCGGCTTGCTGCTGGGAGCTAGCATCACATCGCAGTTGGATTTCAGTTGTGTGTGTGTGTGTGTGTGTGTGTGTGTGTGTGTGTGTGTGTGTGTGTGTGTGTGTAAGCATCCTTAAGCAAGGTGCTAGCTCCTACCGCCGCCTGAATCCTTGTAATTGCACTTTGCTTGGAGAAAAGCGTCTGCTGAATGACCTCATTCTAATTGTAAAAGAGATTAAATGACTTCCAGGGCCACGTCATCAGTACCAGTGGGTCTGAACAGAGTGTCCCCCGTTTCCAGAACGTTCTGGACCGATGTGTACGCACGAATCGCCAGCCCTAGTCTGCCTGTATCATCTGGTCTGTGTGCTCAACAGGACCGCTCCAATGCAAGCCCAGCTGCTACGTTTGCCTCTCCTCAGGGCTGCAATCATGCAGTATCCTAATCAATACCGCCTGCCCCAAGACGACTAGATCAGGCTACAGCTGGACCCGAGCCTAGCCTCGCAGCCCACCCCCACATAGCTGTGAATCAGCAGCCCCCCACCCAAAACACACACACACACACACACACAAGAAAAGCTGAACCTTGACCTTCGACATTTGCCCACGTTGACCCTCCCTGTCTGATGGCCTATCGATTACGTCTGGACCCGGACGGGTAATTGTTGCCTTGTAATTACTTGACGCCTTGTTTTGGGTCCACACAGAAAATGGCTACACTTCCCACCTCCTTTTCAGTGTGGACCCCAAAGGTTTGCTGGAAGCTTCTGTGGGGTCACAAGGTAACAAGTTTAAAAAATATATAATAATAATCTAAAAACTTAAACTTAACTAAAACTTTAAAAAAAGTCTTTTTAAATCACGTTTTGACAACTATGATAAAATGTGTATACATTTGTAATGTTTATGTTACACTATTAAAGTGAGCGATTCGTTGCTTGTGACAACATACTGTTAGAGTGACCGGGCATGTATTTGGGCTTCCCTGAAAGGCCCGTTTGGAGGGATTTGAATAATTCATACGGTGTTTAGAGATGGCTGCCTCCCACTGTCCAATTTCCTGGCCTCATCGCCTGTGTAATCATGGGGAAACGAGAAGATGACTTCTCACTCCGTTTTGTCGGCTCGCAGTTGTCATGGGTTATAGTGCCAACGCGGAGTGGTCTGCCATAAGATTACAGGCAGCACAGTTTTAAAGAACGCTCGACTCGATTGTATTATCGTGCGTCCAGAACCCAAAATTTCCCTTCGCAGCTCGGCGTTTAGGTTTCGAGACACAACTGTGGATGTATCCCCTGTGGGGGGAAGAGTGGAGAGGAATGCAAGACACTTGCAGGACTCCGTTTAAACCGAAACAACGTTTTTGTATTGTTTCAACCACAAGCGTAACTTCAGCCACAAATCAAGGAGTATGCCTTTAATATAAGCAATGGGATTATCATGGGATTGTAAATCGCTTTGTATAAAAGCGTCAGCTAAATGAGCTAACTGTAACTGTAATTAATAAGAGATTCATTCTTATGGAGAGAGAAATGGAAGATGTAAACTAGCCAGTGAGACACAGCGTAGATATAGAAACATAAATCAGAGGCATTGTCCTTTTTTGTCCCACTGGCTAAACAGCCATTGCAGTCACTAGGACCTGTTGCCATCATATTAAAGATGAGAGAAGGAATCTCAGTTGCCTTGTCACTGATACATCCATGAGAGATCTCAAATTCACCCTGGCAAATTGAGTTTGTTGTGTATACAAGTACCTGCCAGATTTAATATTGAATGGCTGATCCAAAATGGATTTTTGATCCAGGGGAAAATAAGGGGCCGGTGTCTGTAGAGCAACAAAAAAAAAAAGACAAAAAAAAAAAAAGGAAAATGATAGGAAAAAAATCCATAACCCTCTCAAGCTAAAATCCTGCTCCCGGGGCCCGAATACATTATTCTCTCCCCTTGGTGCGTCTCCTTCCCTTTTACCAGTTGTTTTCATGTAAAGAAAAACCTATAGGCCTGACCCCCGCGTCAGCTTGCCTCTGGCGATGCGCAGATTGCAACTTCTCAATGTTCCCATCCTCGTGGGGAGACATCCAAGTCAAACCCCATAAATATTTCAAGACAATTGCTTGGCCGCCCGGACCTCTTGCTAACACAGCCGCCCCGGCTGGTCATTCAATCCGGCTGGTGGACGGCTCGCCACTAGCTTGTCGTCCCCTTTAAAGTCAGCTTTGTGTCTTGTGCCTTAATAATGAGAGGCAGACACCGCCATATTGCACGCTAAATTGCCACTGCCAAGATTCAGAACCTCACCATCGAGGGATTCGTGGATTTGGATCAAAATTGATTAATTCTTTCCAATCAAAGGGTTTTTTTTTCAGGAGAAAAACTTAGATTTACCTTCAAACTGTTTTCACCCCCCACACCCAACTTTGAATGACAGGCCTACATGTCTACAGTGGAATCGATGAAAAGGGAAAGCTGGAGTGTCTGAGTCTTTAGAGATACATCTTGACATCTGGTTGCCATCTGAGGAACCTGGAGCATGGCCAAGGATATACCCCCAAAAAATGTACGACTTCATTATGAGGGAATAATTACTGAATACATTGAATCCCATTAAAACTGAAAATGTCAATAATAATAATATTAATAGTAAAATAAAATAAGTTAAGAACAAAGCCATGGCACAAATTCCCCAAGCCATATGGTTAAATACTATAAACTTCTCCCAGATTCGACGTGTGAAACTATACAGTACATAATAAGCAAAAACAACAAAAAGCACACTATCCTACAGTAATACTTTATTATAATTGTAATGCTTTTACAGCTAAACTGTTATGCCAAGCTTTACCATTGCTAATCGAATATGACATTATTTGTTGTGATGAAAATGTGTATTTAAAAATAAAAATAACAGAGGCTCACAAGAGCTTTGAAGCGCTAAAAAAATCGTGCTTTGCCAAAGAAAATAAAAAAAACAGTCACTGGCTTAACACTTTTAATTGTTGCTTTAATTAAACAAAGGCATGGAGCCGATATAAGAGGATCAGTATGACAAACAGTCCCAGCGGTCCGCTATCACACAATACTTGAACGTCAACAAAAGCCGAGAGAACAAAACAGTGCTGGAAAACATCCAGGAATACGGTTTAGCCGGATCTCTGCTTCAGAGCTGGACACACGAGGCCGAGGCGAAAACTAACACTGTATAATATTTTAAAAAGGTAGACACCTTAACTGCCTTACCTCCAGGACCCCAAATGTCTGCCCCAGCACACCATTTACGTTTTCAAACCCGACTGCCCACAGAAGTGTAACCGCCCACAGCTGCCGTGTTTCCAAAAATAAACCGCGGGGGGATGGGTAGAGAACGGTGCTGATTGAGGAGAAGAGAGGAGCGTGAGCCACTCAAGTGCGGGAGGGAGGGACACGCACTCTCGAAGGTTTACTTTTTTAGTAACAGGTGTTGCAGACACTAATCAGGGAATGTCCATTTAAATGGGGCACTCATTACCTCACGGGAGCTACAGTATTCAATCACGTCGTACCCCAAACAGCATTGAATCCAGGGATGATGGTTATCAAGTAACCCTTGGTCGCCACCGGAACTGTTTTGTTATTGGTCTGTTAAGGGTTCATCACGAGGCAGGAGCAGAGCTACAAATGGCTCTCAGAAGCCTATACGTAAATGTTGTGTGCACGTTAAGTCTATTGACAGTAGGAAGGGGATGTCGGGAATGGATGGCCCACTAAGTTCTGTTTTAGTGCTACTGTAAACAGGATTAGCATTGGCAGGTACGGGGCCACAAGGAATACAAACAGCCCTTCGGTTCCACAGGGAATGGGCTGATGAAAATACTGGCTAATAAACCGGGTTGTTGTTCGTAACGGGAGTAAAGGGATGAGTGTGGGGGCGGGGGCAGGGCGGAGGGACCACTGAAACAGTGTGGGACTGACGGGCTTGGAAGATGTGTGGCGGGCCGGGTCTATTGTTATTCTGTATGTCTTTGGCAGGTTAGGGAGGGATGTCCCAGCATGAACGGAGGCAGCGCTTGGTTTTTGGTTGGGGGAGAGAGAGAGAGAGAGAGAGAGAGAGAGAGAGAGAGAGAGAGAGAGAGAGAGAGAGAGAGAGAGAGAGAGAGAGAGCTCGGACAGCACTGCATCATACTGTCCTGTCTAAAGGCGTCGCTTTATTGGCCATTCTAAATCTGTCCTGTGCACGCTGCGGAACAATAAGGCAAGACAAATGGACGCCACCTGGCAGCATGAAGGAAGGACAGGCGCTTCGTGCCGGAATCCATTCCCCCGTAATCACCTGGGGAAGGGCAGAGGGGGGGAGCGAAGCTCCTCGCTCTGTTCGTCAGCAAGATGGAGTGCCAGGTGAGAGGAAAGCCAAGTGTCCCTTTTAGAGATGATCAACAGTGGTTTTTAACAAACCCTCTACTTCCTTTCTATCCAATGATGAATCTCTCTCCCTGCCTCTGTGTCTCCATTACGAGTCCAGTTCACTAACCCCATGAGAATGCACTGGGATCCATTTTTTCCTTCGGCGCGCACGCAGGCGCATGTGAGCGCGCACACGCCAGCTTGCAGACAAAAGGAACAAAGTAAAACAAACTGTAAAAAAAAAAAAAACGCACCTCGCCAAATATTTGCCGTCACCTGTAAACTGTGCGTCTGCTGGGACCGATCGAAAGCAATTATCATTAGAAGGTGGCTTTCAGGAACGGGAGTGTCGACTGACTCTCTCTCTCTCTCTCTCTCTCTCTCTCTCTCTCTCTCTCTCTCTGCGTGCAATTTCACAGACAGATCGATACCTTGGGGGGGTAACCCCCAAAACTCCCTCCTAAGACACGTGCTTCCTGTCTGACGCACTGGGGCGAAAGGTAAAGGTAAAACCATTCCCTGCTAAACCTGGAAAGACACTGTTCATCCCCCTGGAACGTTACCAACACACACGGTGACTTGCACTCCAACCGGCCAGCGGAATAGATGCGTCAATCCTCAGGCCTTGGGGGGTGGGGGGGCTGTAGGAGTCCGGGGGTGGGGGGGGGGGGCTGGGCCAAGCTGGGCTGGGGAGGTCGCAGGGGTCAGGGGCGAGGGGGACTAGCCCACGGTCAAGGTGTCTCTGCCGTGGCCTTGGCTGGGATCAATACCATTAGAGAGGCTGATCTATTGCTCTCTGCCTCTCTTCACTGCCCCCTTATTTCCATTTTGCACTTCTCAATTGGCAATAATACCGTCTCTGTTTTCGCGGCCTTTTTTTCCATTAGCTCAGCCCTATTCTCTCTTTAGCGGGTTGATTTGAGCGCTTGTCACCAAGCGCTCCCCTCGCCTTGCTGTCACTTATGGTAGAGCGGGCCTCATCTTGATACTGACCCCCCCCCCGCCTGCAGGGAGACCCCCACCTCGCTCCACGCGGCACCCGGACAGGCGGAGATAACTTAGGCCCCCATATTGTTTGGACAGCGTTTTATTAAGCCGAGGCCTCTCTTTAATATTTACATTGGTGCATCGGAGGCTTCAGAGGCGCTTTAGGCAATTACACACATGACCAAGTCGATAGCCGCAGAAACAGCAAAAAAAAAAGAAAAAACGCCTTTATCACGCAGCTAGGAGAGAGTATTGCCAATTCCGCGGCCCGGCCACTGATGTCGTTTGCATTTCAATTAAAAGAAAAGGGGGCCGCAAAACTGGTCTTTTATTCAAAGTCAGCGTCGTAAGAAGGTTCTGGAGAAGGCATAAAGTATTATGCCTTCGGAATAATAATAATGTGTACAGGCTAACAATGCTGGGACACCAGCGTAAGCTGGCGTATGGTCGCACAATGCAAAAGCCAAGTATCCGGCCGTCGAGTGAACAGATATACCTATTTTTGACATGCACACAGTCTCTCGCACTAAAAATGTGAATTACAGGAAGTCAAAAAATGCTATATGCAACCGAACATGTGCCAACGCTAGCCCCGCTGCCGCGCAACCCCCCTCGTTTACACGAATCCTCAAATTGGAATCCCCGCCATGGTTCGGCCCTGGGTGCGGCCATCCTCGTCCTGCCTCCATCTCCCTCTCCCATCTCCCTCTCCCATCTCCCTCTCCCATCTCCCTCTCCCCTCTCCCTCTCCCATCTCCCCATTGTCGGCGACAGCTGTGCTGGAAATAGCCGAGCCCAGGGTTTTCAAAAGGCGCCGGGGCTTGGCCGCCACTCAAACAAACACACACACACACACACAAACACACGGGCACACAAAGGCGACAGAGAGGCTCTAGAACCAGGGGGGTTTAATAAGGTGTACTGCCGCGGAGGATGAAGAGGCGAAGGCGTCTGTATGCTTGGAGGATCATAGGTGGCTCTGATTATCAGCCAAAACAAACCCAATTACTAAGTTAATTATGTTCAAAGCGGAAGGGCTGGCCGGCGGCTTTTTGTGGGGAGGGGGAGGTGGGTGGAGGAAGGGTGCCGGGTGGAGGTGTGTGTGTGTGTGGGGGGGGGGGGGGGGGGGGGGGGGGGGGACATGGGGTTTGGGTGTGGGGCCACCCAACCCCCCCC
>JAOEHI010000012.1:1044585-1060284 GCA_025447815.1 Percopsis transmontana
CTGTGCTGATGGTGCAGCCATCACCGGCCACAAATAATGGATGCGCATGGGGATAAGTGTCTGTTTGGGGGGGGGTGGTAGATGAGTACGGTGGTGGAGGGAGGGGTCCGAGGTGCCAGGTGATGCCGCCGCTGAGGGATGCAGCAGTGAGCGGCGCCAGGCTTGACCCGCCATTTATCAGAGGTTAAACAGCGGGGCACGGAGGGGTCACCTGACCTGGGATGGACGAGCTGTGATTGGCCCGCGCGCCTACTTAGCATGCGAGGGGCCCAGCCCCTCTCTCTCTCTCTCTCTCCCCCCCCCCAACCAACACGTCTCCTCCATCACAGTGAATTATCGGCTGGAGGAATGATCAATTGGAAATCGTCCGTGTGTGTGTGTGTGTGTGTCTGTGTGTGTGTGTGTGTGTGTGTGTGTGTGTGTGTGTGTGTGTGCGGTTCCGTGTCAAGGAGAGACGGGGTCGCTGAAGTTGTGCGGGACGCCCTGGACTCCAGGACCTCCTTCCTGCTGTCCTTCTCAGCGGCCTATCCGTCTTTCACGCCCGCAGACAGGAAGCACAGAGGGGCGGGGGCGGAACAGATGTGTGCCTCCCCCCCCCCCTCTCTCCTTGGGAGAAAGCGCTTGTTTGATGGCCACAGTGGAGCGTGGCATGTAGCCCGAGGTGCTAACAGTAAATATTACAATACCAGCAAGATGCTCACTGCAAACACCAACCCCCAGCCCATCGACCGGTCCATTTCTCCCTACTTCTACCCCCGCTTCTACCCCCGCTTCTACCCCCGCTTCTACCCCCGCTTCTACCCCCGCTTCTACCCCCGCTTCTACCCCCTGCGGTGCCCCGCTACGCTGATGGAGCCACGGAGGCGACAGAAGAAACCAATAGTGCGCGTGTGTGTGCCCGCGTGTGTGTGTGTATGTGTGTGTGCTGGATATTTTCTGATGCGGCGTTCAACCGAGAGCTTCTTTTGCAGCGCATTACGGTCAACTTAAGACGTGATGGAAAAGAAAGTAGATCGACGACACACCGTCGGGGGGGAGAGAGAGAGAATAATGGGCGAGGCCCGGGGATCGCGGGATTGCATTTGGCTTCCCGTGGCGCTGGGGGTGTCTGCGGTTGGCTCCGTCATTTGGAGGGGGGGGGGGGGGTTAGAGCAGCGATGCCATCCCACCCTGGGTGCCGTACAGATGGGCTCGTGTGTGGAGAAATCAGCCGCGAGCAATCTCTCCCTCTCTCCCTCTCTCTCCCTCTCTCCCCCTCTCTCCCTCTCTCTCTCCCTCTGTGTCTCTGATCTGTTTGTCTTCTCGCTCTCTGTTTACCACCCTCTCTTTCTCTCCGTCTTCCTGTCCTTCCTGTCCCTCTTTTTCTCTCTCTCTCTCTCTCTCTCTCTCTCTCTCTCTCTCTCTCTCCCTCTCTCTCTCTTTCTCTCTCCACCTCCTTGAGCCCCTAATCTCTCTCTCCACCTCTCCTGTACTGGCTCTCCCTCTCACCCATCCATCCCCTTTGACGACACCCCTGCAGTGACTCTCGTCCCGCGGCTGTAGAGTTGTCTGGAGCCTGTGTGTGTGTGTGTGTGATGGTGGTGGGGGGTGGGGTTCTCTGCAGGGAGTCTATCATGTGTGTGTGTGTGTGGTGTGGGGGGGTGGGGGGTATGGAAGGAGCTCACCAAGAATAGCAGGAGCCCATCTCAGGCTTACGCTACTGGAAAATCTGCCCGTTCACGCACCGTCGCGCAACCTCCCTCCCCACCCCCCTGACATGCTGATGTGCTGATGGGCGGGGTGTCGGTGAAGGGGGGGGGGAGACGTGTGCAGGGAAACATTGCAGAAGCCTGAAATGCATTTTCTGCTTTTATTGCTGCTGTTTTGTTGGATTTTGGAATGGGAGCATGTACCCAATACACTACGTTTTCCTTAAAATGCATTGCTATTTGACTGTTCGTCAGTGAGCTGACACAATAAGGATTCAGCGCATGAAAGCCTTTCGATTCACCATTTTTACAGTGCAATGGGAATACATTGCAGAAATACAAATAATCAATTAGAATGTTTTTCGCCCCCTTGCCCCACCATTTGATCGATCTGACTGTTGTCAAATGTTGTAGTCTTGTTGTCTGCCTGAATTGTTATAATATTAAGAATATTTGTATATATTCGTGATTTTACATAACTGTCCTAAAACATGCATAATATTATGTTAATACTTCCTGATCAATGCAGCACAGCATAAATCATTACTAAATTACGATGAATGCATGTGTGTAAGTGTGTGTGAGAGAGAGAGAGAGAGAGAGAGAGAGAGAGAGAGAGAGAGAGAGAGAGAGAGAGAGAGAGAGAGTGTGTGTGTGTGTGTGATTTTTCATGTACAGTACGCAACCCTTTCTCCCGGGGACTTGAAGTTGCAGACCTTTGAATCACGCCCCCTAATTTGATATTCATCAATTTGACTGGTCAGATTTTCTGGCACTTGGCCAATATGAAACCACAGCAGAACTCTTCAGAAGGGGCTCGTAGGAGCGTGCGGCTACGCCATGTAAATAAGATGTTTTGACAAGACAGAGCCTTTCCTCTGACGGCAGAAGCAGCGAGGAGAGATACATTTGAAGCTTACGTGTGCTTAAAAAATCACGTATGTATGGTGTGATGTGTATTTGTGAAACTATAAGAAATAGGTTTTTGTATAAAGGGGGACAAGTGTTTCATAACTTATTCTTGTCTCGTTTTTGTCACCCCTTCTCTGACGGGACACCACTGATATAACTGCCTCCTATGGCGACTGGACTCGGTAGCTGTTTGATTGTTTGATCAGAATTAGAAATCAACCAAGCAAATCTGTTATTTTGTTTTTTTAAACATGCCCTAACCTGATTGGGCTGTCTGACTAGGAGTGGGAGGATAGGTCAGAGGCGATTGGTTACAACCCCAAAATGAGGTCACACCCGGGGGCCAAATCTGACTGGCTAATTTTACACCATGATTATTTAATGGAGGAACATTGGCTGAAGGAAACGTTGAGCGCTATGGGGACACGGAGGGACACGGAGGGTCACGGCCCATCACAAAGTTTCACTTCAGGAAACACGAGCAGGGTCAGGAAACCCTTGTCTTGTCAGCGCCTGTCCTATCAGGTTCACACCCATCCTGGTTTAGATTACAAACAGGTTTGTTGGAGCTGGACAAAAATAGCAAGCAATGAAATGTTTTGGCAAGAAAAATACACAGGACTCTCCCATAGAGCTTTGAGTTAGTGGGGAGGAGATCAGTGATGTATCTACTGGCTGATGGGCAATTAGTATGGTCACGAAATACAACTGTTTAAGGAGGTTGGAACTGTGTAGTGTCAATGGTTTCGGTTTGAACACAGGTCCCTTCTAAAGACGGTCTACCTGTACACACAATCTCCTGCTCTTCTGTGCTTTGAATTCGTCAGGAGGACAGTCAGAATACACACGCACACAACACGAGTAATGTGGTTGCTTCTCAGCAGAGCATTCAACCCTTCACCCCAGTCACAATCAATTCACTTTCGGGTTTTAGCCAAAATTCAGTATAATCGGTCAGAAGGGGGGAATTCTGTCATCCTTGTCGCCTTGTTTCATTGTAATCCTAAAGCCCATTTCCTTTTCCCATAATGCCTGGCACTGATCAGTTGTACTGTTCTGTTCTGCTGTTTCCTGTTTGATTAGCATTTCCGGACATGTATTTCACTGTCAGGGTACCAGGTGGAGGTACGCACCAGGTCTCGTCTGTGTTAATAATCCTCTCTCGCTGGAGTCCTTGTCCAAAAAAAAACGTCAAAATTAACCTTACATAAATAAATGTGTGCCATTTAAAGCTCGCCCTACAGTTAATCTGTGCACCTTCCCTCCTCCACCCCCACCCCATCTCCCGCTATCTGGAAGGGGGGGGGGGAGAGAATTCAATAGACTAACCTTAAGAATTTAATTGATGCTGCCAACGGGATTACAAAAGGCCTGGCCTGCACTGGGTGGCCGGGGACAGCTGATTAGCGGCAGGGGTAATTGTTAATTGATTGATGTATTTCCTTACCTCTCTCTGTCTCTCTCTCTCAGAGAGAGACAGTGTTTTACTTGCGACAGCGACCCCCCCGCCTCACACCCACACAACCCCCCTCCACCCCCAATCTAGAGCTGGACAGGGCATTACCATACACCTTTTTTTGTGTGTGTGTAAACCACACCAGTTTTCCCAGATTGCTTTGTGTCAAAGTGGCAGGCCTAAGACAATAGGCGCCTGCGTGTGGCGGTTTTAAGGGTTTTAAGGTCGACGGCTGGCGGGCAGGCGAGTCCCAGCTGACGAGTGACAGCCCCCCACCCCCCCACCCCTCCCCCTAAAAAGCAAAAGAAAAACTACAAAATGATTCTTCCAATCTGATTCGATCACACAAGAGACTCAATGTCATTTAACGAAATATTTAGTACGCACGAGTTCTGAAGCAGGATGAAAGAGAGAAGAAACAGCAAGAGGTTTGTGTGTGTGTGTGTGTGTGTGTGTGTGTGTGCGTGTGTGCATGTGTGTGTGCGTGTGTGCGTGCGTGCGTTTGCGTAAAGTGAGTCCTCGCCGTGGCGCGGCCCTTACAGGCTCCACCAGCGAGAGACACAATCTCCCCATTATGCTCCGCTCTCCGCGACCACAAGCAACCATTTCATCGTGGTCCCCGCTCGGTGTGAAAAGCCCTGGCTCCGTATGTCCTAACAGGGACTTAAAGATTTGTGCACGGCGCAGGATCCGGCCAAGCACAGAAACAAAAAAAAAGGGAAAAAAAGAAGAGCCAGCCAGGCTCTCCGCCTTCAGCCCTGGCACCGAGCTGGGGCGGCCATCAAGCGATTACACGCTAGCTTGGCAATCAGGAGGAAATCCAGTCATTAAAAGGCTTTTACAGTGGCAGAGAGGTGCCATTGGACCCCCAAGGGGGCGCCTATGCTGGTTTCATGTGGCAAAAAAATGTGAGAAGGATTAGGTGGGTTTTGCTCATTTGCACGCACATGGCAAAAGTGCACACGCAGCAAATTATGAATCCCAGCGCGCAAACACACACACACACATACACACACACACACTATCAAACTATCATTCGCTCACGTACTTTCTCCATGTCCTAGAGCACTACATACTGTAGCATACAGTATGTAGTGCTCTAGGACATGGAGAAAGGCAGAGTCCTGTCCAAGCATCTGAGGGGTAAACAGCATCTGAGGGGCATCTGAGGGGTGCGTGAGCAGCGGCCCTGGTTCCAAACACATTGATTTGACTTCTGAATCAAGGCCACTCCGCTAGGTGTTTGCGTCTGAAGTGAGGGCTGTGCAGTGCACCGACGGTGTCTTCTACGTTCATATCGGTTGTTCTGTAAGGCCAATTGTGACAACACTAAACTAAACACGGAGAAAAGTAAAGAAGTTTACCGTCTTTCAGCTGGAGAGGCTGGGTTTCAAATCAATTACAATTATGTCATTTAGCAGATGCTTTTATCCAAAGTGACTTACAATTACATGGTGCTATTACATGGAGCAGGTAGGGGTTAGGCATCTTTCTCAAGGATGCTTACAGGTAGGCCAACACTGGGGCATGAACCCATGACCTTCTGGTTGGGAGTCCAACACCTAGACCACTAGACTATCCTGCCCCCATCACAGCTCTGTATCTGCCTTATGTCCTTGAGCAAGGCGGTGCCACTTTTCCAGATTCAGAGATGCCATTTTGCAGTGCAACCTGAATGTTGTAGGAAACACAGGACAAAATGTCTTAATTAGTTTACCTACAAGTTGTGAGATGTTTACATCAATGCGAAATTTAAATAGATGTTAGTAAAATAGACATATAGATTTGAGTGAATTAGTAAAGAGATATTCGTATTCGTAAGTATGTCGAGAAGCTTCTGGCAGTTCTAGGAGTAATTGTGTCGGTAAATAAACCCACAGCACACACAACAGTGTTAGCTAAACAGAGGTGGTCCTGGACCCTATTGATTATGAACAAAATGGCAAAGGGATTATCGCTCCTAGTACTTAATCATGTAGACCTAAGGAATTATACATGCGCGTAAAGGTAGAATTACCATACTTAGCTTGACGTTGATTTTCCTCAGCTAAAGAAAATAGGGTGTAATTAGCCTAACTATGCTCTCATGATTACCATCCATCTACATTGTTATTACTTAACTGATAACCCACACTTTAAGTTGAGTTAAAAACCCATAAAATATGCAGGGATTATATAATGTACAGCACCAGTCCAAAGTTTGGACACAGATAATAATTTCCTCCATTGTAGTGTAATAGTGAAGACATCAAAACTATGACACATATGGATATCTGTAGTAAACCAGAATTAAAAAAAATACAAATACATTGCGTCATTGAGAAAAGAACAGAAGCATATTATTATATATATTTAATAATGTAGACATGTAACAAAAATCTATAATCTATAGCCTATGCAAATGTGAGTCAAAGTTTATCATACAGTATTTGGCAACCACCACAGAATGTTTAGGATTTCTCAGGAAACTGACAGCCACGCGATTCTGCGATACTCAGTCACGGTTTTGTGAAAGTCTCTGTAACTCGATCAACCAACATGCTGAAAGTAAGGGACATGAAGTAGCCCAAACTTTCCCTTCATTGTTCAGACAGCAAAAAATACAATTAGCGTTCTTTTATAAATACTTTTTCTAGCACAATATTGGTGTAATTAAGAGATTTTTAGTATGCTTAACACTAGAAAACTATATATTATTATTATAAACTATAGTCATTGTTTTAGCAGGGCTTTAGCTAGCTGACTGGCTGTGCAGATACAGTGAGTGCTACTGTCCTTAGGGAGACGTGGTTGGCTAGGGGTTGACTGTGAAGATGCTGATGCACTGAATTTGCATAAAGATGGAAAATTGTATATTTTCCCATGCCCCCTCACCCCACCGACGTGCATTGCGCCTGCATCCCAAAAACATGAATGGACCACGGCAACATTATGGTAATGAGCTATGACGTGGTTCGGTGACAACCAATCGAGTTTAGAAGTGCTCCGTTCTAGAGAATTCTAGAGAGCACAACCGTGTAAACTTTGGTTCCCACCAAGCATTAGTTCCCAAGCGAAATGGAGGAGAAGATGATCATTGCCGTGGTGGGTTTCCCGTTATTTATGTCTGTCCCTGTGTACATACAAGGTGTCTGAAATTGTTGGTGTTGAAAAATAAATCATAAACTCAACGTAGATAAATTGCGAGGCGCTCAGCTGGACAAATAGTTGGTGTCCCGCCTTGCGATTCGCGGCCCCATTTCGCGGCCCCCAGCAAGCAGTCAAACTGGTCCCTGTCCAGCCTAAAATATCTCTGGAACCTGCAGTCATCCAGTCGCAACTCATGAATCTCATGAATCCAGAGCGATCTCTGACGTCTTCTCCGCAGGTAATGTAATGCAGCACCAAAAATCGACCTCTTGATGATCCATAGTGACTAAACTTCAACTAGGACCAGGACCACAGTTACTGTAATGTAGGCTACACACAAATTGACGTTAATGTCATTTAAAGACCAAGGCTAGCAGTCGGCACAAAGATACCAGTTGACATGTTTGTTTGCTTTGCGGTCCTTTTACATTTTAATTGTCGCAAGACCAAGCATCCCGAACGAATGTTGCTGCCTATTTCGACTACGTCAGAGCGTCCACGAATCTTCAACAGCGTTGTTGGCAGGGCAGCCAGATTGAATATTGACTCGCTCGCTGCCTCTGGTCTGAAGGCACAGTTAGGGTGATTAGGCGCTCCACATCACCAGGTAATGCAGCGTTTTCAACAGGTAGATACTAACAACAGAAGGGATCATGGCTGAGCAAAGGAGCAAGTGCAGCCAATGCACCATTATTCAATTAGGGGGAGCAAAGGTTGGTTATGGTTTTGCTACCCTACTTTTTGTCCAAAAAATAAACTTATCATCATACAGTCATTTCTGGACCACACTTTGAGTTGGTTCAGTCCAACCCGTCGCCGGTCGTTTGCCACAGAATGCATGAATCCACACAGGAGGGAGTCTGTGACACAGATGAGCAGCAAAAATTAATTCTAATTTGTAAACCATAAATCGATTTGAAAGTATTTAGGAGCCGTTATTATAAGAACTAACCATGTGCCGTGGTACCACCTCTAGTACTCAATGCGTCACTAAACCCCACTCAGCTGTGACCCTTTATAATTAATAGTCATTCTCATTTTCTAAAAGAAAAAGAGAAAACCCGGAAATAATAATAATCAATGATGGTCTCTAGACCATGGACAAGAAGACACACACCTTCTATGACCTAAAGCCATTGAAACAGAGGAGGAGGAGGAGCAGGGTCAGAGGATTCCGATCATCTTCGCCAGGCTTACCATTGTGCTGATTACAAATGCCACATGAGCATGTGACCAAGGAGTCAGGGGTGGACCGTGGACTTCTTCATGGCCCGGCTGTTGAAGTTCAGAGGAATTTCGCTATCCATTACCCAAGCACACCAGCAGGGGGAGGGGAGGGAAAGAAAAAATCACCTTGTCATGATGATGTTCCGGTAAAAATCTGCCACTGTGTTATACTCACTTTCTCACATCTGGTTGTACGACCTACTACTCAAGAGTGGACAGTTTTAATCGGTGTACTGACACTCATGTCGTTGGCGCTGGCACTGCCAGTGTTTATTCCTATTGCCCTCTGAGCTAGCCGGGCGAGAGGGCCGCCATCGTCCATTTACGGCCAAGATGTGAAAGTGTACGCCGCGTTGAACTGCCACTGAACTCTGTCCCTTTGAGGACCTCCACTCTCCCATATGTTCTGCCGAGGCTTTGAACAGATAGATTAAGGTATCCCTTGGAGATATTTAAACTCCCTGTGTGTATGCGCCGCCTGCGGTAATGTGGATGTGGAGGGTTATTAATGCATTATTTACACATGCTTCCTGCGGTCTTCTATTGTGGTCGCCTTGATTAAAAGGGATATTGCTAAGGAGGCACAATTTTGCACTCGGGCAATACAAGACAGAGAAGTTACTTTATGGGGTCTTTTTGAGGTACCCGACGTTTGGCAAAAAATAATGCTTTCAAACAGGGGGGGGGATACATATATTCAGTCAAACACATCTATGTCAAGCATTTCATAACCCACAGTTTTATAGAGATAAAAATATACATTCATGCAGAGCTTATCAATAGACACAGGTACTATATTGATCCCTTGGGGTAAATTGAGAGACTTGTTGGCTTTACTAAGCAACAATGTGACAATCCTCAAACACGTTCAATAGAAGATCAAATGAGCTAATCTAGTCAAATGTAAAAGAAAACATTTGTACTGACTATTCTCTGTGACTGCCCTGGCTACAGAAGCTGCATGTGCTGTATAATCCTTTGCAGTGATTTCCCGCTATGTGCCGGTCTTTTAATTAGAACATTGTCTTCTAGCAGAGAGAAAGAACAATGACCCAGAGCCTCCAGTTCCCCTAATAATAATTCCCCGGCTAAATAAATAAGTGCCTTGTATATTGGATGGTCATGGGGGACCATGTTTTAGTGGTATTCTAATTGAAATACATGATTTCCGACAGCTTGTTTCCGCACTTGGTCGCAATGAACCATATCTGATTCGTCATTAAGTAATTATGAATGCTAATGCAAATAAAGCACCTTTCATAGCGCATTCTCTCTCTCTCTCTCTCCCCCCGACACCCCCCTACCCGTGTCTGTGTCATCTCGCGAGGAAATTAATCACTCGCTCCTCGACAGGGGAGGAGAGGATGACGACAAAGGTGGCCAGCTGCGGAATGGTTGGACTCCGTTGTCTTTCCGTTTGAGATGTGGAAAAGTGAAGGGCAGACATTAATGATGCCTGGGGGATTCCACCGGCAGACAAGGGTGGGCCGGGGGGTAGGGTGCTCGTCTTTTCCCTCCCCGCTTTCCTCTTCGCATTAATACACCCGGTAGCAGCAGAAACAACACGGAGTCGCTTGGAAGTCCCCCCGTAAAGCACAAACCCGGAGCGTTTTGCAGCAATTATAGGCAGATTGGGGATTTAGATATTAGTGCCCGGCGGTCCATTAGCTGGTAATTTGCCTGTCTTTCTTCTCCCACTTTCAGTAGAAGATCTCAACCACTCTAATCCTGTAAATAATAGCTGAGCAGGAAGACAGGAGAGAGGGTTTCTGATAGCTGAGTGACACAGAAGGCGACTGTATTGGTAGGAAATAAGGAGTGGATGAATGGATGGATGGATGGAAGGAAGATGAATAGATAATCATGACACAACAGCCTACAGTAGTATTCTACAACAGCCTAAATACCGCATTGGCAAAAACATTAACATTATTAAGATAGCCATTTATCTGGGATGTTTACCGCTAGCGGATGCAAAGAAAAAAGTATCAACGTATGGCTCTGAACCATTTCTGTATTTGTTTGTGACAAAACTGTGTTGTTACGAATCGTGAAACACTTATTTGTTAGTGATCCAGGTTGCTGTTATATAAAAATCAAGCCAGAACACTAGAAAGTAAGAAAAGATAAATTTTGAGATAAAACAAAAACACACAATAAAACATGTAAGAGCTAAAGTGGACGACTAGAATAAAGATACAGTATGGTACAGTGATTTGGTTGTCCGTGAGTCGAGTGAGTTGAGAGGGTGTAACACTACGGGTCCCTCCGGCCTAGCCCCGGGACCGGCCCTGGCTCTGGGGTGACATTAATCACGGTCCCCCCCCCTTTGCATCGATCGCCGGGATAATGGTTCCGCTTATCACCTCGGTGGTTCCTACAGGGGGCTACAGTCATCTTTCTCTTTCTCTTTCGCCCGTCTCCAATGTCTCTACTAATACCATTTGATCCCCATCAGACGCTAAACAATGTACAGTTATGTAAAATATTACAGGACCCAAGTAAAAAGACACAGGACCCATTGTAAAAAGACAATTCATTAATAATGGCCTCCTGCAAAACACTTCTCTCTCATTGCTTTCTGCTCCCAGCAAGAAGGTTAGCCCCAAACCTCCGCAGATCAATTAGGACCTGCCCTTCAGACGGAGGGAGGAGGACGAGGAGGACGAGGAGGATGAGAAAGGGGGGGAGGGGGCAGCGTTAGACAGAGGACAGCAGAGCATGCTGGGTAGAGGAGGTGATATTTGCATAACAGCGCCGGCTCTCAGCAGCAGACAGACTCCGCGGAGGCTGTAATAAGTCGGCCTCCAGTTGGCCGGTTTCCTAGCTTTGATTTGGCTCGCTGTTGTGAACGCTGTGCCTTCCTGGGGACTAGAGGCCGTCAGGGTATTAGTATCTGTCAATCTGGGGGCCAGGCTCTAGGGGCCTCGCTGGCTTGCTGGCCCTTCTGGTGACTTTATGGTCCCCAAAACAGGCCGGTTGGAGAGACAGCCCTTAAAGAGGACCTACAGTTTGAACCATCCTTGAGTGTAAAGGTTCATATGAAAACATAAATATAAACACAGGCGTCATCATAATGTCCAAATTCCAACCAACCAGGGGACTTTAGACCTCCGAATTAGAAACTCCAATCTTCTGAATCAGCTGTGGAGATGAGCATCCAGTTAAAAGGGTAGTGTGTGTTAATAATTGTGCTTTCATTGGCCTGAGAGGGCAGGCCTGGGAAAAGACAGGGCCCCGTGACACCTGACACTATGCTTGTCTGTGTGCCTGATGTATGCACGTTTGGCTTTGTTCAATAGTGTGCCTTTAAATCACATCCGAACAGACCTCTGCTGAGGGATTATTTCATAGCGACTGGAGCTCACGTAGTACAGTATGTATTCACTGCATAAAGTAATATCCTGATCAAAACAGGACAAATTAGGTAAAGACAGTAACTCAAACTTACACACTGTTACCCATAAGAAGCCATAAAAAGAGTGTCTAGTTAATCCCACCTCACATTTTACATGAAATGCCTTTCGTCCGAAATTGTCACGCGTTTAAAAAAAAATACGACCTTATGTCAATTTCGTTACATTTTGTGTAACATTTTTATCGGAGGACGGATAAAAAAAACATGCATGCGAGAAAAACTGACTTGGTGTGCTAAGGCCTTAAACCCCAGCAGCTGATTAGCACCGAGGAGGACATTGCAACGCTTGGATGTCGAGCTGAGCGATGTCCTCTGAACAAACCGATACGTGGCCATCCCTTCGCCTCGAGCGTCGCGGCACACAGCCGTCACACGGCTAGCGTGGCACTACGCTAGCGCTAATCACATCGACTCTCTCATTTAAGTTAACAATAATGTGAGTGTAAGGTCTCTCTATCTCGCTCTCTCGCTCCCTCATGCATTGGTAATGAGGTGTAGGCTTATTGACTCTGGGTGCAGATATGATTATCTTCCCCAGTGCCCCCTTTCTCCTCGGTCCCCCCCCCCACTTTCATTAGGTGGGGATAAGGCGTGCTTGTTGCATGTATATTGATTTGTGCTGATTGTGAGGAAAGGGCCCCGAGTTAGACTCATTACGTTTCAAAGACGGAGCTGAAACTCCAAGGGGGGTGGCGGGTGCCGTCGGCCGTCCCTACAGGCCCCTTGGCCATCATCTGAGCCGGGCCTCATTGCCTCTCTAGATGGAGCTTCTCACGCAGGGCATCAGCCCCACAGAAGAATGCAAGCGAAGATAAATGGCTCTGTAAGGCCCGTCTTGGTGTGAAGATGGCCAAATTGCACTGCGGCTTTTAACTAGGTGAGATGCGCTGCGCTGTACTAATGCTGATCAACACAACAAAAGCCCAGCCCAATGATTCGCCTTGCTGTCATAAATGCAACTTTTAGAAGCCGTTACTAAAGAAACGCAATACGTCTACTAACGCACCTTTTACACACTTTGTTATTGTCATGTCTTCCCAGTTACATTTTTTGCGTATACAACAATTGTTTGTCTAAACCTCCGATGGTTAGCATACCAATTAGCATGTGTGGCACACTTGGTAACCCATATGTGGCATGCAAATGTGTGCATTATAAGCTACTCTGTGACACAATAACCCAGGCGGTGGATGGAACCACAGCACTTGAGAACTATTACATATGTTCAAAGTGCCCTCTACGAGGGTATTTGTCGCCGTAATGCAGCTATATACCAAGGGTTTGACTACCCACTTGGGCTAATGAGTTTGCTGGCACCGTCAGTTTATGTCTAATGATGTTGTTGACACCGATGGCGCATATTTGTCACGGCCCCTGGCAATCTCTCGGCAGCCAATGTCCCCCGCACCGCCACCGGGAGGGGAGCACAGTGCCTGGCGCGAGGCGGACCGACCGTTTGGCAGGCCCCCGCCAAGTAACCTGCTGCTTCTGTGGCACAGTTTTGCGGGACACGTCAATTTGTTCCCCCGCTATTGTGAGAGGAGATCTCTCTGGCACCCGCCCAGGGCTCACTGCCTCGGCCTCATCTGCATATCTTTGTTATCCGGTGCCGGTTCTGAGCGAAAAGACGATGGGGAGAGAGAGAGAGAGAGAGAGAGAGAGAGAGAGAGAGAGTTGACGAGTTCGTCTCGCCATCTGGGCCCTCCGTTTCTTCAACGGACGGCAAATTAAAACTCAACCTGTATGGCGAGGGGAGGGGGAGGGGGGGATAGAATTGTCAAAAGGCAACAATACTTCTAATCTCACTCTCCCCCTGTGTGTTTTTCAAAAGGGGGTGGACAGTGGGGGGTGGGGGGAAGAAAGACTCTTTAATAATTAGAGGGGTAGAAAGCTCATAGAGATGAAACAATGCCCCCCCCCCCATTCCTATTCCACTCCCTCTATCGCCTGTAATGACTTGAGCGCTGATGGAGAGGCCCTCTTTGAGGATGACATTCAAATGCTGACATTTGAATTATGTCTGTTTATCAGAGAGAGAATAGAGCGCCTGCCTTTGTTTTGTTTTGTTGTGCTGCCTCGGTGCGGAGGCGCGCACGCGCACACGCAGGTTTGCAGGTACGCGGCCTTCGCAGCGCGACTTTCATCGCACGCCCGCACGCCCGCACGCCCGCACGCACGCACACACGCACGCACGCACGCACGCACACAGACGCTAACATAAGCACATACATAATTGCTCGGAAATAACCTGAAGAGACGTTTCATTTACGAGGTTTGGTCAAAAAGTAAGGCGAGACTTAGGATAGCGAACTTTTGTTTGTTTTTATTTTGTATTGTTGTGCATTTTTATTTCAGGCAGTAACAATAGGAGAGCCATTCATATAAAAAAAAAAATCGAACATTGTAGCAAACCCTCGACTGTACTGCCAGTTTATTTCCTTGTGGAAGCGGGTCTGGAACACAGTTTCACGGGCGAAAAATGCAAATTCCCGTCACAGTCCGTGTTAACCTTCAGGACGCTCCATACACTTAAGGAAGATAAAAATTTGCATGGGGAAGATTTATTGTCTTTCAAGCAAGTGGGCTGCATTGCAAAACAAAGGCCACCTAGTCGCGGTGTGGTCCGACCCCAGCTGCCCGTCAAAAGTCGGGAATCGAAAAATCTGAGACGATCCATCATACTGGCAACATGAGAAATTATTAAATTCAACCTCCTCCGGAAAATGTATTCAGTGAATACGGGCGTAAACAGCTGTTTAGCAAAGGCATTCTAAAGTCAGCGTTCAGTACATGGCTGTTAAGCAGTGTGAAGGGTTGGGTTTGGTGAAAAGGGCTGGAGAGAGAGAGAGAGAGAGAGAGAGAGAGAGCTGTGTCCTCCAGTTATCAGGCACACCATCTTATCCATCTAAACTGTACTATGCGCCCATACAGTCACATCACACATACTTAAAGCAGGTATACCTATTGGAATGATGAGAGGGCCATACTTCTGGCGTGCTGAGGCTACGGTAATGGAAGGCCATTGCAGAGATTTCTCGGTTAATTGTTGCTGTTGCAAGTTTGGTGTTTTGCCGACACGCTAAGTAGCGAACGCCACCAAGGTGCGTTTGTGTGAGGTGTGTATCTGTGAGAGTGGCATGCAAGTCAGAATGCTGTGCATACAGTTTTGTCACAGCCGTATGCATGTCATATGCGGCATATTGTGGACTTATTTACAGCATGTTTAAGCTAAGGTATGTGTGTGTGTGTGTGTGTGTGTGTGTGTGTGTGTGCGCACAGTATCTACATCCAGTGTGCACTTTGTGACCCGTGTTAAAACCACAGTGAAAGCACATTTCTAAAAGATTCACAAGAACCTGTAAGCAAATCCCTCTCTCCTCCAGTGAAGAGAGCGTTAAGATTGCCACATTGGCGTGTGAGGATAATATAGATTTGCAAACGTGAGGGGCAGACCAAGTGGAAAATGAGATGATTGCTAAAGTATGTTCAGCCTGATAAACCGAAATTGCGTTTGTCTAAGTGTTGGCAGGAGCAGGCACGTATAAACGCCTCGATAGCGGTGAAACTGCCTTAAAGGGTCAAGGCTGAAAAGGTGGAGGGCAGAATTTCAAGTGTTCCTTACGAATAATCTTTTTATTGATATTCGTTCCAGTCACCGTTTATACGTTGGAATGGGTCTTCATTACTTTGAGAGGGAACAGGAATTAAAAAGCTGTACTGTGCAGCTTAACGTGGTATCTTGGCCTTCAGTCCTTTAACATTGGCCTGTGAGCTCCTCACAGTGGAAAGGCTATGGACTCTGAAATCACCTTTTGCGGGGGGGGGGGGGGGGGGGGGCGGGGGGGGGGGGGGGGGGGGGGGGGGGGGGG
>JAOEHI010000012.1:1060294-1070457 GCA_025447815.1 Percopsis transmontana
AACATTGGGGGGTGGGCTCCCCACTGGGGAAAGGTTTTTGACATTTTAATACACTTTTGCGGACCCCCCAATATTCCCACCATTATTATTCGGGGCCCCCCCCCCCCCCCCCCGCAACATTTCTTTCCATCTCGCTCTCTCAAAGTGAGCAGAGTGGCAATGGGTGAAAGCCATGGGTGTATAATAAGAACTGGATACTGGATGTTAAAATGGCTAAATTGGCTGGCGCCATGGCGATGGACTGGCTAGTAGCACACGATGTGAACCGTTGCAGTAAGGGTGTAGCGCGCCGACGGTGCCGCACAACTCAACAAAGCAGCACAACTCAACAGAACACCGGTGCACGATTGTTTTACGTGTTCATGGAAACAGAGCATTACCATTAGTTATCCGTTTTTGTAATACTGTACAAATACTGTAATAAATTAAACAAAATAATGAAAAAACTGTTTTGTATTCATGCCATCTTTTCATTCTGACACGCTCGTCTAAAGCAACACAGTTAGTAATTCATTTGGCTGCATCATCTTACCCAAGTTCTGTTTTGATAAACACAGGCCGAGAACTGTAGGCTACTGATATTTTAATACCGTTGGTTTCATAATCCGTGGGCCATGCCATCCACAAAACACTGTCACGATCACGGCCATGAACAAAACACCCCCCACTCATCAGACGCTCCAAGGTCACCCACGGATGTTGTACCACCACGCCCCAAAACTAGCTAGTCATTTTGATATCGCCGCACTGAAGCAGGGAGACGTGCACTGGAGTTCAGTGTGACTGATGCTGTGTTGGCCAACAAGTAAGGTGTTTCCAAACACACACGCACACAGACCCTGACCACGCCCCCCCTCCACCACCACCTCAACGCAAGGTCAAGGTTCAAGCCCGGCTAAGGTCGAGGCGTTCGGTTACAACACAGGGGTTATTGAAAATACGCACGCACGCGCACGCACACAAACGCACACACGCACACACACACACACACACACACAGGGCCTTTTGTTTGGCGTCGTTGCTGCTTGGCTGAGCACACTTTGGGGTTTTGGGGGCGGCTGTTTTCGTTTAGCCCGGCGCTCCCGGGGCAGATTTCTGCCTCGTCCTACCCCTCGCCAGTGCGCTGGGAGATGATTTTGTGAATGAAACCATGCGTGTCCCCGCAGCCTTTCTAATGGTAATGACAAGCAGCAGCTACAGGACAATGGGAAGAGCATTCTGGGATTGCTGGGTTATGGTGGTGGGAAATGAAGGAGCGCGCCCGCGTGTGTGTGTGTGTGTGTGTGTGTGTGTGTCCCGAGGCCTGTCTGTCTGTTTCAGAGCCTGCCTGCTTGATGGTCTGTCTGTCTGTCTGTCTGTCTGTCTGTCTGTCTTTCTGTCTGTCAGGGGCAGCGTCCCTTCACGGTATCCCAAATTGCCAAAGCGGAGACACGCGGCGTGCCTGGCGACGAGTCCTTCTCCCGCCATGGCGACAACAAACAGGGCAAAAAATTCCATTAACGAAGTGCCGAGCGGACCCGGGGAAGAGAGAGCAGATAGGGGGAGCGGAGACAAGAGGGGAGGCTGGCAGCCATTCAGGAATCCCGTCCCAGCTCTCGCTGCACCCTGACAAAAGGACGTGGACAATTATGGCCACAAGTACACCTGCTGCCTGGTGTTGACGTCTAGCTTCTTCCATCCTTTGTGAGGGGCTCGTACTCGAGTGTGAGACCCCCCAAACAAACAAGGCTTCACACAGACTGACTGTGGGTTCATGTGACCTTGACACAGCCTCATCAGTTTTCATGCTTTCCATTTAAAAAAAAAAAAAAGAAAAAAAAAAAGGTGTTTAATTAAATAACTGCACTGTACCGAGACCATTATAATATGCGGTAGTGGTATCCTCTGATTCTGCTTGAATAAACTTATATTGAGTAAGTGAACTTATACTGAGTAAGTAACTTTATGCTTATGGTTGTGCAGTTACTAACTGTTTTATGTTTTCGTTTTCGCAGTAATCTCGGGATTTTCCAAACATTCCTCAAATGCATCCTTGATTTTTTGGGGGGTTTGGCAAGAAATATTTCTTTTATCTGTCCTTCTCATTCGGTTCTTCAGGTTTAGAACAATAATCTGTGTTCATCAAGTATTACTATCATTATCAATTGAAGGGCAGTATTGCTAAAAACTCTACAATTTATGTAATACATACATACAGTGTGTAATACATAAGTACGTATTGGAGTATTGGAGACACCATGGTAGAGATACGAACACAACGCTACAGAAGAAAAACCCATTGTGTGCCATTTCACAGAAGTAATATAAATATGCTATTTTAGCTGGAAAGTCATATACTGAATGGTGGAGTAGGCCTACAGCTCAAAAAATGCTATTGCAAATTAAACATTCAGTCTTTATACCGCTGTGAATAGGTGTACCAAAAGTGTGTATGCAACAACTTTCTTGCATCAAAATAAAAAGGATAACAGACGGCCGCAACAGCCCAAAAAACAGCCCACAATGTGTGTGTGTGTGTGTCTGCACACCACTACTACCAGTGCACAGGCAGGAGTAGGCCAAGATAATCCCTCACAGTAGGTCAACCTCTCAAATACCTACAGCCATTATCAGCTTAAGAATATTTTATGAATTAAGTGGCCACGACCCTGTTGCGTGTTAATGGGCTAATTTGTCCCGACACTGAGACAAGAACACAATCAATGATATGGTTTTATAAGGAGGCTTAATCAGATAACCGCTCACTTCTTAGCCGGTAATTAGAAGCAGGAGTGAAGCTAGTTGGGAACCAGACCTCTCTCACCCGGCGCCCCCCAATGCACCGTGGGAATGCAGGTCGGGGGGTCAATTTCAAAATTAGTTAAGCCTGACGGGCTGCCACTGACCTGCACAGGTGCTCCCTCTTCCCCCCGCTGCTCTCGACTTCCTCCTGTCAACCCCGCTGAACCGAGGGGGTCACGGGATGCCCTCTTCCACCCGCCCCCCACTCCCCAGGCCCGGCCTGGGTCCATTAGCAGAGACGTGAGGAAGCCCTGAGCCTGCTGTGAGGAGCCGAAGCCCACCGCGACGCGTAGCACAGGACCTCTTGTTCGAAGACTGCGCTCGGGCTAAACGTTGGCGTGCACAGCCCCCGGCGCGTTTCAGCGTAAACCAGGGAGTTCTTTTGGGAAGTGGTGCGACTAAGTGGCGAGTTTGGTGTGTGGGCAAGGTGCCCTTGCATATCTTTCCTTTGAGGTTGGCTTGGAGTCCATCCAGCGACTCAGACGAGCGACACAAACATGATAATGTGAAAGTTTCCCTATTCCTCCACAGTACCCTCAAGCACAAACTGCACTCTTTCTCTCGCAGGGACACATACACACACACTCACTTGAGAATACCATTTTCTATTTCCCCCCTCTCTCCCTTCACTTCATTTCCTCTCGGGCCCCACCGCCGCCCCCCCCCCCCTTTCTGGTGTGTATTCTTTCGGGCCTGGGTTGTTGTTGGCGCGCCCGGCAGAGCCGGGGCTCGGCCGTTGTTTTTGAGCCCCGCTGTGGTGAGGCGCCCCGCTGCTCGGCCCCGTCATGTGTAATTAAACATTTGGCCTCCACAATTACTCCGCAGTGTACACATGCCGGCGTCGGGCCTCGGCACAATATGCATTTCAAAGAAAAAGAACCCTCCCGTGAACCGACGGGAGCAAGGAGGGGAGAACCTTGGGGAGATGGAACAGAGTGGAAGTGGAGAAGAACACTAAAATGAAGGGATAGTGGAATGGGGCTTGCCAAATTTAGGTGGGATAGGGTGATTTAAAAAAAGAAAGTAAACACAAACTGGTCCACAGAAAAAGTGTGGGAAACTTTTGAGTAAGGTGCCGTGTGGAGCTAGCACGAAAGCAATGCTAACAATGTCTGCACCATTAAAAAGTGAATCATTCTTTAGTTTACTGATAATGGATAAGAGACTAAACTTACTCATGTTTTTGTGAATTTAGTTCAATTCCCACACTGCTTTCATCTGACAAGAGGAGCCTTCAGGATTTATGCAAAGGCAAACGCTAACATTTGACTTTGTGTATCCGTTTGTGAAAGGGTCTTTAATTGCAACAAATAAATACAAGCAAAAAAAAGTGAAAATAGCAGGCAACTGAAAACAGTTTTGGTGTTATGACACTAGACACATTTGAGAAAGAAAGAAAGAATGAACATTTGGAAGGGTTTTATGTGAACATATGGTACATGCCATTGTTGTGCCACAACTGGACTTTATTTGTGTTTGAATATGAAATCAATTGGCAACAATAACACAAAACACAGTTCATGGCGCACTTGAAGAGAGGCAGTAACCAAATCCACAAACAGGGATCAGCGCCACTAAAACAGTTAATTGTTATTCCCACTTCTTTGTTAAACAAAACATGCTACGCTTCAATTTGACCCGTGTGTACTGCCACACGTTTGAGAGACACAAAAAGGAGCGTGACCTTCAGGAAGTTTGACAACGACATCACTCAGCCTTCGACTTCCAGCCTCAGACGCAGGCGCTGCTCGACGCATGACAAAACCCAGCCGCTTCAGGCACAGGCGAGCACACCCGCCCAAACAAACCACCCGCGCCAAACAGCGGATCATTGCTCGAGGAACCACAAACTGGCAGCCGACTGTCACTCAAAGACCTCGAACACTCGAAATGCCTCATCATTCTCTCTCTCTCTCTCTCTCTCTCCCTCCCTCCCTCGTTCATTCTAAAAAGAAACCTTTTCCTCTCCCCAGTTTGTCAGGACATGCAAGTCTGCCACTTCTCCCCCCTTGATAAGCCTTGACAGGGAGCTAGCGAACAAAAAGCGAGAGAGGAAGGATGAAGGACGGAGATGGTGTGTGTGTGTGTGTGCGCGAGCGAGCGAGCATTCGCCCACCTCTCTCAGCGGTTTGTGTGCAGAGCGAGACTGAAAGCAGCTAAGCTCCCTCCAGTCTGCAAAGAGAAAAAAAGGAAAAGAGAAAGAAAAAAGCCCCAGCACACAAACACTTGTCCTCTAGAGCCCCTCTGTGAACAATGTGGACTTTTTAAAAGGAGGGAACCTCTCTTTGCCAGACCCTTGTCAGCGCTAAAAGCTAGCGAGCGCGTCGCGGAGACGCTTGGCAGCAGCACCTGCCCGCAAGGCCTCGCGGTGTCCCTGTTCGCGCCACTCTTGTTCCCCATAGAGGTGGCTGTGTCCATGTCCCTCTATTGTGGCGCGGACCAGAGGGGGTATTGTAGACCTTGTCAACGGCACTGCCATCCCGGTGCCAGCTGGCTGAGTGTGACCGGGCGAGGGGGGAGTGGGGGGGGCGGATGGATGAAACAATGCGGAGATTTGTGCACAATGGGCTGCTGCTGGGAGGAAAAAAAAAGGGGGGGGGGGCATTGTTTCCAGCAAGAGAGCCGGTCATGCCAGCCGTGCCCATGCCCAGAGCCTTAGAGCAGCGCCACAGCCACGGTCCAAGCAAAGGTAGCGGACTGGGCCGTGACAGACGGTGGTTTTGTCCAACAGTGAACAATGACTGAAGCCGCTGTGGTGTGTGTGTGCGTGTGTGTGTGTGTGCGTGCGCGTGCATACTGCATATCTATAAAGGTGAGCGTTTTATCAAAAAGATTTCCTTTCATGGCAGCGCTTACGCAAATGCATGACCACTCACTCCAACCCTCTCCCCTCCAACCCCCCCTTCTCCCAGGTCCACCCCCCACCCCCCCCCCGCAAGCCCCCGTCTTCAATCAAAGTGAATAGGCGGGGTTCAGAGAACGTCTGGAATCCATCTGAGATTGAGAAATCCGACCGCGGCGGTTGGACCCAACTGAATCTGCCTTCCTCCCAACGCCCCGGCCATGTGGTCCTAGGGCCCTGCCAGGGGGAGCCGTGTCACCGCGCATCACAGTTGCAAATGAATATTCATGCGGGGCGGCTCGCGCTATTGTGTGTGTGTGTGTGTGTGTGCGTGCGCGCGCGCGCACAGTGAGCGTGCACGCACGAAAACAGACGCGCGCGAAAAGTGTGAGAAAAGCGTGTGTGTGTGTGTGTGTGTACCCAAATGCCTTTATGTGCACGTCTGCGGGGAGAAAATGTGCGATTGTGCATCCCCCTGTGTGTGTGTGTGTGTGTGTGTGTGTGTGTGTGTGTGTGTGTGTGTGTGTTGCATTTGGCCTGAGCTCCGCGGCACCCAGGCAGGTTCCTGTAGGAGCGAGGGCTGGCTGGCTCGGGCGCAGGGGCCCCCTGTTTCCGACAGGGTGACACTTGTAACACAGCGAGCAGCTCCCAGCGGCTCTCCGCGGCCAAACACCGCCTGAGTGGGAGTCCATGTTGGCTGGAACGCGAGGTCTCACATGCTGTCTCGATGCTCGCTCGCTCACGTCGCTCCCTCTCTCTCTCTCTCTCTCTCTCTCACACATACACACACGCACGGAGAAGCTTGCCAGAGCCCCACAGATGTCCTGGCTGCTGTGGCGTGTGAGTCATGGCGGGCCCAGCTCTTTGATGCCGAGGCCTGGTGCTTGGGAAGTCAGGGTGTGAGGACTGAAAGGCGAAGCAGGTGCACCGTCACATTGGGCTTCCAGAAATGTCCTGACACCCCCGACACCCTCCGTCCGGTTGGCCCGTGACCCGCCCCCCGACCATCCGCGGCGCGGCACCGCCGACGAGCGTTTGGAGCCTGGGGGTCGCGGGGGGACACAAGTCACAAGTCACAACCCCTCGAAAAGGCGGCGAGATCTGGAAGGTTGACTTCTGAAGACCTCCCTCCCGCCCCATACATGCCCATGTACCAGACGTATATGGTAAATGGTTCATATGTTTCACTAACCTCTTACGTTTTGCATGGCTCACCAACTGAATGTGTTTAACTTTCGTTTAGGGTCGATTTATTACACCTAATTTAAAGATGGACTGTCTAATTTCTTATTTTTAAGATCAGTTTAAGACGGAGTGAAACCATTATTAACACTATTACATTTATATTTGTTTACCAATAAACTCCCAATAAATCACAAGGAAAATCAGGCTTACTGTAAGGGAAATGTAAACACCAATTTTGTCTGTAATGATCCATGCAGAACGCCAGAGTTTGGCGTGTCTACGCTGTATTTCTGCTTCCTAGCTTACTGGTAATATTTTTGTGTGCGATTTATTTGAAAGAAATGAATCAATCAATTCCTGAAAGCCTTTAATGAGATGACATGAAATGCAAACACTTACAGCACCCCAGATAAGGCCGCTTGGCAGAGATTGAGAATGAAGATTTAGCCCGAGCCTCGAGTACAGGTGTCAATGTGATTAATTGCACCAAGGAGGAGAATTAGCATGCTGCTAATCAGGTCGGCCAAACAGGGAGGGAGTATTACGCTTTTAAAGTGTTAGTTTTTCCTTACAATCATGTCTCCCCCTGCCACAACAGCGCAGGGAAGTTTGTTAATGGCTCATAAGGCTATCCCTGAGGACCAAATTATCTCCAAGCAAGGTCTGTTTGTAGAGTGCCAGCTCAAATCTTTCAGGAGGGCTGAACACTCGCACAATGGGTAGTCTTGAAACAAGTATCGGGGAAAACTGGCAGCCTGAGCCATGTGTGGGATATATCTTTGTCACTATGGGACTCACATATAAGCCCTCATAGAGGAAACGACAGAAGGAGCCCCAGATCCAAATAAGAAAATGTCTTAACCCCTAATAAAAGCAAAACAAACTCGGGGGCTCAGGCCACACATACGAAAGGAAGTAGAAATCACATCCAATCAGGTGCGGCCATTAATCTGGTGTGTGGTTCCCCTATTTCTTCCATCCTTCATTTGACGTAAAGATAACCAAAAGAAAATCGGACTTTTGACACCCTGTTGATGAATGATAGAAAAACAAGCAGACCTTGTACCTCGCAGAACTGCAACCGCTCTTTTCAAGCCTCGCTTTTTTGGGGGGAGGGGGGTGTACGTCGGTAAAAGGGCTGGCATGTGCATGGCGTGCCAACAGGTAAGCCTTGCACACATGCGTGTGTTGGTGTGCACACCGACAGATGTGTGCCACAACATCTGGCCAGGGTGGAGAAGCGGGGGTCCAGGTTTGGTCCCGCAGACGTTCGGGGTCGGCGAAAATGGCCTTTTCCACCAGCCGCGCTGCCCCCCTGCAGCTGAATATTTAGATTTAGATTTCCACTTCCTGTGTCGAGGCGTTTTTTTCGCTGCCTTCACACCTGCCAGTGTTTTGCCTGTTTTTACCGACAGTGATTTGACGAGGAAGAGCGAATGTTCTCAGTGACCTTTGACCCACGTGTGGTCCCTCAGGGGCGCAGAGGAAAATCCATTAGCCCTCAGCAGCTTCACACGACAATGAAGGTGGATTTTATATGCCCATGAAAATATTGCACATGTTTATCATTTTAAAGATTTAAAGAAATTTAATAAAGGTACACCATCATGGTTTTTGAGGTATTGAGCTAATCCTATGTTCAAAACATCTTTTGCTTAGAAAAATAATCATGTGACATTTACTATGTTAATAAATAGTTTTTAAACTTCTAGCTTATACTTCTAACAGTTCGTGTTAGAAGTATAATGATGAAATAAAGACGGCCTCTTCCCAAATGCCACTCAAAGTGAGAAAACAGCAGCGCGTGGCATTTCCCCTCTTGAGCCTTCCGCACATGAAGCCGGCGCTTCGCGCCCGAACGCGGCAGGCAAAGAAGATCCATCCGCGCTTTAAAATTTTCAACTGTATTGACCGCAGTGGCTCAAAATTAACCGAAGCTCCTCGGTCAAATGCCTTCAAAGAAATTGATTTCTTGAAATATTGATAATCGCATGTGTGTGTGTGTGTGTGCGTGTGTGTGCGTGTGTGGGGGGGGGTATTGGTATATTGATGCAGCATCAAGGTAACATAGTTTTCGTTTTTATATCGTTGCAACAACAAAGCAGCATGTTGCTAATTCCAGGCTAATTCCGGGCTTCAACCTCCGCCACAAGCCAGCCTCCCAAATTTGTTTCCCTTCACTAGCTTAACCCCTGCGTTGTATACAAACACTTATGGGGATTGTGTGTATTGTCTATACTACTAATAATGTACTATCAGTGTGTGTATGTGTGTGTGTGTGTATACTTAACGTGAACCCAACTGACATGCTAGCGCTCTAACAGCATGGTTTTAATTGGCCGTAGAGTTTATTCTGGGGGTCTCGGTCAGGCTGCTGTTGCTATGAAACCACAGTGCACTGTGAGATTAGTGGCAGCGAGCAGCGCCTATCCATTAGGCTTGGTCACACCATTCAAATAGCCCAGCCACACAAGACATGAATGAAACGTCTAAATCCCCTTACTGTCAGTCTGCCTCGCTCTCTTTTCTCCACGCTCCAATACTCTCCCCCCCACCCACCCACCCCTCTCTCTCTTGCTGTCGCTCTCTCCTTCGGCCTCTATTCTTTGCGTGCGGGTTCATCTCTCTCGTTCGGCCAACGGGCCCTGTCCCTTCTCGCTAAAAAGGGAGGTCCTGTTTTTTTCTTTTCGGAGAATAAAAAGTGCGCCCGGGGAAGAAGGAGGGAGGGAGAGAGCTCCCGTCCAGGACGTGAAACCTCGTCCCCCAACCTCCGCGGCCCACCCAAAGGCCAAAGCCCTCTCCCGCTCGACTCAGAAAGGCCCCTTCAGTGGGCATTTTTCTGGCCCTGTGAATTTCTGTGCAGGTAAAAGATTAGCGGAGGGCCCTCGGCAACAAAGCATTCAATCACATTCAAGTAGCGAGGCCCTGTATCAAATGTGCTCTCCACCTCTCCCTACTCCAGGAAAGCAGAGCAGGTCTTTCTTCTCCGCTCTCTCGCTCTCTCTCTCCTCCCTGGCTTGGTCTGACTGAATTGCCTTTGAAACCGGCATCTCTGCTCCACCCCCCCCCCACCACCACCACCACCACCAAACCACCCACCCGCCTCTCGTCAATCTGAGAAAGACAGGAAATGAGCGCTCTTTGTGGGATTAATTAATAGCCGGTGCTGGTCAGCGCGCTAGCCCGAGCTGTAATTGCTACTCGTACGGGGGTGGGGGGAAGAAAAAGTTTGGGTTGCACGTTCCTTTTTTTTTAAACATACAAGGGGGATTGGGGGGGGGGGGGGAGGGGATTGGGATCCAAGCAGGAGAAAGGAGGGATTGCTTTGAACTGAAGAAGGGCACCGGTACAGGGG
>JAOEHI010000012.1:1070557-1083057 GCA_025447815.1 Percopsis transmontana
CCCTCTCTCTCCCTCTCTCTCTCCCTCGCTCTCTCTCTCTCTCTCTCTCTCTCTCTCTCTCCCTCCCCCGCCCTCTCTCTCTCTCTCTCTCTCTCTCCCTCCCTCCCTCCCTCCCACGCTCCCTATCTCTCCCTCTCCCTCCCTCCCCCTCTCCCTCCACAATAAACTTGCGTTAAATATGAGGCTGTAAAAACCACACAGGCCGAATCTCAGCTCGTCCCTGCCATGCAGATTGGGCCGTACTCGTTTACGCATTGTGCACACCCCCGGTCCACCTGCACGCAAATAAAGAAAACACTAGCACCAATAGCCTATCTGTCCGTGTTGGGAAATAAAATGCAAAGTAGTGATTTAACAAGCGGCCGTGACGAGCTGGTTATTGATTTAACGTCAGAGGCCACGGCTGGCGCGCACGTTGCCGTTAAAACGTGCGCGGTACGTGGTAACTGGGCTAATTGTGCTAGACACCTTTTTTATAGTGCTTTGTGTGGCTAATCGCCATGTGATGGGGAGAGAGGAGAGACAGCGGGGCGACCGAGCCGCTGAGTCAGCGCGCGCGTGATGTCACTGGCTGGAGGCGGAGACAGATGGAGGAGCAAAGACGCGCATTGAGCTCGCGCCGTATATGAGACGGCAGAAAGGCATTTTAGTAATGCCGTCTGATCAATCAGCGTTCTGAAACCCACTTATACTTAAACATATATAGCTGTGCTGGGCTCACACTGCACGCAGGCAGTTAAATTACCTTGGGACAACAGGCGAATCATCTGCCTTGTGTAGAGATGTGTAGAAATGAGCCACAATTCATAAATATTACAATGATCTCATTTGGCCAGCTTTATCCAAAGCCAACAACAGTGAGTGCAATTCCAAGCATTAAGGAGCTGGTAGGGGTTATGCACCGTGCTCAAGGATGCTTACAGGTAGGCCAGGGCATGCTGGGGATCGAACTCACAACCTTTCGGCTGGGATACGGCCACCCTAGCTTATCCTGCCCCCTACATTAAGTGAGGCGCTTAACTTGACTTCCTGATTTCAGATTCCTCTTTGTCTGCAATGAACATCAGACGTGTGTTAACTGAAGAAGGCTCAATACATCAAATGAATGGACATTGTGTCACCAAACAGATAACTGCTCAAGTCCAGATATGCGCTGTTGGGCCGCGCTACGCCACGGCTCTAAAGCGACCCCCCAACGTGCTTCAGGCCTGGCTAGTTTCCTGTTGCTCCCTCAATAAAGATGTGAAAGTTTATTACGGACCCCCCCCAATGGGTTCTGCGTGGGGAGGCGGGGGTCAGAGAGAGAGAGAGAGAAGAAAGTGGGGCAGGTGCCAGGTGCTCCCTGCGATGGGACACCCCATCGCCACGGAGACACGGGTCAGGGGGCACGAGGGAGGCACGAGAGGGCCCCCTACCAGCGGGGTGGACAGTGTTTGGCATGAATTACCCGCCTGCTGAGTGGCTGCTTTGGGAACACTGAAGGAGAGGTCACGTACTCAGTGGCCCTCAAACACACACACACACACACACACACACACACACACACAAGCTCGCTCTGTCAGCGTTGAGCAACAACAGGGCCCTGTGTGAGCCCATCAGCTCACAACAGCTAGCGTTTAGCGCTAAATACGAGTGCGTACACAAGCCGCGGGCGCGCGTACACACCCGGTGCGGGGAGGGCGAATTAGGTCGGCTTCGTTGATCAAACAGGCCGGCGGCCGGCGCAGCAGGGCACTGAACACAAATGGTCCACGCCAGAACACTCTGAAGCTTAAACAGTACGAGTACAATCAGTCCATTTACACTGTCCCACAGGGCCGGTGCCCCAGAGGGTACCTTAAAAACTAATGGATGCTTACATAGAATAAAAGAGAGTACGCCAGTAACCAAATGCTGTCTTTGAGTTCATATTCAATTATGTAACTACCAATAGGTTGTATACTTCAGTGATGTCTAACAATAAAGTGCTGTTGCTCAGCACAAATTAGGTTTTATATAACTGTATGAAAAGAATCACAATTATTCTTTGACATATAAGAAACCGAAAACACAAACACAAACTGCTTTTATACCCCACTCCAGAAAAGTACTTGGTTCTTTGGTGGTTCTTTGCCATGCTATGCTGTTGGGAACCCGAGATAAGGCCAGTGGCCGTAGTTTTTGCCCTGCCTCGGTTGTCGGCTGCCAGGGCCCCCCACACCCCCTTGTTTGGCTTCCACCTCCATCATCTGACAACCTGCGAGGGTGACTCATTCACTCAAGCCCTGCTCTCCCACGCACCTTGGGGACCCCACCACACCTCCCGGCCTAATGAATCAACCGGTCTGCCAGGCAAACGCCAGCCCCCGCGTAAAACACACACACACGTATAAAAACATGGATGAGGGGATGTGTGAGTGATTGTCGGGGGTGGGGTTAATGAAAACAGAAAGTTGAGCGGAGAACTCTGAGTCATTTGGCAAATGTCGGTTATAGACGGTGGCACAGCGGTAAATGTTACACTGCGACACCCCCCCCAACCACCCGCTCCTTTGCCTGTCCCCATATCTAATCACAGCCGACGTCAACAACACCGCTCCTTATTATCGCCTTAATGAAAACTGAATCAGTCTCACACATTAATTTGTAAGAGAAAATAATTAAGACAGGAGGTAGTGGATGGAGCACGTGAAACCGTGAGGCAACAAAGTACGTTGCGTGTGACCCCCCCCCCCCCCAAAACCTCCCTTCCCGCGGTGCCACAGACCTGTCCTTTTGTGTCATGACGAACGGCACCCTGGCATTAATCAGAACGCCGTCCCGCCTTGTCACGGCTGAGCTGGGGGATGATAGACGACGGCTTGCGGGTATTTAATCAAGGTTAGAACCGTCGGTGATGTTAGCTGATTATAAACTTGATCATCAGCAACATATTGTCGCCACATAATCATCCAAATAAACAAGGAGAGACCTGCCCGTGGCCCCCGCGCCAACGAATAAATTAACCTCGGGGAAATGTGTCGCCGTGCTGCACCCATGAGATCATTTTTCAATTTAAAATATATATATTCATATGAAAAAATATAAATTCTGCCCAGGAATTGTGATTTAAGTTCCGAAATAACGTTTTACCTCTACACATGCCTAAATTAAGTTGGTTCAACAAGTCCTATTTACAAGACAGGAACTACTTTGTTTCCAGTGGCAACTATGCATCTAACTGACGTTGCATGTGGAGTCCCCAGAGGTTCACACCAAGGGCCGTCTCTATTCAACCACTACATGTTCCCGCCAGGCCAAATGCAAAATAACAATATCGCTTATGCGGTTGACAGTCAAATCTATATAGCTCTATCACCAAATTACTATTGTCCTATAGATTTGCTGTGCCAGAGCATTGAGCAAGTCAATGTCTGGATGTGCCAGAATTTCCTTCAACTAAAAAAGGACAAAAAAGAAAGGCTAACAGTTAGCTCACAGCTTGACTCCCTGTCTTTGAAAAACCACATCATGGATCATGGATTCAGATCTAAATTTTAATAGCCACATTAAGTCAGTAAAATAATCAGCCTACTATTACCTTAAAAACATAGAAAGACTTGGAGGACTCGTGTCCAAACAAAACTTTATTATATAACCTACTTATTACCAATAGGTTAGACTATTGTAATGGTCTTGTGATTTCAGGGCTGCCTAAAAAAGCTCTTAGGCAGCTACAGCTTGTTCAGAATGCTGCTGCTAGTCCTAACAAAGACAAATAAAGTTTTACAGCAATAACATATTACACCAATACTCAAATCTCTGCATTGGCTCCCAGTGTGTCAGAGAATTGATTTCAAAATACTGCTGCTCACCTACAAATCACTAAATGGTTTAGCGCCAAAATACATCACTGAAATGATTTACAATATGAACCCTCTAGACCCCTCAGGTCATCCGAGACCGGTCTGTTAACTGTCCCCAGAGTCAAAACAAAACATGGAGAAGTAGCATTTAACTACTATGCAACAAATACCTGGAATACACTTCCAGACGATTTGAGACTGGCTCCAACACTGACTACTTTTAAATCCTGACTAAAAACATTTACCATTGCTCACCATTGCTTTCTGCTATTCTTTCATTCTTTAATTTAAATGCTTATTCTCTTACTCTTTTATTCTTTTCAAATCCTGTTTTATTGTACACCATGTTTGTATGTGAAGCACATTGAGTCTGTCTCGTGTAGGAAAATGTGCTCTATAAAGTGCCTTGCCTTGCCGCACACAGAATGCGCTAGCTCAAAAGTTGTTACACCAATATTTGGAGAACGGAGATGCCAACATTGTAGCTAAAGCAGTTCTCAACCCTGTGTTGAAAAGACTTTCGTTTAAAGTCAGTTAGTAATTCTTATTGCGGGTGCCATGTGGCTAAGGCCCCTTCACATTGTTGTGTGTGATGTGACACGAGATGTTTCTGTATTCAGAGTCAAACTAGTCAAGGAACAGTTCAACATTGTACATTTTTTTCACGTTTAGCCATCTACAATGCTATTAATCTCAAGTACAACCTCACAAATATGCCAACGTGCACAGAGAAGGCACCCGCGATTCTCATGTGCTTACAGATTTACTAACACACAGACAAAGGCATCAACTTTGCACGCCAAACACAATCTGCAACCCTCAGCAGTTTTTTTCCATTTAATGCATATATGTGGTGTGTACAGTGTCTTTTGAAATGCCTCCGCTCGGGACATTTGAGTGGAAGCCGTTAAAATGCGTACAGCGGCTGAGGGAAGCTAGCTAGAAAGACATCTATCAGGACGGGAGATAAACAATGAAAGACCCTCTCAAGTTGACAATAACCCTCAACTTCTTTTCTCCATAATCCCCTTTCATGTGTCTTTTTTGTTGCTTTTTTTTTTTTTACGAGTGGCCTTCATCCCACCTCTCTCTTTATCTCTCTGTTTCTCATCCCTCTCTTTTCAGAAGCTCATTACCTCAGCGCTAGCCCTGGTTATTTTTTCTCCCGCACTTTTATTTTCCCCCTCCGCACACTGAAAATTATGACACGACCGCAGACGGCACTCGTTAGCAGCCCTGTCAATCAAACGGCGCAGGCGGGGAAAGCAGAGGCGACCGGCGGACCGGGCGGGGCGCGGGTCAGCGATGAAGATGTTCACTCGCGATTCATCCATCATCACGTCTTTTTTTTGCCGGGGCGGAAATCAATTTGCGCTGCGGCGGAGTCAGGGACGTTCCCTCCCGACGGCGGCGGTATGAAAGAGGAGGGAAACTTCTGAGAGACAGAGAGAGAGAGAGAGAGAGAGAGAGAGAGAGCGGGATGAGATGGACGAGTGCAGGATTCATTTAGACACAATGTAATAATAAGCGTCACTCGTCTTTTTTCCTCTCCCAACTCTCCCCCCTCAGATAACAAGGCTCCCACGAACCTTCACCGCACAATTACCACAATACTTACCATTAAGTATATATTTGGTTGTTGTATGAAACGATATAGTGAAGTGCTAAAGCTGAGGAAGAAAGACGTTGGGTTTTTTTTTCTTTCTACGTGCCATTTGAACCTCATCTCAATATAAACTACTCACGCTCTTTCCTTGAACGCTGTCCCCATATTCTCTTTGAGCCGCAGACAGATGACGAGACACGGATTTGGGACATTGCTGGTATTTCTATTGATGCCGTTTGTTTTGGGAAAAACCTGAAGAAAGAGAGAAAGAGTTAGACATAGAGAGAGTCGCTTATGCTTCCTAACTGGACAGATTGATGTCCCTGAAGTTTAACTGACTTGGTGTTAGACTGTGATGCGTTCCCTTAATTTTTTTGAGCAGTGGATTTCTGTTGACAAATGAACACGCAAGTAAGATTTGGTGACCAGCCGCTAATAAAACTGGCTCGGTGGTACCGATGGAGCTTTGTTTCACGTCTAGTTTCAGTAAAAGCGGTTGGCCGTCTCCCTTATTTCGAGGCTGTGTCGTTACGATGTTGGTGGCAGCTTTCAGGCGGCGTAATAGTTTTAGCTCAACGCTGCCACCTGTTGCTGGGAGTTCCATTCCATGGACGTATAATATACGAATGGACTCTATACTAATCGTTTCAAACTGACTCCAGTTCTGTACAGTGTGTCTGTGTTCACACATGCGTGCCTTCATTCCAGGAGATGTCCTGCTGGTAGAGCCACGGACGCTGCCCCCCCCCCCCCCAAACCCTCCGTTAACCTCCCCCCACCCCCGCCCCGTCGTCGTGCCAACACCTCACACACCGATGCCAACCAGCCCCCTCGTCTCAGCAGAGCAGATGTCAGTCAACCTCCCCCTCCCCCGTGCCTCCCTTGTAACAGGCTAGCAGTGCCAACGTGCCAAGCAGACACCCGCCTTGCAAGGAGGGGTGTGTGTGTGTGTGGGAGGGGGAGCACATTGACAGGGTGGTAACCCTGGAACACACGGCGTGGGGGGCCGGTACGGGGGGCAAGGAGGGGTGTCACATTCAAACACTGTTAGATTAACACATACAGTACACAACCACACACACACACACACCTCAACCCAACACCACCACCCCCTCACCCCATCTCCTGAGACAGTACCCCCCGCAGGCCTCTGGAACATTTTCATTCTGTTTCCTAACTCCTATTATGTGAGGAGTGTGACACGTGAATTGTAATTGGTCGCTCTGAGGGGGGGGGGGGGGTGAGCAGGCCCCCCCCCACACACACACACACACACTCAAAATAAAATAAAATAAACTCGAGGGCAAAGAATCTCTCCAAACACCCCATCCAATTTTAACCCCCGCCCCCCACCACCCCCGCCCCAGTGAGCGTCTGCGCTGTCTGGGTGTGCACACCACACCACCGTTATCGCTTCTTTGTTTCCCCCTTTGGCGCCGAGAGGAGGTTACGGGTTCAAATCCAACACACACACACACACACACACGCTCCTGTACCTACATTTCAGGTGCAGCGCTGTCTAAAGGGCGGCCAGCGCTGCACCTGAAGTGTAGGTACAGGGGGGGGCACAGCCTGCATCGCTAGCTAGCTAGACCCTCCAGCCTGCTCCCCTCACCAACTACAAAGGGGGCCCCGGCGACACTGGCCAGGCTGCGGGGATGAGAGATAATGGGATTGAGGTGGTATTTAAATCTCGGCCAAGCGCGGCAGCTCCAGTAATTAGCGCGCGGGATCCATACTGGGGGCGCTAATCAGAGCCAATGCTACCCTGAGCAGAGTGTATTTCTCTCTCTCTCCCTCTCTCTCCTTCTCTCTCCATCTCTCTCCATCTCTCTCTCTGCCCTATCTTGACTAGACCACCGCAAACTACGCCCCAGTTTTCATGACTGTAATGAAACGAGATAGAGTGAAGGAGCCGAAATGGAGTGCTGGGGAAAGAAAGAGAGAGAGCGAGAGAGAGAGAGAGAGAGAGAGAGAGCGAGCGAGGGCTGGGGGCTAAAGTAAAGGGAGGGGGTGTAATTTCACAGTAGTGTCAGTGGCACCAGGCGAGGCCATGTCTTTCCATTGAGGCTTCATTAGGGCGGAACAATGGACTACCCTGCCATCTAATTAGAGGGGGTTAATGAGGAGATGGTTTTTGGGAGGGGGTACGGGCTGCCCGATCCCCCCCCCCCGCCACACACACACACACACACGCACTCCGTGTCGAGGGCAAGGGGGAGGTCAAGAGGTGTCAGGGGATGGGGGAAGGGGGGGGGGGGTTCGGGGGCTCAGGTCGTACCCAGCCCGTGCAAATAAGGAAACTAGGGGCACAACGGTTATGCTATATATGCTGCAGGTTGAGTGTTGTCTTATTAGTTAGCTTCTTATGATAGCATTACAGTTAGGCTATGGATCACAATAGAACATTTAATTGTTACTTCAGCATAACACCAAATCCTATGAAGAGTGATGGAGGAGTTAAGGGCCTCGTATCATTCCATTTTCCAACTGTCAAGTGTTTCACACTTCCAGCTGAACATTCCGTTTCAGTTGGTGTTTTTTAAAATGCCCTAACTTGATTGGCTATCTGACTGGGAGTGGGAGTATAGGTCAGAGACGACTGATTACAATCCAGAAATGAAGTCACATCTGGGGCCAAATCTGACTGGCTTGTTTTCCACAACTATTTATTCTGAGAGGACTTAAAAATTACATATTTCAAAATGTGTCCAGCCATTTCAGCTCCCTACTAACAACCCAACAAATTGATAAAAATCACAATTTTACAAACGGGTACCTTAAAGACAGGAAACGTACAACATGTACTGTACTATATGTACATCTACTGTACACGCATGCCCACATATTGACTCAGATTGACATCCAAACTAAAATATAGAAATAAATAGTTTTTATTTCATGTTTCTATCTGCTACATAGGCTGAGAAATAAAGGTTTTAATATAAAAAGATTTTCAGAAAACCCTCCAGTTTTAGGCGGTTGTTTTCACACAATGACTTAGATTTTAGAATGCTTTTAGAACGCGCCTTAGGTCTTAATGGGTTAATATTGCTAGAGGTTGAAAAGTTGTAATCTTGTTACAAGAAATAGGCTACAGCCGGACTTTAAAATGTTCCTCAGCTGGTCAGGACTGTCAAAAAGAAAACAGCAAGACATCTGAATTAGTTTCTTAATAAGCCCTTGTATCTAAGTTACATGCAACCATCAGCTGCCATCTCAGCATCTTATTTTTCTGGGGTCATGTGTATTAGCATTAAAAATGCACAGGTCAAATTTCAGGGTACGGATTCTTGGCTTTACTCCTCAGCCAGCTCCACTTTTGTTTCATTTTTTATTTTTATTTTTATATTTTAAGTGCTTGGTATAATAATGTGTTTACTCTGAAATACAACAGCGCATTTGCTCCTGTGCTGTATCATTAACTGTAACTGTGTCTTTTACATACCGCCAGTTATTAATGGCTGAATCATGTAGCCCGTTTCATCACATTGGATATTGAAATTCATGGGGCAAAAGATCACGTAAACTTGATATTTTGGAAAAATATGCTTCCAACATTCCTAAATAAACTTTTTTTGTTAACCTTGGTTTGACACTGTTGAAGACTTTTTCATCTGCAAAATACAATTTTATACGAAGAAGTTCCAATTTACTTAACCAACCTTAGTCTAGGCACCAAAACAACAGGGCAGTGCAGGGTGCTGTGGAAACTATGTCTGCAATGCCAGAAAGCATAGCTTACATTGTGTACTGCCCTTATCGGTATCGTGATGTAGGGGAACAACCTTATCTAATCAATATGCATTTATTCCAAACACAAAGCCATAGATATACACTGTTCTTCTTTAGTCGTGACCACCTCACCAGCGTGGACTGTGAAGTGCATCAAAGACTAACACATTTTCCCACTGCTTCGACTCTATGTTTAATCTGAGCTATTTCAGTTTAGCACCCACAAGACCCACAAAGAGAATACAAACTGTAGGTGACATAGGGAAAAAAAACTATCTCAAGGCTCTCATAAATGCTTCTCGCACACAAAAGAGAGAGAGAGAGAGAGAAAGAGAGAGAGAGAGAGAGAGAGAGAGAGAGAACTAGATGAGAACTAGATGATACAATTCTAGATAACAAACAAAACTACAGTCAGCTTGTTAACACCAAAGTGACACAGAGCCCGTCAACCCTTGTGCAAGGCACCAGGCGTGGGGACAGTGCACGGTACTGTCTCCATGTCTCTGATTAACCAATCGGGTGTGTCTATGGAAAGGCACAGTGAAAGAGACAGTGTGAGTTTCCCATTAGAGATGCGATAAGATAAAAGAACAGCTTTCCAGTAAAGTGCAGACTATCCCGACAACATCCTCCAGGCTTGCGTGTTGAGGAACAGAGTGAAGCGACACCTCAGTAACAGCTAGCAACTGTATTTGGCTAACGGATGCAAACAGCTGCCGTCTAATGTCAAGCAGCGGTGTCATTCATTTAAGAGCATGAGAAGTAAGCTGTAATATAAAGAAGTTAATGCGTATAATCTTGGGGAGTTATGTCTATGCCATAGAATATTTTGTTAAATAAAGAGTCAGGGAAAAGGGGTGAAAGAAGAGAGCCTGCCGAAGCACATTTTTCTGGCAGCACAGTCGGATTCAATTTATTTTGTTTTTCCTATCTGCTAGATCTATTTGTTGCTTTGTTTTCTCAAAGATTCAGTTAGGGTTTGGAGCTACATTAAAATATAGGACGTACCCGGTTCATAATGGTGAGCAATTTTGCCATTTTTAGCTATGAAATGGCCCAATTCAAATGATACGCTATATTATAGTGCATTAGAAAAGATTTGAGGTAGCTAATACCTAAGTCGCGAGTAAGCTAATGGCACGGCGTTTGCAAATGGCATATTCCATGGACATGTAATGTGATTTTTGTGAACCGGGAGGCAATTTCGCTATTTCAAAACAATGCCATCACCGCACATTACTAAAACGGACAGATTATTCCTATTGTTGCCACCTGACGCACGCACACACACACAGACCTTGACAAAATGGCAGAGACTACAGTACATACACACACACACACACACACACACACACACACACACACACACACACACACAGGTAATGTGTAGTAATATATGTGTGTATAATTGCCCTAATCATGGGGGCTCTCAGGCCAATAGAGGGTATGGTCTGTATGTGCGGCCTTCCAATATCACTGTACAATAACTCATTATACATCTCCCTACCCATGTGGTTCGTCCATACAGTGTCTGTGTCTACACATACAGAGCCCAGACAGGCAGAAAGATCAGATGAGATACCCAAATGATATTTAAATCTATACAAATAAAAGGTTGAAGTTTGTCAACTTTATACAGTTTATGAGCACAATGCTTTCCTACGTGATTATGGGCCCTTTCATGTGTATTTTACACATGCATATGTTTTGCATATGCTGGGTTGGTAGTAGCACGATACGACACAGTATATGTAATCCATACAGTACATACATCCCTATCGGTACTAACTATCATGTGTTAAACATAGTGCAAGTACAGGACTTCTGTGGTAGGAAATATGTATGAAAGGGGCCATAGGCCTGAAAGAATTGCATGTTCATATTAAAAAGTTATACCATTGTTTACAACAATTTTACATTGTTATAATTATTTTATAGATTTATTTTATTCGGGACGATACAATCTAATAGAGATTATTAGATGGATGGATGGATGGATTTATACGGCGACGGCGCAATAGAAAGCTTTATTTGCATTCAGAGAGTGGACTATCTAGCTGATTTGACTTTCTCCACATTACATACATTTGCATAGGCATAGTTTCCACCTGTCTCCGGAGCTGATGTGCGCCAACGAGCGTTAATCAAACAAACCCCATCTCTGCTCGCCGGCTACGCCGAAACAAGCGCTGGGCGCCCTCAACATCCCCATTCAAGTCAAATTGACAGCGTGTAACACAACACACGAGCGCCAGGCCGGCAATTCAGGACAACGCTGGCGCTATTCTGTTGTAAATATCAACTTCAGATGTTGAGGGGGAGCAGCAGGCAGGGGTTTTGCCTGCCTTTGTTGATTTCGGGGCTCGATAGGCCACGTTTGTTGTTGCCATTTGTTGAGACTCAATTTCCTCCTTGGCAGATTACGTTTTGACGGAACCGCTGTTTTGGTGGGACAATGACAACTTGCACAGGTAGAAGGCAAGCAGACACAAGCAGGGAGTTTAGAAAGATTGCAAAGAGATGAAGCAGAGGTGATGCATTATTGCAGTGACTGAGGTGTGTGTGTGTGTGTGTGTGTGTGTGTGTGTGTGTGTGTGGTGTGGTGTGTGTTTTAATGGTTTATAGTGTTTTTTTTGGACCAACATTCAAGTTAATGCCAGTTAATGGAAGTTAATCAGATGTTAAACGTTGTTTGTGTCAATTTGACGCTGTCATTTAGTCCTGGGTCTTATATTAGATTAGAATCTCACTGTGACATTCTTGGACTCAAATATGAACATTTTCACCCTAAACCTTAACCTGAACCCTTCCATAACCCACTTCACATGACTACATCAGCAAAAAAAGTCCAAAGCCATGAGCATTTCTTTCCAGTGTGCAAGCTAACAAGGACAGTGATATTTTACTGGTGCGTTATTGATGTTTTTGAACATCAGGTGGCAAGCCAAACCACACCTTTAACCTAGTTTCTGTTTATTTTAGCATGATCTGACTTCTTGTATTTTACCGTAACAAGAAAAAAAACGGACTTTTTATCCAAAGAAAAGATAGCCTGCAGGCACAGGTAGGTTTTAAAAAAAAACGACTCACGTCTATCTCTTTGTTTTGTGATGAACAGATACTCATCTAACAAGCGGTGTCTCTCACTCACAGTTTCCCTCGCCTTTGTAATATTTATCGCTCCTTCGACGTGTCGGTTTACTTGTGATCTATGTAATCGGTTACCCTTTGAATGCGCGCGTAGAATATTTCGCCCCCTTTCCAACAGCGCTCTTCTGAAATGGGATTTACGGTATAAAAAATAAGGTTCTCACTCACGGACCTTGTCTGTAAAG
>JAOEHI010000012.1:1088057-1092630 GCA_025447815.1 Percopsis transmontana
TGCCACTTAAATCAAATTAGTCATTAGCAAATTGAATCAACAATTAGAGCAAGAGAGCTACATGGCATTAGCGTCAGTTCAGTCATCTTCGTCAACCTATCAGTGCAACCTCCAGAGTTCTTTCGCCTGGCCTCAAACTCCAGTCTCCTGTGGTGCCGCAGAGTCAACGCTGTAGCTCAGGGCGCAAGGCCCCCTGTGGCCTTCCCCTGCCATGGTCGCCTACCATCACGGAGGCTCCAGTTGGCTGTTGTTTTTGCCCGACTAAAATTATAATCTTTTGACGGATCCAGTGGCCATCTCGCCCTTCTCCTCTTCCTTGATTTATTCCCATCGCCGTTTCTCCGTCCTCCCTGCCCTGGGTTTGTAGTCGGAGGCAGTTAAAAACATTGCTGGTGGTAGCGGACGTATCTCTATTATGCAAATGCTGGGTTACACTGGTAGGCGTGTGTGCGGTTTTGTACATTGCGTCCCCTTGTCCCCAAATTGTGTTGTAGTAACATCGGAGAAGTTGTCACTATGATTTTGTTGACGGTCCCCGCAATGCACCCCCACAAATTTAGTCAGCAGGTTTAAATATAGACATATGTTTGTTTCCATAAAGCAAGCTGTGTGCAAGTGTCTGAACAGACACGCAACAAAAAGTTATGGGCCTCTGAATAAATGCATTTTACTTTCAGATTTGTTAATAAAATATGATAAACAGCAGCAGTTAGCGTATATTTTAAGAAGATTTTACGGTCCTGCTCTCCACAAAGACAGGGCTTCCTCCGAGGGACCATCAATAATAATGTTCCATTAACAGTAATAGAAAAACACAGCGCTCATTAAGAAGTGAACTTCTCAGCTGTAGAGTGCGCATCAGTGGAAGGGATAATTGTAAATATACCCAGCTTATACACTCTGATGTGGTAGCAAAGTGCTACAAACTAAAAACAGATAAAGCATTCAATTTAAAATTCAGGTTTAAATACCAGAAAATGCAGCCCAGACACTTGACTTATAATGTGCTAGTAGTTGCAGCATATTTAAACTAATTTCTGAAGAAAGTTGTCTTTCTACAAAGAGCCCTGTTTTTAAAAAAAAAGTATTCATAAATATTTTACAGGCTGTGACATTAAATACAAATGTTTTATAATGGAAAATCTTGCGAACTAAGTAGTACAGAAACCAGCAGTTTTCAAAAGGATTTCACTTTATCCTGTTATTCTCGTCTATTTGAACCATCTTTGGTAATCTTTCAAATCTACTATGTTGTCGTTCTTCCATGTACACAACTCAAACTGTATTTAAGCCTTCTCAATAGAAAAACAAGACATTCATTTCAAACTGAAAAACTTTTGTCATCAATCATTGCTACAACATGGAAAACTGGGAGCGAAACATGACTCAAATCTCAGATGGCAATAAAAATAGAGTGTGCCTGGCTACTGCAATGGTCACAGCAAGAAGAGGTGGGGTGGAGAGAAAATAATGAAGAAGAAAAAAAATTTTGAAAACAAGAAAAACATCAGGGATGATTTTAATATTCATGTATTTTCTACAAGCTCTGTTCAGCACTTTCGATTAAGCATTAATTAGGAGCCAGAGGGAAAACCAAACAAAAATAAGGAGCTGAATGACTAATGAAGGTGGTTGAAATGTGGGCAGCTGCCATGCCACTAATGGTTTCGGTGTCGGGGCGCCGCACTGCTGGGACTGCCAGCGGTGTGGGTGGCTAGGCGCACCTCTGCCCACACCAGAGATCACACTCTGCCCGTTTGAGAACAACACACTCTGTCCGTGGAAGAATAGCAGCGTGCGGCGGAAAGCGGCTGCGGCAGCTGCGACACGTTGGTTTCTAACGATATGCAGGGTGCACTTTCTGAACCGGCGCTTAACACAACATCACTAGCGCTTTCAAAAGTGATGATTGCGTGTCTGTGAAAGCAACTAGCCGTTAAACCGGTGTTTCTCAAAACTTTGACCCCAAAAATTGCTTAGTACATCAGAAAATTATTTGTTTAATTTTTATACCTCCACATACGCTAATGTGTTAGTGACCTACAGAATTGGTTGCACCAAGTGATTTAGATGTTTTTTTGGTTATTCATAACAAAACTTTTATGCTATTTATATATTTGGAAACTGCAACCTAGGGTGGGAATAACAGTTAGATTTGACAATGCTGTAGTAATTACTATGTCTTCAATTGACAGTTGGAAATACCCCAGACTGTGAAATTGTTCCGATTTTAAACAGACAAGAATCTTTTAATACTAATTGTACAGTATTAGTGTGGTAAAAAAATAAATAAATAAAGTTTTCAGAATCTATTACATAGTTACTCTTTATTTATTGCATGTTATTTTAGAGACCAAATGTAGGTCCAGGACATTTTATTTGTATTGAAAAAAATATTTTGTTTTGTTTTATTTCAGTTCACTAAATTAAATAGAGACACATTTAAACCTCATCTATGGGCAAGAAATGAGTTGTACAGCAGCTGAAAGATGAGACATCAACAATACTAACAAAATATCAATACCATATCAATACCATAAATAACTGAAATGTACTTACTATTTGTTATTTTGTTGTTTTTTTCCACAGAGAGTGCATTATAACAACCAAATGAAATATAAAAATGCTCGAAAATGTTTTATGTTAAGTGATGTTAATAAGGTCACATAAGAATATGAAAATATATGAAATATGAAAATATACATAATTTTTGATGGTGTTGTATTCATGATAAACAATGAAGTAAAACTGCCCTTAAGGATTAATTTCATATATGTCACCACTAATATGAAGCATAATTCATTTGTATACTTGCAGCATTTACAAGAACACAATGTATATGTATGACTGGTAAACTAATTCCTCTATTATGAATAAATAGCAGTAATATGAATTTGGCATAACATTTTCATTCATTATTGTCACAGTTCCAAAATGTCAGACAATGTAATTTACATCCTATAAATATTTCTCCCTCCTGTATGTCTATACCCATTTCCTTATTAATGCCAAAATGTGAGACATTAATACAAGTTATTTATTAATGTCAAATTGTGAACAAATTATTTTGCAACACATTTGATCTGTTCGCTAATGTTTGTAGATCTGTGGATAGCAGCTAGATAACAGCATAAATAGATAAAAAGTCCAGCTTTTTTTTTCAGCTACAGGGAAGAGAGCAGACAGCAAAAATAAAGGGGGGAAAAAAACGTTATCTTTCCTTTTATCTGTTTAGAAAAGGGCTTTGTCGTCTGCTCTCGCAGTAAGACATGGATAAAGGGAACGGGCAGGAAAATAAATGATATTGTTACAAAAGTATTATCCTTAAGCCGCCCTGCGATATTTGAATTGTATCGGTGAATTGTAATCAGGTATTTTAGCTGAGCGGTGCTGGGGCTCCACGTCCAACGCCTACCATCTGGTATTGGGTGGCAGTGTGACAGACACACACACACACAGAGAGAGAGAGACAGAGAGAGAGAGACAGAGAGAGAGAGACAGAGAGAGACAGAGAGAGAGAGAGAGAGAGAGAGAGAGAGAGAGCTGTTATCCCACCCAAGAGCCCCTACGACTTTAGTTTCCCAATCTCTAAATCTACACATTGTAATGTAAGTCCACATACAGGGCTCCCAGAGCAAACAGCATCTGTAAGACCGGATATAGGCAGGGGATCCTCTGCAATCATGAGCAGAAAGTTGGCGCCTGAGATGATTTGTTCGCTTTGAGTAGGACATGGCAAAAAAGAAAGAAAAAAAAGAAAAGAAGAGAGAGACTTGACACTTCTGTTTGTTTGAATTTTTTAAAATAAAACAACATTTAAAAATGATTTTAAGAATTATATTTGTGTGACAACAGCAGCAGAATACAATATACACAACATTTATTACTATTTCCACCCAATGTTTCCATTCTCCTGTAGATGTGCCTGTATTGCCGTGTTCATCCACTGGGAGCAAAAGAGGAAAAAGACGAGTGGAGACATATACGTAGCGAAGCGGCCCGGTCTGACCCCCCTCCCTGACCTCGGCCTGCCTGATGAGAACACTGGCTTCCGTTGTCCTGTGCCCAACCGTCCCTGCCGGCTGAATTGCCTGGTCCACGGCCGGGACTCGAGTGTGCTTCACCTACTTCACGCGCATGCTCTTCGAGAGGCCAGGCACCGCCTAAAGCGGCCCCCGCCGGGCGGGTGCGGGGGGCAGAGCGCCCTTTTACCAACGCAGGGGGGCGACGCGTCAGTTGTTTATTGTCGGCTCGGCTCCTGTTCACGGCAGGAACACTGATGTGTGCATATCGTGTTTTTGTTTACCGTTTCTTTCCATTTTTGTTAGCCACTTGTTTGCGTTGAAATAACGCACCCCCGCTCTGATACATTAAAGAAGGGCCAGCTACAGCGGTTACGGCCAGTCAGGGTCAAAAGGGTCAAATGTGGGGAACAACAGTTATTATGAGCGACAACTCTGTGACATGAAGCACCCTGACAATTAACCAAGTGCAGGGTGTGTGTGTGTGTGTGTGTGTGTGTGTGTGTGTGTGTGTGTGTGTGTGTGTGTGTGTGTGTGTGTGGGGGGGGGGG
>JAOEHI010000012.1:1093503-1107328 GCA_025447815.1 Percopsis transmontana
GTGGGTGGGTGTTGGCGGGCGGGGGCGGGCGGGGGGGGGCGCGGGCGCGGCGCCCCCCCCCCCCCCCCCCCCACATTCAAGTTTCCGTTTCTTTCCTTCTTCCCTAGCCACCTATCACAATTCATTACCGCAAATTAGGGTTCAATAAAATTGCTATTCAGAGATAATTAGGAGTTGGTTTTGTGTTGGCAGAGTTGGGAAACTGGGGTGAGGGGTGGGGGGGAGGGGATTCGCATGTCACAGCCCCACACCAAGGGTCTGCAGCTGGGGCCCCTCCTCTCTCACACACACACACACACACACACACACACACACACACACAAACGGAACTGCAAACCAAGAGCATCCCCGACAATGCAAGCAAACACACACACACAGGCTTGCCCTCTTCCTCTCACCTGCTGAGATGGGAGCCTCTCCAAATTAAACAAATTATTTCAGCCCTCTCCCTTTCATTCCACCTCTCTTTCAGGGGCGATAGCAGGGGGAAAACAACTGACACACAATGAAGGCGTGTAAGGCTAGCGAATAACAAGGTTGCGCGCCTGCGTGTGCGAGCGCGAAACTGAAGGTTTGTGTTTCATTAATTAACACTTCCCCGTTAGCGCAAGCTAACCCATCTTCGCATCTGAGGAGGAGACACTGCCGACGGCGGCAGTGTCTCCAAAACACGCACAACTAGGGCGTTTCTGCTACCGTTGTATTCAAATGAGCCGCACGCATGAATGTGGGCTTCACAGAGCTCCATTTGTGATTTAAAGAAAAAGTATTTTACTTAATTTCTCCAAAAAAGTTACTTTAAAATTGTTTGATGAGATTTAGGAGTTCTGAGTTGTTATGTTTTTTTTGTAAATAGTATTTGTAAATTAAAAACCATTCAAGCAGTTTGAATCGCTCCTTAAGTAAAGGACCTTCTCTACACTTTCTCTCTCTTTAGGATCATTCTCTCCATTCCATAATTCTACATTCAATACTACTGCAGAATACTGCTGAGTAGACGTGCTCAATATTTTCGGAGCCGTTTCAGAGAATTGTGCCCTTGACAAATTCCCCAAGTCAAATCTGCCTGGAATGTTTGCTGTAATCACTATTGAGTAATTGGAGGATACAAATTAAACTTCATTAACAATATGAGAGTGAATTATCTTCATGGTGCATCTAGTTTTCAGGCCTATCCTTGTCAGTTTTGTTCCCCCCCTCCCACCACCCCCATCCGTCCATCCGTCCATCCGTCCATGGGTTCATGGGTCTACTCTGGCATGCCTGTGTGAGTCTGACTCCAGCCCCTGGTTCCACCAGAGGGGCCATGTGAATCGGTCAGCCCGGTCACCTCGCATCAATGTCGGTTCGCAACCCCGGTCCACGGACACCACTCTCAGGGGGCAAAGGATTGTGGGAGATGAGGGTGGGCGGCGGGGGACAGCAGAGCAGGTGTTTGGCTTGGGAGGGTGTATGTGTGTGTCTGTGTGTGTGTGTGTGTGTGTGTGTGTGTGCATGTGTGTACGTGCGTGGGGGGGGAAGGGGGTTGAGTTAGGGAGGCAGTGATGCGCACCCTCACCGATTGTGGCTGGGGGTGAGGGCGGGGGGGGGCGGGGGGCAGGGGGTTGGCAGGGACACAGAGAGCCCGTGGGTGCGCCTCTCCGGAGGTCACCGTGGCAGATCGGAATCGCACTACGAGCCTTCAGTTATTAAGTGGGTCTCTTGTGTGCCCCTGGACGGTTAGCTAGCGCTACACTGCGACCAGGTCTGTTCCGTCGCACAAAGGCGCCCTCGTAAAAAGGGTACAGAGGAGCGATTGAAACAGCCAAGCCGCTGTAGTGTCCGTCCCTGCTACTACCAGCCCCTGCAAACAAATATGGCCAGTGATACCTGAGGTGTTGCGTTTCTTCCCCCCCCCCCCTCTCTGAAAGAAGCTCTTTACACACTAAACAGAGCACTGCAGACTCTCTGATCAGCAATAATGCACTTTAAAGGTATTAAATACTGCTAAGGGGATGGCGGGGTGGCCCCCGAGACCACCAGCAGGCAAAGGACTAGATATATCACAGTTATACCAAATAGAACAGGCCGATGTTTCAGCTGTCCTAACTTATTTGATATGAGTGTGTGTGGGGCCGTCTCCGGTTAAAGCCCTTTCAGGCTCTGTGTCTATGTTTACCACCAACACAGGTCAGAGTGTGACCATTTTCAAACTGTGAACTGGCACAAAAGATTACCGTCAATTAATAAAAGGTATAATTAGTGGGCTCACCTTTTAAATCCGCGGTGTGCATTTGTCTTCATAAGTGATCTGGTTTCGCAATCTAGCCGCCTCTTCCATAATGTATGCTAAAACGAGTAAAAACGCTTTGGAATGTCTCTGAGGAATACGAGCACGTATTGGAATTCATACCGGCAGCCCGGCCTATATTTGGCAAAGTTGTTAGCGGCCAGTTTGTCGCACAACGCGCGGTTCTTTGCATATTGTATCTTGAAGTTTCGTCCATGAGCAAAGGCTGGTAAATAGCCAGAGTGTCCATTATTCAAATGTGGGTCGTGACACCAGTTTGTGACTGGACCACGTTTTAACTGACAAATAACTATCTCTGCCTCTATTAGCAGTTCATGTTATTTTAACCCACAGCTAACTACAATTTTGGCAATGAGTTTGACAATGCAAACTGTAAGACCTCTAGATACATCTGTCCTAAAATGTTTGACCGCAGGTATCCATGGAAATCTCTCTTTAAATAGGACTCATAACGGACAGCTGTTAAAAAGTGTAAACGTTTTACCGAAATAAAACATCACAAATATCACCGCAATACATGTGAAGAATGATAAAGTTCATCATTATTCTAAGAGGGTTGTATCCTCTCAACAATACTTTTGTATTAACAAGCACATTTGATGTATAAAGCGCTATTGATGCCAATAAATATAAATTGCTTTCCAACAACTAATGTTCAAAAAGAATCTAACAAGCTTATACAACGTAGTCTAACCACTATCGTTACAGATTCTAATCCCTAATGCACCTTTTTCCATTCGTAAATATCTACTCAACATGAATCCCACTTCTAAAGTTTAAAGAAAAAGCTCCGTCTTAGGCACTCACACAAACAAAGCAACTGCGGCAGATGAGAACAAAGTGCACTCGGGTGCATTCGTACTCAAGCTGTAGTGCTAGCGAAACAGCGTTAGCTGAGGCCGAAGCACAGAGGAACAACGTGAGCAATCGCTACACTCCACCAGCTCAAGCGAGGGGATGAGGAGACAGGAAGTGACAGGCGGCAGTTGCTACGCATTGCATCAGGCCGACGGTGTCGCACCTGGCAGCTGTCAATCATGCGGCTCCCAAACACCTCGCGCCCCGATATCACTGGAACTGCTGCCAAATACACCCCAAGTGCTGTCATCCATCCACACACACTCACTCACTCTGACTGCACTCATCCTGTCACTGGAAGTCAGAGGGAGAGGGAGAAAAAGAGAGAGAGAGAGAGAGAGAGAGGCATCTATTTACATATGGAAAGGTCACAAATAGCCTGCAGGCGCTGTGCTAATTAGAGAATGTGGCGAGAGAGGAAAAAAAAAAAAAAAAGAGAACTCCAAAGATAAATTGAAAGACAAAAACGGGAGTTGTCGTACGTATGAACGTGAGGTGAAATAAAGGTGAAGGTAACGCTTGGAACTAGCAACAGACTACGCTCTGCCGAAGATCGGAAAACCACACAGAAACTACAGTTGTAAAGTGACAGTTGACCCGAAAATGGTGGCTACGTTGGGGAAAGTTGAACCATCTTTAATGGTTCTTCAGATGGTGTCTTAGCTAGCGCTGTTAGCATGGGGCCCCGCACTGCAGCTGATGACCATATGATGCTATTCAGATGAATGGACGTGAGTGTGTATGTGTGCGAGTGTGTGTGTGTGCAATCTCTACCCATATAAGCGAATCAACCTTTATAATTCATTGTGACAAGCTGACAGGAAAAATGAGTGTAAAATTTTATACTTATATGAATTTTTGTGTCAGATTACCGTCTGTGCACTTGTTTTCCCGCCCGGCCATAGCCGAGGGCGCGTTTCTCTGTGGGCACATCGTGGTCTCTCCATCCAGGCCTACAGACATATCGGCCCTCGCCCTAGTGAATTTGCTGATTAATTTTGGATGCTCCCCTTAATTAACACCCCAAAGGAAAGTGTAGATTTCCAAGCCCCGCATCGAAACAAACAAAAGTGATCTGAAGAAGGATGACCCCAGGGGGGGTGGGGGGGTGGGGGGGAGACAGACGCGCTGATGTCCGAAAACACCCATCGCGCCCTCCATGCAGGGGCCGGGATGGGAACGCGGGGCGATGCCCCGGGAGCTCGCAGGCCTTTTAATCAGTGTCTGGAAAACGAGCGCCCCATTAGTCTCATTTCATTTGCTTTAGCGCCGAGCGGAGGAGCGGGGCCCTCGCGTGATGCCACCCGACACTTGAAACATGCTGCTCTTGTGCCAGCGCTGGTGCCGCCTCCGGCCCACGGTCATTAATTGGTGCCGCTCTCTTACCTCCAGTGAAATTGGCAGATGACGGACTGGAGTTGGGGGGGTGAAAATGTGATTTTCCTGTTGTTTTTCCCCCCTTTTCCAACATCAGAGCGGATTTCACTAATTGGGTTGAATGGCGCCCATCTCTGTACTGTGACAGCCAAGTGGAATGCATGAGAAGATGTGGGCAGCTTGGAGAGCTCTCACCCCTCCATGCCAACGCCGAGGACATTTCGGCAGGAGGCGGCGGGCGGTGGTGTGTGTGTGTGTGTGTCTGGGGGGGTTGATGATGGCAAAGACGAGGCGAGACAAAAGAGGACAGCGAGAGATTGCACGCTCACTTCCCGGGGACCTTGAACAAACATTCTTGCGCTGCGGTGCGCTGCGGTGCGGCGGCCGAGGGCCAACGTGGAAGCACGCGTCCATCTTCCAAGGGCCTTCAGGGGTCAGACACTCCCCCCCGCCATGGTCAGGGACAACCTCTCAACTGCCTCTCAACTGCACGTAGAGCAATGCAAAAGAAGGACAGGCCATGGCACCATAATGTGTGCTAGCCGAACTCCCCTCGGTAGTACAATGACAAGCACAGTGCAGCACTTACCTATCATATAAAGCCAGAACCATTCAAATGCATGGATGATGTCCTAGAGCGGTGTTTCTCAACTGGTGGGGCCAGACCCTGAAGTGGGGTCTGCAACGAATTGTTTTGTGAAATATATTATAATGGTTCGGAAATTTAGGACAAATGTGGGTCCGGAGGTCAGACCAGTTGAGACCCACTGACCTAGAGGACGGCTACAGTAGATACTAACGCGTACAGTTTACGTAACTGAAGCGTAACATAATGTTCAATTTGGGGGCCATTAAAAGCACAGATCTGCTTGCTTCCAGTAAAAACAGACATGGATGTTTGAGCAGGTTGTTTGAGCTCCACACTGGACAATCGTCTACCTTGTACTCTGTGAGATTCAGGGGGGAAGGGGGAGGGGGGGAAAATAGGAGAATTGCCATTACAAAAGGACAAGAAGCGCTGGTGTAATTGGGATATTTGGAAGCGTCCAGTTTCAGAGCCGCGGTGTAATGAAGCCTGTAAGAGTAGAGTGGCGGTTCGGGCAAGGGAGGCTGCCCTCTCGCTAGCCTCTGCTCCCTCTCCCTCCCTCTCCCTCCGCCATCTACTGTCTAGCTCTTTTCTCTGAGCTAGACGTCTCTGTGCTCCACCGTACCTTGTTACCTACACTCTCCATCTAATTGTTGTGATATTCTTCTCTCTCCCTCCCTCCCTCCCTCCCTCTCTCCCTCTCTCTCTCTCTCTCTCTCTCTCAGCAGGACATGACACCGCAAACCAGGCCAGCATCCCCCCCCCCTACACACACACACACACACACCACCCAGCAATGATAGTGGCTTGATCGGGCAGGTATAAGTAACAAATGAGATCAATTAACGTGTCCGAGAGGGGCACCTGCCCGAGAGTCCGGTTGCACTAGGCGATCTCCTCATCTTTGTTTCCCTCGGCGGGATTCCATTTGCAACCCCATCACTTCCTCCGGACAATGGAGCCCATTATCCCCCCACCTAATGGAGAAGGCCCCCCAAAAGAAAGAGGGCCGGCCTCTTCCCCTGGCAGGACCGGTGTATCTTCAGTATCTGGACACCGAGTCGGGACAGGCTTGCAGAAATTAATCTCACGTCCCAGACCCCCTGCCCTACCCCCCTAACCTCAGTCTCTCTCTCTCTCTCAACTTCAGGATATAAACAACAAGCTTATTTTGTCCCAAATTTGTAACCCCAACTATCCCCAATTGGAGGGCCTGCTGCACTAACAAGGGGCCGATTGAGCTCCGTAATGAGGACTATTTAAAGGCAGAAATGCCAGGACTACACATGCGGAGGTCACGCCTGTTCTCCACAGAGAGGGTCACAAGATGCTTTGATTCTTTGTGGCTGGGGGGGTTAGTTTTGGGGGAAATTTTTTTTTTTTGCTTTACAATTTATTGATTTTGATCCGAAGCAAATTACAGAGAGCACAATAACATATCAAGGAGAACATTTAGGGGCCAGACATCTTGCTTGCTCAAGTGTTTACAGGTAGACCCATGCTAGGGCTGGTCCCCTGTTTAATTCTGTTCTGTTCAACTGTTTTATTATATGTGTACATTTTTAAACGGTGCTCATAGTTGCATTTTTTAATGCTGTTATTATGCCTTTTTTATGCTGTTAAGATATGTGGCTTATAGTTTAGGAACAAACTATAAACAACTTTTTTTTTCCCCGGCTCAAAAAGTTTGAACCCGTTCTTCAACAGAACCTCAGATAAGAGTGACGGTTGAATCAGTTCTGGAGACAGAAGACAGATAATCACTGTGTTTTGACAGAGCTGAAACAAAAAAAGGCGAGCGTTTAACGTGAGGCCAATCCATCTCGAATAGATGTCATCCAGCGGCACAGCGCTTCGTATGAGATTTTTTTTCTGTGCATAGCGGTTAACGTCCGTGGTCTTTTTAGATAGATATATATATATATTTATTTTTTATATTTTTACACTTAACGTTTATCAGGTTAAGCCATCATTTCAGATTGAACAATTTCAACACTCACCACCCTACACAAAACACGGTTTGGAAGAAAAATGTTATTTGTTGTGATATTACAATCTGCTTGATGGAGACTGAAATGGGTGCAATTATCATGAGTTAAAGAGAAAGAGAGAGAGAGAGAGAGAGAGAGAGATAGAGAGAGAGAGAGAGAGAGAGAGAGAGAGAGAGAGAGAGAGAGAGAGCGCTCCCCTGTTCTGCTTGATGGTCTTTTCCTTCGGCCCGACCGTGGTGGTTATGCAGGATTGTTTACTATAACCTTGTAATCAACCTGGCTCGGTTGACAGCTCACTATTAGCCCTGATAACAGGGGCGGCCGCAATTTGGCCCCCGGGAGAAAAATACATGTGTTTAAGCAAGACACAGACACACACACACACACAGTGGCACACTGCTGAGGCCTCTTTTTGATGCCTTATTGATAGGACGCTGTCCCCGTTATCTGTGTTTGCAATTTGTTTTCAAGAACTGCGATTTGCATTGCGGCGGGATAACGCCTTTTATTGCCCGCACACAGGCGAGAAGTGGGCAACCTTTGAATGCTCGCAGGAGGATGGAGCGTGGGAGGCGGGGGGGGTGGGAGGTCTGGAGTTGGCGGTGGGGATGGGGATGGGGAAGGGGGGGAGGGGTTCAAACGATGCATTTTCCAAATCCTCAAGTGGAGAGGATTACAATTACAATTATAAATCAAAAGGCCCGGCGTGTCCATCAAACGGCTGCCCATAACCCTTTGTGTACCCGCTGCCAAATAACCGCGGCTAGCAGAGGAGCTGGCAGATGCGAAACGCTTCCCGGCTAATTGTGGTGTATTACCGACGCTTGTTCATTGGGATATTATGCAATAAGTGTTATTTCAGGCAAGAACGGCAGTTCTAAATGGCATGCAAATGTGAGTCCCTTGGCAGCGTGTTAAAGAAAATCTACGCATCACCATTAAAGCAATAGTAGGGCCTGTGGCAGAGTTCAATCATCTTGTTTTGGATATTGCATTGATGTAGTGCAACAAGTTCAGATGAACTCCAACTGCTGCTGATAACTGATATTGAGATACAGGCCAGCTACAGGGGGAAAAATATATATTTCACAAGCTAACTGTAGATGAATTTTCAGTATTTGGGTATTGGGAGCATTTTTATATAAATAGGCATTAAAAAAATAACACTTTTTCAATCTAAAAATAAAATCAAGCTTTCTTTAATTTCAGCTGTTTGCACACATCTTGGTTGTTTGCAAAACAATCTGTGCCTTTTAAGCCAACTGCCAAATTGGTAAAATCCTGTAGTAGTAAAGGGTAAACTACTTATGCTAAAAAATCTCCAGTGGATTCATAGCTCACAATCTCATACAGATTTTACAGCGAAAATATCTTATTTGCACATCAGTTAAAACAGACAGTGCTCAGGGACCTATAACAGTTGCACAAGAGAAAATTAAATCTTTTTATATAAAACAGAGGTTTATGTAACACAGTATGCCACATCCTGTTCAACCAGGCAAACACCAGACCGTGTATATCCATCTCCAGGGATTTACTGAAAATTGAAAAGGTTTACACAATAGGCAGAGGTATCACACTTACGTAAGGTACATGGAAATGTTACACAAATAAGATATTAAAATATAAATCCCTGATTTTTCCTGACATAACCCTTTTGGTTTATAGTTAAGTGGGTTTTTGGTTTAGTTTTAGCTGAAACACAACATTACAGCTCTGCATCATGCCATCACATGTGTATTAGCTATGCACAATATGTGTGCAATTGAGATCACAACATTTACATATTCAGTCAGACCAATTGGGATATATAGAAGTATGCTATTAATAATTTATCTTTGGCAGAATGGCTAGTTCGAGGGGCTTCTACTCATCATACTGGTAAGTATGGGTGTATTGAAACAGCGGCTTTAACCCCCCCCGAATAGGCCAGCAGCAGACATGACGTTTTAACAGCAATAACATAATCATGATAAATTAAATACAGTAATATGCATACACATAATACCCGTAATAGGGTCCAGCAATATCTGAAAACCCACCCTTAATATTCACGTTAGTGAAAATTATATAAGAAAGATGTGTACAACAATTGAAAGACAAAGAATAGGTGGAGCTGGGGAGGTGGAGGGTGTTCTGGCGGGAACTTAGCAAGCTAAATAATAATGGGGACTATTTAAAAGAACCTCCTTCATTCAAAGGGCCAATGAGGTTGTTGTACTGCAGGTGAGTCAGCTGGGTGTCAGCTGACAGACAGCTGACTGACAGCAGTGGGCAGACTACCGTGGCCTGCCTGAACTAACGCTACGCTTAATTCATTATTAGTTTATTTATTTCCATTTCTCAGTGAAATTATGTAAAGCATTTACTGTGTGGTGAGAATTGCAGTGAAATGTAATATGGGTTCATAGAAATGTATAAGAATTGAATGTATGTATGTAAATTATGACTACTAAATCTCATTTCAATTATAAGCACTCCCTTACAATGTGTGGTATTATTCTACCATTCTCTCCCAGGCTGACATACTGCAGCACCTGAAGAATTGCTCTTTGAATTGCCTGGTAATACCGCCATTAAAAGCCAGAGAAACATAATTAACTTTTATTGCACTGAAACCATCTTCTTGAAAAGGCTGAGATTATGCCATTTCATTCACGCCGGCCTAATGTCTCCCGATAGCTGACAATCTGTGGTCTAATAATGTTTCTGTCTGGATTATAAAGTGACGAACTGTATTCACAGTGTCAAGCGTGTGAACGAACCGGGCGACGTTGAGGTAAAAAAAAAAAAGCCCTCATTTTTGTCTGTTTTTTTTCCACCCAGAATGGGATCAAAACAGGAAGATTGTAGGGGCAAGCTGAATGCGTTCTTCTCATCAGTGGCCTTTGTACTGTGCTTGTTCTTGACTCAGCTTTTCGGGGGAACCTAATCAGCAATCTGTCTACCGCATCAATGCAAATGAGAGCGCGTTTAAAACATATAGGCCTTTCGGGCCAATTAGAATCCTCTTACTTGTTCCATTTGGAATATTCCATATCTAAAATAAAATAAAATAAATGCTCAGATACTACATAATACTCAGCATCTCTCTGACTTAGTCCTCACCCCCCCAACATGTATTACAATAGATGACCAGTCTGTGCTCGGAATGAGTACAATCAAATACTAAATTGCGGCCACATGTAAAGGTGTTTTCTTGGTTGTTGCACTATGAGAATGCAGCCGCTGTATTTGCATTAGCCACACGGTTCTGGCTTACAGTTTTCAACGCTCGCAGGCAATGGTTTCCATATGGGCTAGCTGTATGGAGAACGGCAATAGGGGTTACATCAGATCTCTTACATGCAGATGTTAATCGCAATTTTCTGCAGCAGTTGGGTCCATCTGTGTTTGCAATACGATGCTTAGCGCCAGCCTGTGTGAACAGAGGCATGTCAGGCATATGGACATTTTACAAAAGGTTACCCTGGATAAATAAGGTTGCATGACAATGTGTTGGGGAGAAGTTACTGTGAGCACTTGGCGGTAAAATGTACATTGTTGTTTTTTATGCCGCTGGGAGAAAGAAATAAATGTTTTTTTGTGTTTATGGACCAAACGTGTTATACTTAAGATAATCTAACTAATGGACCATTTTGGACAGTTTGGACAGGAGGAATAGTTTAGTAGTTCGTTTTCTAATTTTTTTTAGTAGTTAGTTTTCTAACTTTTATTTTCTTACTTATTTTCTAACTTAGCTTCGGTGCAGCAGACCTTCACACTTGTCAAATGGTTATTCCAAAATTATTACATGACTACATAGAACAAAGTATGAAATACTCATGTCTGTTTATAAAGGCTATTTTAGATTTACAAGGAGACATTTTAAAACAGTCAAATTCAAGATGTTTGGTTGGATTACCTTCTTTTTTTTTACAGTGAAATTAAATAATTATGAAGATTAACATGCATTGCAGCTATTTTTGAGTCAACAACTTAAAATATATATTAATAAGTTGCTATTTTCAGTGCCTAAAAGCCTTCCAAACAACACAAAATGATTTTTTGATTGAAGGTGTTTTGGATGGTGGTGTTGAAGTAAGTAAGTGTTCATTATATGTTTACACTTGCATAGTGTTGATGTTTGATTCAATTTTGTCTTTGCTCTACTCTGGGAGCCAAACTTCTACAGTAGATTTAGATTTTTTCCATGTCTTAGAGGGACATCTAGTGGTGAATAAAGTCATTACAGGACAAACTCAACAGCTACAGTACATGTACAAGCATGCAAACATATTGCAATTTCACTGGAGACTTGTAATTTAATAATTTACTATGGCAATAAACTGTCCGAGTTATGAGTCATTATTTGGTCAGTTATCTTTTACATAGGTTAAATGTTAAATGGATTGACCTTAAGGTCACGCCTTTTTATTGAAACGATCTTCTCTGCTGGTTTCTTCCCCATAACCCAGAATAATCTTCCTACAGGCTCAAAATGAGTCTGTATTAAAAAATTATTTAATATTACATTGTGGTTTCTCTAAATACAAACATATGGAAGAACCAGGATGTGTCCATCTTTTGTGGACACAAACCCACATATATATTCAAATACTCCCCATACTCCATACTAACTGGCGGAACTGTCCAGAAAGACGAAACCACTGCACCTGACCATTGAGTTAACAGTCTTTATGAAACATCACTGCCTCCACTGAAATCAGTCTAATCTGCCAGTGTTGGCTCTCATCTTTACATCACCTCCATCAGTGCGTGGGTGGTTAGCATTGATTAACAATAACAGCAGCTGACGAGGCAAGAATGATTCACCAAAACAAAGGGCCGGTGAAACAAGGAGGCCCCGCGACGAGGGGGGGGGGTGATAGAAGCGTCTGCTTCCGATGTCACGCAGTGTTCTGATGGTGGCTAATTAAAGCTCTGTCGCGCTGATGGAGGCGAGGGTGGTTCAAAGGGGATCAGGCAGGCCCTACAACGCCACATTGTCTCCGTTTTGGAGGCGCGTCGCCTTTGATGTGTGTGCCTCGTCCCGACGGGTCCCGAAGCTTTGAAGGCCGGTCGAGGGGGCTTCTGGGAGAAAAACGGTTTGCATGGGAGGGGGGCGCATACTGGACACTACGGCACTGAAGTGGCGTTGATATTCATGATCCCACGACGCTACGCAATATTGATATTGATCACTTGGACAGCGCAGATCTGAACCTGTGACGTGCCAGACACCGTCGGGGTCATGCGCCAGCTGGGCTGTGAGGTTTGCTCTGGGTTTTTGGAGGTGATCTGTATCGATGGCTGCAGAGGGATGAGCGGGAGAATCTATTGGGCCGAAGAGTTAATGATTCCAGAACTCTGCGCATACGAGCGGAGACAGCTGGTTCAAACGGTCTCCTTAGTTTTGTAACCGAGTGTCAATGGTCGGTTTTGATCACCTAGCCTTTTGTTGCGACACATAAAGGGAGAGGGGTCTGCATGACTAAGCGTTAGGACACTTTGAACAAAGTACAGATCAATAGAGACCATCTAGCTTGGAGATGGATGTCCCCTTCCCCCTTGAGAAGTTCGAGTGGTCATTGAAGTGTCACTGATAGTGCTCATAATGGAATTAGGTTCAGAGGTCACTCACCATTCAGAATGGAGAGTAGCAGCTTTCACCGGTCATCAGGAAGAACCGTTGGACAGCCTTGGAATGGGTCCATGGGTTTGGTTGGAGGCCTGGAACCTAGGCCCTAGACGATAGACGAGAGCGACAGCTTTGGGAGCGAAAGGACACCAGGTTAAATTCTGTGTGAAAAATGTCCGTCCTCCCCTTAACAAATTCTGCTGGCGCTGGACAACACAGACTGCTCAACTAAAACCAAAACTAAATATACAAAGAAGGGTGGAGACAAAAATACAAACTAGTCCTAAGGCCATATATTGATCATGTTTGATGGCAAGGTGCAAGACACTTCAAGAGGTTACAGTAAACAAGGAAGAAGGCTTGTCAAGGTGGCGTCCTCATTCAGGTAACACGTTAACGCCTAAAGCGCCTTCATGCGCTGACTTCTAGTCATAACCTTTTTATTATTGTTTGTCAGGTGCACAGGCGGTGTAAACCCTCGACGGTGACCCATAGTGGGATATGGTGTATAGCTTCACTGTTGCTGGTGGACGAATCTGACATCTCCAAGACCTAAATCCCTGGTTACATCTGCCATGCCACCCTGGCTGCTGGAGGACGGGCCTCGCAGAGTGTCTGCTGGGTGCAGGGGGGCACGCTTAGGGGAATATCCACGCCATCGCCTTCCCCTTTAGGTTTTACCCATGATGAGCTGCTCTGCAGAGTGTTGTTGCCTAATTCTCACTAACTACAGCCCTGTGTAATCACATACCCCAATTAACCACCGCGGCTCCCCGCTTCCTGCGTCGCTCACCGCCCGCCCCGCTGCCTCCCCTCCCCGCCACGCCGCGTAATTAGCTTTCATTTGGAAATGAACAGAAAGGAGCACCTCAGCGCTCGTGAAACCCCCCCTCCCCCGCACACTCCTCCTTATACCATAATGGCCAGCAATTTCAATCAGATGGATTTCTATCACTGACACCAAGGAGGATTGGCTCCCCATTCTGTTCCTCCGGGGGGGGGGGGGGGGGGGGGGGGGGGGGGGGCGGGGGGGGGGGCGGGGGGGCGGGGGGGGGGGGGGGGGGGGGGGGGGGGGGGGGGGGGGGGGGGGGGGGGGGGGGGGG
>JAOEHI010000012.1:1125613-1136609 GCA_025447815.1 Percopsis transmontana
CCTTCTTCAGGGCTGGAGAGTCGTTCACACCGTCACCTGTCACCGCCACTATGGCACCCTGCCCCGGGGGAGAGAGAGGCGTTAAGTGCTAGGCTTCACTTGTGTGTGTAAAATTCTATTTCTAAATTGAATTTTACTCTTAAATTTAGAAATTGTATTATATTTCCTGATGTCTGGGAAACTGTCTGTGGGGGAACAAAAATCTTCTTCCTACACCCAGAACAAAACAGTAATTTTGGGGACATTCATATACATTAAAGAGCCCCTGGCTGATTGGCCCATTTGAAAACAGCAACTCCATAGATGAAGCGCGAACGACACGTTTCCTCGGAAAAACGTTAGGCTCGCTCTTGAACTCAGTTTCATACATGCTCTCTGCATTTTGCGGCCGTGACAGACCACAAACAAATCGCTTTGTTTTTAAATCAGCCATGCTGACAGATCTCATTATCCAAAAACACTGCTCCTCCCTGTTTTGTAACAGGGCATTCAGTCCACTTCAGTTCATTGAACGTAAATTGTACATAGCACTGCACTGAACACAGCTTTAGTTTGAAGTTTGAAGGGTGGGGGAGGGGCAGGTAATGAGTGGTTGTGCAAAGAAGGTTGAAAGAGATGTGAAATAGAAACATTTCTATTTAAAAAAATGTTTGGAAGAAACATGCAAGACCCATGCCAACACTGGACAGAACCTGTTTTGTATAATACCCCCCCTTTAATACAACAGAAGGAAAGATAATAATACATTTGTGTTTTCCTAGTGAGGAGAGACATTGTGTCAACACTGAAATCGTAGTTTGTCTCCAATGGTTACCTGTCTCTGGCAGCCTTCTACGATGATCAGTTTCTGCTGAGGGGAGGTTCTGGCGAAGACTATCTCAGTGTGGTACTTCAAGATGTCGTCCAGATTTTCGGCAGTCATGTCCTTCAGCTCTCCACCGTGGACAACGCAGGCCTTGGCATCCCTTTAGAGAAGGGAACGATACTGGTAAGATCGAGCCAATCGAATAGTTTGTTCCCGAAATAAGCTCCCATACACACACACACACACACACACAGTTCTGCCATTGACAACAGAAATATCAAATAGGGCATAGCTTTAGTCTGGATGATGTGGTGTGTCACTATTTCCGTAACCTTCCTGTAACCTTTCAATGTCTGCTTAATAGCCTGGTACTCTAATGCGGCTGGGATCCGAACACTTAGATTTATTGCCTGTGACTTGATGGTAAAAGCTTCTTTAGCTCAGCATGAAGCACTGTAGATGGCTGCTATTGCCAGTGGCAATCTAATTGGGCACCATTACTGTAGTATTTGGCAAATGTGCTTCCAGAAATCACACATCTGAACTTTAGGTTGTCTACATGTTGTTATTTCCACTAAAGAGCGATATTTTCAATGTTGAAATTGTAAACTGATGACATGTGGTAATACGCTGCTTAACCAGCAGGGGGCACTATGGGAAGATTGGGAGTATGCTTCATTAAATATTTAATGGCGCTTATCCAACTCTAATAATCGATCTTGAATTATTTACATATCTAGTAAATAATAATAAATAATAAAGTAAAATAATAAAGTAAAATATAGACCTTTGGATGAGTCTATATGCTTTGAGAATAGTTTTTTCACTGGCACAAAAGCCAGCATCACAGAGTAGGATTAGTCAGCCTAGAGCTGCTCCCTGGCCTATCACACTCCCTTTAACCATCGCAAAACTCATTTATCTCAAGAACTGAAAATTGAACGCCAAAGGAGAGAAATAATTTTAATTGTTTCCCAAATTGTCTCCAGAAAGATAGGTAACGTTCTAGGTAACGTGCGTAACACGTTCTCAAACCAAATTGAAGCGAAACAAACCTGGGGTTGACCTCAGACACTGGTATGTTCAGACGAGCAGCAATGTCCTCAACGGTCTCGTTGCCTTCAGAGATGATGCCCACACCCTTGGCAATGGCCTTGGCTGTGATTGGATGGTCACCTGTTACCATGATAACCTATGAAGAAAAGAAAAACACAACACTTTCATCCTGGTTGGGGATTTCATGGTTGCCCTATCAACCCTATCAAAAAATTCTTCATCTTTAGTGAACACATGATGACGGCTGTCATACCTTGATGCCAGCGCTCCTGCATTTGCCCACAGCGTCGGGCACGGCAGCACGAGGAGGGTCGATCATGGACATGAGACCAACAAAGCACAGGTTCTCAGTGGGGAAGTTCACCTCCTCAGTGTCGAAGGCAAAGCCATCCGAAAACTGGTCGTCAGGGAGGTTATAATGGCAGAAACCTGGATGGGACAAAGGTGAATTATTTATTTATATAGCCAATCTTTTTATTAACATTGTTACCTTATGACATTACAATGTACTCTAGTTGCTTTACATTATAATAATGGAATATCCACGATTGTTTGCTCCTCCTAACAACGTAATCCTCGAATACAAAGGGCTTATTGTTAGACGGAATCACGCTGTGTTTGTTCTAAGCTCTAGAGGATTTTGGTCCAAAGTCTACATACTGTATGGGGATTTAACCCTCACATGTGGCAGAACCTTACCCAACACTCGCTCTCCAAGCCCTCCCAACTCGACGTAGGCGTTCTGGAAGGCGTCTTTCATCTCGTCGTCCAGTTGCTGCTCTTTGCCCTGGATCAAGATGGTGGAGCAGCGGTCCAGAATCCTCTCTGGGGCTCCCTTCATCACCAGCAGGTGTTTGGACTCTCCGGGTGTTGTGTTGTTATGGATTGAAAGCTGTGAAAGAAAGAAAGTCAAGTTTCTTCTCTTTTTTACAGTTCCCGTCTAATAGAGCTTCATAAGCCCAAGTTTTAAAGTGAAAATAAACATGAGGCAGACATTGTTCATTAAGTATGAGCATTATTTTACTTGGTGTCAGTTATACTAAATTCAGTTGGTGGCATTAAACAATTCCTAATTTTGCTGTGATGCCTGGAGGTCCCTGGATTGCATTTGGACAACTTGCACATTAGATGATACGTACAAAAGGCATCACATTGTGTTACCTGGTATTTGTTGGTGGAGTTGAATGGGATCTCAGCCATCTTGTTATATTTCTCTCTCATTTCTTTGACTGATCCACAGCACAGCTCAATACACTTAAGCAGAGCCGATTCTGAGGCGTCGCCAGCCACATCTCTCTGTTAAATTACAAAGGTTGATAGATAATATTGTACAAAAAAAAGGATCTAATAATAATGTTTTGTTACAAAATAAATAATGATTTCATTACACTTGAACTTTACAATTACACTTTTGTGGACAGCTTTGCAGGATTTATAGTTTGATTAAATTCCAAAATCTCAATTAATCATGTTAGGAAATCCTGTTTCATGATGTACATGCATCCACTTATTGAACTAAACCGTAAAATATCTAAGGTAGCCTATAATATCTGCTTTATAGAAACATACAGTGCTAGGAGGATAATAAAGGTAAACTGCACTCTTTGCTTGATGCCTTAGAATAATGATGTGTATCTTTACAACCAGGGCTAACAGATGGCTCTAACAAAAAGCCACAGCTTCTGTACAGGTAAAGGTTATTGATATCTTATTTCACGTGTTAAATTATTCATTTCTTTTGTTGGGAGCTCAATAGGTGAAACAGAGCAAATAGTTTAGTGTATGATAATTAGGGGCTTGTTTTGAGGGTATTGTGTGCAGGATAGATTGATACCTTCAGGATAGGCACGTTGGACTGCTCTGCCAGGAAGACTGCTCGGTTGCAGAGCCCGGCTACTCTGGCCAGGGCGGCCCAGGTGGCAGAGCTCCTGTCGAAGGAGGTCCCGCTCTGGTTCTCGGTGGTGTCAGCCTCGTGGATCTGGTTGTCGAACCACATGTGGGCCACGGTCATCCTGTTCTGGGTCAGGGTGCCAGTCTTGTCAGAGCAGATGGTGGAGGTGGAGCCCAGCGTCTCCACGGCTTCCAGGTTCTTCACCAGACAGTTCTTCTTGGCCATACGCTTGGCGGTCAGGGTCAGACAAACCTGGAAGAGCATTAAAGATAATTTACTATGTCTCAAGTGAATTGTGGCTAACCTGTCTTCTTTTTATGTCTCATCAAGACCATATTGTTTGAAATTCTCCAATATAAAAAAGGTATTAAGGACAAATAATCCCAATAGTGCCAAAGTGACTCTCAAACTCATGAAAGTACACCACTCACAGTGACAGTGGCCAGTAGACCCTCCGGCACGTTGGCGACGATGATTCCGATGAGGAAGATGACGGCCTCCAGCCAGCTGTATCCGAGGATGAGGGAGAGGACGAAGAAGGAGAGGCCCAGGAACACGGCCACGCCCGTGATGATGTGGATGAAGTGCTCGATCTCGACGGCGATTGGCGTCTTCCCCCCCTCCAGGCTGGAAGCCAGCGTGGCGATGCGACCCATGACGGTACGGTCGCCTGTGTTGATCACGATGCCTCTAGCAGTACCTGGACAGGGACAAATAGTTACAAAGTGACTTTGTGACTTATAGATCACAACATTATTTATAATATTATTTAAATTTGAATTCGGTTACTGACCTTCGACACAGTTGGTAGAGAAGAAAGCAATGTTCCTGGTCTCCAGAGGGTTGTCATTGGAGAAGTCTGGGGTACGAGTCTGGGGCTCAGATTCACCTGTCAGAGACGAGTTGTCCACCTGGAAGAAATAAGAATGTAACACATTAAACCACAAAAATATCATTCAACACCAATCAAAACTACGACCCATTTGGGCCGAGGCATAAAGTAAGTAGTGTTTGACTACAATGTGCCCTTGATGTTGCGATTCAGGTGTTAGAGGTTTGTAGGAACCAAATGTCGTGTGAAATAACCAGGATCAGTTTTATTGGAGATTGTGATGGTTAACTGGTTGTTTGAGTGATGTGTAGACTATATTTCTTTAGGTCGTCGATAGTCAATTGTGGTACAAACCTTGCAGCCGTGAGCTGAGATTACACGCAGGTCCGCAGGGATCCTGTCTCCGCCCTTCACCTCCACCAGATCTCCCGCCACCACCTCCTCAGCATTGATGCTCTTCTTCTCACCGTCGCGTACAACTAGGGCTTGCTAAAGGGATCGATGCCACAATAAAATGCGTCCATGGGATTTCAGGTGTGTTATTGTGGTGTAGGTATAGGGGAAATGTAATTATGCAATTGTCATTTGGTATTGTTGCCACAAGGGGCAATATGGCTAAATGTTTTGTCTTCTGTTCCTCTAAAAAGTTTTCACCTACACATACACATAGAGAAACGGCTTTACCAAAGGTTTAAAGGTTGGCATAAACCCTACCTGTGGGACCAGGTTCTTGAAAGAGTCCATAATCTTGGAGCTCTTAGCCTCTTGGTAGTAGGAGAAGCAGCCAGTGATGATGACAACAGCAGACAGCACAACACCCAGATATAACTGTGGAAGTCAACATAAATCAGACTAAATAAATAGTAGCAAACAACTATAGTATATTTGACTAACAAACCCATTCCCACATTGGCATTGGCTGGTTCAGCCTTAGACACTCAATTAGCAAACTCAATACGTCATGATAGGCTAAAGACGCTGTCCTTACGTTGTCATTGGCCGGCTCATCTTCTGAGGCAGCCTGGATTCCGTAAGCCAGGAAGCAGAGGATGGCTCCAATCCACAGCAGCATAGAGAAACCACCAAACAACTAAACAAACAAGATATTAAAATAGCTTAATAAAGAGTCTATCCGTGCACAGAGTTAATCATATACTGTACTTGCGGTTTGAGTGAAAGACAGCAGGAAGTTGTCTAAATATTGAGCTCACGTCCCCCAAAGTTTTGATGATGAGGTGTGATTGATAAATATCGAACCAGATGTCCAGTCCAATTAGTTCCAGTTAAAATTGTAGCTATACTTAAGTTTTAGTCTGAACCTTCATCAGTGCTTAACTGTAGTTACTATCACTCTAAAAAGTAATTCTTAGGGCCTATAAATATAACAATATTGTGCAAGCTTTTATTTGAACAAAAAGTATTAATAAGTTTTACCTGTCTACAGAACTTGACCCATTCAGGTGTGGTGGGGGGAGGCGTGAGGGCATTGGGGCCATCCCGAGCAAGGATCTCCTTCACCCTCGAGGAGGTGAGACCCTGGAGAGGGGAGACACGGATCAGGAAGGTGAAAGTATGTTTAGTGGTAAAGCTTCTAAGGAAGTCAGGAATTGTTCAAACATGTCTAACCAGTTTTTCCACTTTTACTTCAATCTAACTGAAGTGATACTTTGTTTTGTAAACTATGTTTTTTTCCGGCTACCCCCAGAGATGTTAGTTTACAGCCAAAGACAGAAAAGATGTTCTGACTTTTGCCAATGGCTAAGCTGGTATTTGTTCTGCTTGGGCACCAAACCACCACCTGGGCTGACTTCACTAATTAGTTTGCCCCATGTTAGAAGTTCTTCTAATTAGAATCATCTGGTTTAGTGTGTGTTTGTAGGCGTATCTAACTAAATAACTAATTAACTATATCTCTCTATCTATCTCTCTCTCTCTATCTATCTGTATGCCTGCCTGCTGGCTGCTATCCTCCTATTCAAGGGCCTGACTATTAGACTTTCAGGCTCAGAATAAATGCCTGGCCTATACTCTTATCAAGAATCTGCTGTGTAAAATCTCATCACGGTTTAATTACACTGCTGTGGAGGGATGGTCCACTTGCAGCATTAGGCTACTGAAACTTGTCTTTGGCCCAACACCAAATGTGGAAAAGCAGCTTTTTTTTCCCTTTTTTTGCTGGAAGGACAAGTGAGAGCTGTACTCCAGTGTGAATGTACCTTTTGTTTTGGGACAAACTTAGACAGATCAGATTTCTATAGATAAGCATCACCAGTCAAGCATTTGGCCAATGTAGGGTTTTATTGTTTAATAGAATTGTGTGTGTGTGTGTGTGTGTGTGTGTGTGTGTGTCAGACCGAGTATATAGATACAGTATGCGCACAAAATATTGTTCTCTTTCACCATCTACAGTATCTATCCCCCATGGTCCTATAGATCTACGCACACTGGCTTACTTACCCTGCTTAGATCGGTTCCATATTTCCTGTTAAGGTCATCCAAGGTCAACTTGTGATCATCCTGTTGATGAAAAAAGGGAAAGAGAGAGAGAGAAATGTCGAGACATACATTACCAAGCAAGCCTAAACCCCTGTAATACAGAACCTGGCGAAAAGAACGCCTGTGGCTATCTTAAAACTCATCCTGCTTTTTCCTCCAAAAGCCTGCACGGACTACAACAATGACGTCACACACTCTCACATCTCGTGAGGGTAAAAGTTCACACGGTGTGATTTAGCATTGGAACATTCGAGTACAGCCAAGTATTAGTGCCAAGCCAACTAATTTTGGGCCTATAGTCACGAGTGGAGTTGTTCTGCCCTTGAAACCAGCGTAACTAAAATGCCTTCTTCTTCAAGGTATACCGCTCACGTATCATGTAATATTTCACTGGTGTTAAAATAGGTGTTATAAATTTCACTCGCCATGAAATGCCAGAACCCCGCCCCCTACCTCAACATTACGCCTCTGTTTAGGGTTAATGTGAGGAGTGGTTGTCAGCCGTTTTAGACCTTCTACAGGGGGATTGTGTTTTTTCCAAAAACAGTCTCATCAAAAGGCAACTAAAGGCGGAGCCTAATGAAGTGAGAAAGTGTGGGTTCAAAATCGGAATAAAAATACTGTCAATGTGCAAATGATTAAACCACAGGAGCTAGCACATGCTCAAGCCCGAGCATGTGGAATATAAATATAAAATAATATTCAAGCAATATGTTTCTTTCATCAATTCCTGTTAGTACTGCATATCATAGCATAGCAATGTGGCAGGAACGCAAACACATCATCTTGAAAGAATTGCTATATATAAATACAATTAAATGCCCAAAAACAGTTTCTTGGCAACAATACACACTGTGGCTTATATCTCTTTAAGGGTTTATGCATTGCTAAATAAACAGCTTAAAGCCCAGCACAAAGCTATCCCTGAAGATTTAATGTATTATGAGGGCATAAGACTGAATTCATTACATGTTTATAATCAGAGTTTACTGTGTGCTGATAAACAATTTCTATATTGCCAGTTTCCGCTAGTCTAACCAACTAACTGTGTGTTATCATCATGTAGACAAACTGTAATACTGGGCTTCTCACGCCCCAAATTACTGTTTCTCTGGCATTTTAATTATTACTTTGGTACTTTGTCAGACTGGGAATGACAAGCGGGTTATTTTGTCCTTTGCCCAGATATTTAGGATCTTTAACAAGCACGCCCAGGGGAAATGCTAGAAAGCAGCTCATTCGCCTCATCAATCAGAACCAATGATTGCATCTTTAATCTGTTACACTTTGTTACATTTGAACAAATCCCTAACTATATACTGTTTCCATGGCAGCATTTTATTTTGTCCTTGGCCGGACTTTGATCTGGAGTCTTTGAAAATCCATGATGAGGCAATAATCATTAACATGTAACCGACTTGGACTGTTAGATGGTAATGCAGTTATGCTCGTAATACTGTCATGCTATATATCTGTAGGCAATGTACCTACAAAGGACAGTTAAACTCTGTCGCTGGAAAGTCGCATTCATATTTATATTCAGAAAGGATAAATGATTAGCAGTAAGGCCTCCGGTGGACTTTGGCATCTATTTAATTAAAAGTGCTATATAGGGCAATAATCATTAATATGTCACCTAGGATGTGACATTACCTAATAACAAAACTGAACTCTAAAAAGAATACTCAATGAAATTGTAGGTGACATTAATAAAGGCTTCTTACAGAAAACCTATTTAAATGTATTTATTTTGGTCATTTAAAAAAAACATATATATATTTACAAAATGTGAGCTTGTCCCACTAAGCTGACCAGCATGTGTGAACCGGAAACACCCTCATCCTCCCCCCATGTTGTATCGGTCAGACCTTGTGCCTGTCCTTGACTTAGTAAAAGTGTATGAAATCCAATAACCACTATTGATAAAGCGCTGTAAATGTTACAATACCCTCCCACTAGTAGTAAAATAAATGTCTTTGTCTCAGTGTCATTTAAAAAAAAATAAAAAATCTACCTAAAGTTTACTGTGGACACTAACAACATGAAGTGACATTCTGTGACCTTGGTAAAAGGTCTCAGCTGGCACAGTAAAAAGCCAAAGACTTTTTTCATGTACGTACATCAGGCTAGACTCCTACCTAATGACCTTGTAAAATTATGAAGTGATAGCTAAGAAAGGCGGCCATCTTTCAATTGTTGAAGGGTAAATGTAGTTCCGCACCCTTGGTTACAGTCCTAAATGTCAAGGTATATGTATAATGCCGACTTATCAGTGAGTAAGATATCACCACAGTCTCGTGCCTCATCTCTTCGACTTTAACAGTCACAGAATCAGAAGAGCCTCATTGACCTTGAGAACAACCTCTACTTTACATCCAGATTCAACACAAATGGAGCCCAATAGAACTGAAACTCCACTAAACCACTAAACTCACTCTACAAATTAGTTGAACTACACTGGAGTTTTAAAACTAGATTTAGCTGGCACATCCAAATTCACATCCTCTAGCACTGTGTAACCGAAGGGGCCTAGTCAAATACAGGTTGCTTCAGTGACAAAGAGGCAAACTGGACTGCCAATTAAACTACACTTTTTCAGAAAATTAGAGGCATATCAGACACTCCTGACGATAGAGTATTATCTTGACCCTTCTTTGAAAATCCCATCAACCACAGTATAGTCAAATCTACCTACCAAATGTTAATCATTGAAAACTCAAATCAAACACTCCCCGGCTTTCACTCAGCGTTCCACAGATGAAAACACTGCGTCTGCCCAGATAAATACAAGCTAGGAGCTATAAGTACAACAATTGTGCATTACTTAATAGCATGTGACTACAGGGGTTTAAATAGCGGATACTTTGAAGCAGCGGTCACAAGGTGCCTCAACAGTAAGTAGGGACCTTATCAAAGTAGAGGTTTGTCCCAACTCTAACTATGTAATTGGGACCAATTTGCGTATGTTGCAGTACATAATTGCAGTTTGTGAACAGATTGTACAAGGCAATATTTAAGTAAAGTTGATGTATTTTGAGAGTAGGTTTATTGTTTCTCTAAATCTAGTTAATTCTACCAAATGAACCAATGTGTAGGCTCAGATTAACCCTACACAACAAATGTAATCACATTTCTATTCCATTCAAACGTTGTGGAGCGGAGTGGCACATCAGATCTCCTCAACACAACCTAAACATAACAGTAGACAGTAGAAGTAGTGTACAGTACTTACAAAATCCACTTCTTTCTTCAGCTCGTCCATATCTTTTTTATCCTTCTTTCCCTTCTTGACTTTCTTGTTTCCATTCTCCGACGTTGCTGCCAGCTTGTAATCATCTTTCCCTTTCTGGTTTAGAGAAAGAGACAGAAAGATTTGTGGGTTATTTTCTCCTCAGAGGGAGAGTGAAGCCTTGCAGCTTTCCCCTGTGTAGAACGAGGAAGTGAAAAGGCTGTCAAAGTGCTCTTTTTTTATCAGTGTTCTGATCAAATGTCTCGTGTAAAGTATTAACATTTCCTTGTTTGACAGCTTGAAGCTTGAATTCAAGGGTCTTGAATGCGAGAAACTATTTGCACGGCGGATTTTGAGAGAAAGGTTCAAAGTTCTATAGATACTGTCAATGGTCAGCCTTGTCACCTTGTCATGTACACATTATGTTAAACTATTCGGATCTTAAAACTGAAACAATTTATAAAAACATTTTTAAAAAGTGGCAGAATCAGCAATACTGGTCAGAGCGGTTGAATACTTACTCCCAGCCCCATGTTTGCACTGCAAGTAAAGGGAAAACAGTCAACCCAATTGTTTTTCAAAATGAAACTTGGACTCTACTCCGCCTCTTTCCCTCTCTCTCTCTCTCTCTCTCTCTCTCTCTCTCTCTCTCTCTCTCTCTCTCTCTCTCTCTCTCTATCTCTCTCT
>JAOEHI010000012.1:1136709-1214710 GCA_025447815.1 Percopsis transmontana
ACACACACACACACACACACACACACACACACACACACACACACACACACACACACACACACACACACACACAGTTGGCAGAAGTTAAATAGTCCCACAATCAGAACCAAAGGAGGCGCACCTGTGGGGCTAATCCCTCCCAGGTGCGGGAGGGATTAGCCTCCCGCACCTGGGAGGCTAATCGCTATTTGGGTGGCTCATGTTGCAATTTGTTGGCAGGGTTAGCCCCATCGATACATTCTAGTGTTACTGGTAAGGTAACGTAATTAGATGTGGGATGATGACAAGGTATAGTGGCTTAAACTTTCTTTTATTTACTGGAATGGAACGCCTACATATTAATAGATCAAACCTTTCCCTGGCCAAGTTGCAATGGACTAGTGAGAGCCTGTGTTGTCCTTGTCAAGTTAAAAGGTAGCCAGTCAGAGTAACAAGTGAAGTCGTATCAATTTTCGTTGAATGTTAGGAACAGATGTATTTTTAACTAAATGGTTGGGGTTGAACCGATCCCTGCTGTCCAAAATACAACATTCAATCGTAAATACGATAACATAAATGTTGTTTTCTTTGGTTTGCTTTATTACTGTTCCTATCAAAATATATGTAAGAAATCTAGTTAAAGGGGCTGTGTCAAACGTGCATTTAATCCATATTTCTAAAATTGAAACACCATTACCATAACACAAGATCAGTTTTAGCAATGAATCTAAGATTTGTCATAATGGCTAAGATGAAACATTTAACCTTCTATGTGCATACAACAGTAGCTATTATCTGTTTAAGTTATACACTGGTGTTTTCTAACCATACATTATTAGTATATGAGGTAACCAACCACATCTTAACATTAGCAACAACATTCCCTTTGGAAAGCAATACAAAACAAATAATTAGCCATACAAAATCAATATTTGAAATATAAATGTCTCATTTGATTGGAAATTTTGTTAATCATAGAAAAATAGTGTGGCATTTAATAATATTTATGATTAAAAGTCCCCGGGTTAGTCTAGGTCAAATCCATTGCGTTTATCAGTGGCAACACTTTCTATCAAAATAACTTAAGGCTACGCATTGTGTTAGGGATGTGAAAACAGTCCTTACTGTGTCACGCACTGCCTTGTAGACATAGTGTGCGCTTGTGCAGTTGCAGTGTATAGATTTTGACTGATGTAAACCAACATGTTATGCCCCGGAAGGTGCGTTTGTGCTCAATAGACAAAACACTGCATGATTTTTTTTCTTCCACCCGATTTCATAACAGACTACAAAAATTATACAAATTATTCCAGCTCTTATGTACCGCCTAGAAAATGTACTTGGTATTTAGAAGGAAAAAAAAGACAATTAAATAAATGAATCACCTCTTGCTCCAAACAACAGTTCTTAAATACTATTGTAAAGCAGCCCTTAAATGTTGAAAATTCAAGTTTTGTTTTATGGTTATACAAAGAATAAGTCATAAAACACTGTAATATAAATTAATGTCAGTAAGACCACCCTGTTAAAGCACAATTAAAGCCAACACGGACTCAATTTATATGGTTATATAAATCAAAATACAATGAATCCTGGTCCTCTTTTTACTGGCATAATTACCCATGAAGCCTGTAGTTAAACTAAAGTATTGCTTTACAAATGTCTTCTGGGACATGAGATTAATGCTCACTATCTTATGGGCACAGAATTGCACACTTGCAAACATTGTACAAATCACAACATGTGGAACTGCCTGAGTAGCATTTAGCATCTGTCCATTCATTGTGCTGGTGGCCACCTGGCAGTGGTCCTCACTCAAAACATTTTGAATTTATTAGCTTGATTCCATGCAAGCTTCCTTTTTGGCTACTGACCTACAGGCACTGTTTGTGGTAGCTTGGATGGCGTTTCCTCGATCAAACAAAGACGTCACATGAAACTGGTCACAGGTCATTGCTGTAGAAAAGGACATCTAATGTACTGTATGACCAAGAACACAAACTGACGTAATGCCGTTTAAATGGGGAACGACGTAGTGACCAAAGAATTGGACTACTGTCATACTGATACTCAGGCTAATTTTTTCCCTGTGCGAGTGTCTTCACCTGTGTACAATGCTAGTTTTTCAGATAAAAATCAATTACAACACAATTTCTTAAACAACTGCTCCGCTAAAGTCAGTTTCTAAACCAAATCTGTAATGTAAAGTGCTGTCCAGTCTTGAATGAATCAGTTAACCCTTATTGCTATGTAGAAAAAACAAACCCACTTGGGTTTTGATGGAAAGAGAAAGAAACCTTTCAATACAAATTAGATTGTCTTTAAAAAAAGTAGTTAGAATTTTAAAAACACTTTGCGGATCACAAACCCCAAAATCAAGGAATGAAAGCTGTAAAATTAATGTAAAATAAGTGTCCAAAAAAAAAAAATACTCCAGTTGTGTTCTGCTTACCAATTCCTGCTATAATTGAATCCAATGGCTGAAAATCTGGACCGAATGGACAGCAACTACTGCATGGTAGAATCCAAATAGATTTACAAGAAGGCACTAAACATTTAACTTCCTTACGAGACATCCATTCATCCGTATTTCACAAAGGCTGAGAGTTTATAAGTTTAGTTTCTAGGTGGATTTAAATTGGCAGGCAGTTTAACCACAAGGGGGCAGTGGCAGCACTTACAAGGCAACTCATGAAAGTAGTTTGTATAATAAAAGAGAGGCCAAGTTCCTATTCTGAGGGGCCAACGCCCAAATGATATGGAGTTATTTCATACTGGGTCGAGATGATTTGGAGTGGGGTGGGGGGTGGGGGTAAAAAGTCACTGCTAGCTGGTGGTAGCTTGTTGCTTGAGGACTGTATAGACGTTATCCACTTTGCTCAGCCTCTCGAAGAAGGGGATGAGGTCCAGCAGTTCTGTGTCGGACATGTCATCAAACCACGACACCACCGGCACCTAGATGCAAACACAAAAGTAGGCGTGATAAATAAAAAGGATTGATTGATGCAGCGATAACAATTGGAGCAGAGATAGAATTTATGATTAAAAGATTGGTTTGTCATTTGAAACAATTGCATCATTTGTAGCCAATATTACCCATGGTGCTAATTTGTTTTCTCGTTTATTTGTTTATTTCTAGTGGATGCATTTGCCCTGGTTTATGTAAATCTTACAGTTAGAGTTTATTGACTATTGAGTGATTTCCATATAAATTATGATATTTGTATTTACTTATTTATTGCCTATCTAAATTCCCTCCATCGCTAATCAGTGTAACTCAAAGGCCCTCAGTATTGTCAATTTTATTTTCCAACACTAGTCCACTTTAAGTTCCATTTTATTTTTAAGTAATTATTCCTTCCCCCCCCCCTGATTCTTAAATTAAAATAGCTTCAAACCAAAAAAGGCAAAGTCAAATTTGCTTCCACATTGAAAGTGTAGAAACTCTGTTAATTCAATAAAAGAGCTCAATGTTGGACTAAACGTCTATGTCCCACAGTACCTTCTACGTGAGGAGGGTCACCGCAGAACTAATGGGGATGGGGGTGGCATAGTGTTAGCCGCAGCAAGTCGTACTTACGGCGTTGTCTGGATGGAAGATGTAGGAGGCAGGCGAGTTGTCGATTATGATGACCTTGTTCAGGTCACGTCCCAGCCGACTCAGATCTTTGACGTAGTTTCCCCGGTGGAAGACGCACGACTCGCGGAACAGACGAAATCGGAACACGCCCCGCTTGTCTAGAAGATCGGACACAGGGTCCGCATACTGGAAGATCAACACAGAAGAGAATAATATGTAGAAAACTATGTCTAGAGAGACGATGGCACATCATATCAAAGTATCCATTTATGCTCAGACCTATTTAACAATATTCTTTTGCAAAGTTATTTAGACCTGATAATGTAATTTGTTTAACATATCAAATGAACCAATTAATATTAAGTAGATTTGATTAGGTTTAAACACATTTTGTTGATTTATACAATAGAGTCGTGATAAATTGCTTAAATACACAGGTTACCTGTTGTGCAAAGTTGATTGATTGTCATTTAAATGTACCTTTGGATTTATTGCTCTACATTAGCTCACCTTGGCTAAACTGGCAGTAAACAGGACACACTCAAACAGCTCGCCCATCCTCTTCAAAAACTCGTCCACGTGCGGCCTTTTCAGTACATAAACCTGGAATCCGTGTTCATCCGTTTCAAGACAAAGAGGAACACACAGTATTAAGACACATAACATTTATAGTATTTAGTAATGCATTTGCAAAAAAATACACATTTACTATGCTATGAAAGGGTGTTATTTCTAGATTAATTGTCCAAAATAAAATATTAACAACATTTGTTTTTAACAATACATAATATGAAATATGGGCTTTTTGAGTTGAGGTAAACATTATTGTAGCTTTTTTTTCTATTTCGACTAAACAAAAGTTTTTCAATAATTGTTTTATGTGAAGTTGTACTCCCCAAACTCAGTGTCTCATAAGACACTGATCTACATGAATGAAACCTTCATTTCTTCCTGTTGTGGTGTTGGTCCGTGACAAAGGGTAGCGTTCCTGAACCAAGTCACCCAGAATAGGCTCCGCTTGTCTGAACAAACCTATCCTGGATTACTTGAATCAGGCCCGGACCCATGATACGACACCTGTCTTCAAATCCTCCAGCTTTGCATCTCACCGAAGTCACACCAAATGTTTAACTATGTTAATGACGAAACGTGTCTTATCAGACGTTTGTGAAAGAAAGAAAAAGGGTACACTCCATGATTTGTATTACTTAATTGCCCTTGAAACCAGGTTTAATAAAGCACTATTTTTGGCTTGAAACTGCCCTACTGGACTGCTGATTGGCAGGCACTCCTCTCCACTCCTCTCCCCACAGAGCTCCTTGGCTCACATCAGTCTCTACCCCTCCCCTCACAGACATCCTTTTGTGACGTATGTATGTCATATTTCTAAATATAAACCCCAAGCTGGGGTGGAAATTTGGGGTGTTAGAACACAATTGAGGAGTGTACTTTTAACTGTACAAATAAGATGAAAAATAAACGCAGTGTTAAGTCAGATGCTATCATAGACAACTGTACCTGGTGTATTGTCCCGTCTATTTCCACTGGAATGATAAAGTCGGCATTGTTCACAGGCTGGTTGAATCACAAAGATGAATTAATATACAATTTCAAAGTTCAAAAGCTTCATAAAAGAAATTTCTAAAGAAATGCAGCTATTAGAGTGTACAAGTAATAGGTTGGTACAGTAACAGTTTAGTTGGGAGACAAAGTTTGTTTTAGAGTTTTTCTCAATTGCTAAAACACTGAAACCCATTGGCCGAACAAATAATTAATATGAATTTATGTATTTGTTCCATAAATTAAATCATCACAAATTCGTAAGCATTACATTTTAAAAGCCAAAAACAAACAAACAACTGTTTCTATCAGGTCATTCAGCATTTCATTCTTAATAAATGTATTGCATAAACATTAGAGCCTCTGGATCTTTTAATGTTAAATTATATTTAACATCCTTATTTATTGTGTTTACCTTAATCACTGACTTGATATAGTAGTTGTAGTAAAAAGGTAGGCTACATTATTCTAATTTTAAATTTTTTTATGTGACTGCAGTTTAGCAGTGTAACAGGCATACGGACATACTGGGAACACTGGTCTCTATTCACATCTGTGTCCAGCCCTTTCCTGACCGTTCTTTTCACTGATTGTTGGATCTAAATAACATGTAATATTCCTGCCTGGCGTAAAGTGCATCTTGATAATGCACACTTAAAATAACAGTGAAATACTGCACCATTGACTTCAGACCAGGTTTTTGTTGGTCAATCACGCAACCGCTTTCTGCTGCCTCAAGATAGCAATGCGCCAACAATTTACCTGACCATACCTCATTTTAAAACTAACACGCCGATGGGCGCTGAGATGGTCACCGTGATTCTCAGTTGCCTGAACTCACATAGCCAATTGTGCAGTCTGTTGTCAATACCTTAAACCATTTCACATAGTAAAACACTATTTGCCAATCTCACTTTTCAGAAAAACTCTACACATTCTCATTCTGCACTCTAATGCACATGTCATCCATACTGGTAAACACAAGTGCTGTATTGTTTACTGACTGCTTGATAGTGTATATCATTTTGATCACTTTGTTTATTATTTGAGAGCAGTGTTTGATTTTGAGCACAGGTAAAACTGTTTTGAGGCGAAAGTTTCATTTTGCAAGAGGAGTCAGAGGTTTTGTAAATAGTGCTTGAAGATGAGGTTTAGCGTTTAATGTTTTCAGAAAATAGAGCAAGGTTTCAGAAATTGTGTTTTAGCAATTGAGAAAAACTAATACATGAAGTTGGCTCTATGGTGTAACTAAAAAAAATTACATGAAGGATAAAGAGTGACTTGTAAAGTAACTGTATATTAAAGGATGAAGCATGGACTCAAGAACCTGTTATTCTGGATCTACCATCTGCCAAGCATGACAGAAATAAGTCTCTTTCGGGGCCAAAAAACAAGATAAGAATAATAAAAAAAACAAAAAACAAACTACTAACCTTACAGTTAAGGTACTGACCTTGCAGTTATTGGTACGATTATTTGAATCCAGCCCCAAGCAGCCTCTACCTACCTTGAATGAACTGTGAACTAGTGTCTCGTCCAGATCGATAACCACACAGATCTTGCCAGAGTCTTTTGACTTCACTGGTGGCAGCAGAGGTTTCACTTGCACCTAACATTAGCACAAAATGACATTTGCTCTATTCAGTGAGTTTCATTTTTTAATTGATCAACATTGTGTCCATTGGGTATTTCCTGTTGTGAAATGGGGAGTAATCTCAAAGTGATATGGATTTTTAGTAAAAACCTTTGACTGTAAAGCCCTCAGTATAGGCTACTGCAAGTCCATGCACGTTTCGGTATTTGGTTTAATATTGCGTTTGGCCGTTCTGTCATCGATTGTTTCTGAAAACAAGATTCTAACCCATCTATGACGTGGATTCAAGTCTCACAATAGTCATTGTGATAGTCACAGTCTACTAGTCTTCAAGGGTTAGGGCTTCAAATCATATTTTGCAGTAAAACATTAGTTCAGTTAAACACCCTCAAGGTTAACACACCTTGGAGAGTGTTCCATTTTCTTCCACCAGCAGAGGGGCATTGTTGTTGACAGGCAGGGGTTCGGTTGCATCCCCACAGATGCAGCAGAACAAGCTGGAAAAGAAGCCCCTACTCCTGGGCTTCTTGGAACATACAGAAGAGCCTAGAAGTACAATGAGACCAACTGTCTCATTAGCATAATACGTTCATGTAGAAGTTTGTGCATAATTTTCATCTTATTGAAAACTAAATAATTTTATTTAGTTTATTTGAATAATTAAAAAAAGGCATAATTTCCTTTTCAGAATCCATACAACAAATTGAGTGTAATGACTGTTACCAAATGTATAACATGAGAGGAATGGCATACAAATTCTTTCTATACTCCCTCCCTGTACACAAATCCTGACCAGAGGAGAAACACGTGACGGTAGCTCTTGCATAACCAGAGCACTGATGTCACCGCAAAGACTTCACATCCCACAGTCCACAACACGAACCCTGAAGTGTTGCTAACTAGCAGCATTAGACACACTTTGCTAACTATGAACAGCAAAACAAGTGAAGGTTGAGCAACTTTAACTTCAGTTTAATAAATTATTTTAGTAATGTAATAAAATCTGTAATGCCACAGCGTTTATTTAAATAGCCTAATAACTTAAAGCTGCTGTAGGTAAGATTTGAGAGTTGCAACGAGAGCTAGCTAAAAACAATAAAGAGAGCAACATTGTGGAAAATCAACAACCCAAAAACCCACCCTCTCCTCCTTCTGGAGCCCGTTGGTCTGCCATTGACAAACCTGTAGTAGGTGTGTGCTCGCATTCATGTGATTGACAGGCAAATTAGGGAAAAGAGGCCCTGACTCTGAATTATTTCGGGTGGCGATTTACATAGGAGGCAGGGGCTATCAACCAGAGCAGATATTCTCACAGAGCATGTCACTCACTGATAGCTGACGGATGTCTATATGGCATTTCTAAGAAATTACACTAAATGTATAGCTTATAAATCCTACCTACAGCGCCTTTAATGGTATGCAGTTTAATGTTATGTACCACACATACCATTAAACTCCATACCAACAGCTCACAACCCAAACTAACCTCATAACCATTTAATGCAACAATCTTGTCTGTAGTGGCTTTCACAGACACCGGAAATGAATGTACTGTAAGCGAGGTGAACACGCTTCCGCATTGCACATTGCACTGGTAGACAATAAAAGCCAGCAGTGTTAACCATGTCCGGTTAGCTTCAGGATCAATAATACACCGAAATAGATTCACAAAGTTGACTTGTCATGATCAGCGCTGCAGGACACGGTTTCAGCATAGCTCTCGGGCTCTCTGTTGTCAGCTACAATTCTCTTAACCGGGGCAGACAGAATGCCAAAACTTCCCCTTTACATTGTAGAAAGTAGGCGTGTAGAGTGACATGGAGCAATACATTTCCCGTTTGAAACACCTCTAGTGACGAACAAACTTGCCCTTACAGAGGACCGCTTGGCTTTAAGGCACCGCTAGACATTTCAAAACTTTATCAGAGCAACAAGACAACAGCGTGTGTGTTGAAATGTGGCCTCTTCTAGCACAACAGGTAACGCTAACGGCATCAAGATTTGTTTCCCCACTGGAGAAACTCAAATCTAAAAACATGTTTTAACAGAGATAGAGGACTCAGATAAAACTGAATGTCAGACAGGACTTTTGTGTCCCTTCTCTTAAATCCAGGTCTCCCTCTCTCCCTGCCTCTAAGGACGTGAGCGCGTTACCAACACACAAACTTCTGTTGTCCACTCACTGTCTTTCATACTCAATGTGCATGCAGTTTCTTCACCCTAATGGGTCATTTTAGTATCCGAAAGCGATTTATCTGACCGAGACTCTTTATAAGTGAACTCCTTAGACAGGATATTTTAGACAGGTTTTTAGAAGGCTTTTTTAGTTTTGATCTGGTAATATTCTAAATGCATTTATTTCTTACAGTTCAAGCACATTTTATTTATTTTGTTTACTGGTTTTATTTCAGATCTGACTTCTCAAATATTATTGGCTATACTATAAATAACACACACACGCACACACACGCACACACACATATATATACACATACATCTTTTTGCTTTGTCATCTGAAAGTGGGCAAAAAAGTTGTAAAAAAGTTGGAGGTTTTGTTGTGTAAACAAACTAAATTCTGTGTCCAAATCTCATATCCCTGCAAAACCCAGATTAAAGCCATACTCTGACTAACACCAAGGTTAAAGCTTAAAAATATAAAGGTGGGGAAATATCAACAGGAATAATAGGCTTGTAGCCAACACTGTCTTGTAGCCACCATGATTAAAACCACAATCAAAAATCCCCAAAATGTACTTTCGGTTTTAATTTGATTGCCATAGGAACCCCATTCCTTCAAATAGAACAATAACTTCATTCACAATGCAGCTTCTTCTCCAAACGGGTGGTGAAATCAATAAAGAAGCCTAACCGAATAAATAAAATTACCAATCCGCACACCAAAACTCATCTTCATATAGATAAAAGTGTCCCATCTTATTTTAGAAGAATAAAAAGCCACAGAGGAAACGCTTTTCCACATCTTCTACTTAGAAAGGTTCACTACGGTACCCCTGAAGATTCCATAAGTCACATATTAATCTACATGTATCCAACTCTAGTGTGCTGTAAACACAATCTCTTTACCTATACGATGGGATACCTAAAATCCGAGCCCTTTCATGGTGAGTAGGCTACATAGCAACCAAGCAGCTTGACGTTCATTACAAAGCTACTGTCTCCTGTTTCGACCATCTGCTGCGGGGCTTTCGCAGAATCGCTCTACATCTTATGTAAGAAAGAGGCTGAGTAAATTCCACAGGGACCTGGGAATGCTTGTTCCCCATCTATACTGTACATCTCCGCCTGGCTGAAATCTAACCCCTTGGTTGATCTAGAGCAAAGAATTCTAATGAAAATCCAACAAAACTCCTATTTATTTTACACCTTTTTGGATAGTGTTTCAACCAATGCTAATAGACAGTAGTAGTAATAGTAGTTAAATTTGGAGGTCATATAACCTCCTTGATACCATAACTCCTTCACCATATTTATGTGTCACGAAATGATTTTTTACGCACAATTATTAAGCGTGGAATACAGACACAAATCCACTATCGATGTAAAAGGTGTAAACACGATTTAATGTTATGTTATAATGCATGTTGTGAAATGTACAACCAAGTTATTTATTTACATAATGTTTACTTACGAGTACGTTACTGGTAGCCTGGCCTATTCAGTTATAGTATTGACAAATGTAACGTTACTTAATGCAAGTCGCTTTGGATAAAAGCGTCTAACTGCTGTAAATGTAACTTAAACAGAGTTTATTGATTCCGGAGTTTTAACTGATTTTCCCAACAGTCAACTGAGCTGTAGTAGGCCGTTGATTAAATAAACTTAGAGTAAAATACAATATAGGAAGTTAGTAATCAGTCACTTCTGCTCAAACACTTAAGGGACACAGCCCTTTATAGGCAAAACGGCAACAGCTAACGTTAGATTAGAATCACTGCTTCCCCTAACGTTATATGCTAAAACTTACAAGATGGAAGAACACCTTTAATATACTGGTATAAAAGTACCTTTTACGTGTTTTGTTTGTCGCTGTGAATCATTTGTGTTGATCGTTCTTGTGGTCAACCTGCAAGTTTTGACCATGTGTGCAAAACAAGTGTGACGTGACCGTGATGCGAAAGTTTCCCAAAACTTACCCCTCTCTCTCGTCGCTTTATGTGCCTCTTCGTCGCGACTGACTTGTGTGATTATTGAGGACGGATTGTCCATCACATCAGATGTGTGAACCGGAGTGCCAATCTGTACACTTTGGAGTGTTATTTTGCTCAAAAGGATCGCTCGCTGCCTCAGTGCATTAAACATAACATCTCGTAAAAGTAGAATTCCCCACGGAACAAACACAGCAACGCGCACGGCGCACCCATTGACAGGCAGCTATTGATTAACACCTAAGTCCCGTGAAAACGCAAAGTTTGCAAAGTATCACATTTGGCAAAAATTTGGCAACTTTGATTCAATATGGAGTTCAACTCCGCTCTCAATTTCAGATACAAACATGGACCGCGGAAGTTTCAAGGTTCCCCATTTCATCTGCACCAATAGGACACTATGGACGGAACCACGTGATGAGCGAAGGTAGCCGAATATGTCGTTCGGGGAGCTCCGGACACATTCGTAACGTTTATTCGGCTTCCTTCGTTGATAACGTGGTTTGATCCACAGTGTCCCCTCAAAGTTCTTCTCATTTGACGTGATGTGGCGTAGTTTGGGAATGGCCAAATGCCATTATCGTAGTGTGTAACTTTTCGACGATTTATTAAACTATCGCAAACAAGAGCGTGTTGTATTTTGTTTGGATTAAATGTCGTTTTGGATCTCCACACCCAATCTTTTTCTGCGGCCAGATATCTTTTTACACCACAAAGAACGGATGCAGTTTGTTTTATTCACGAGAAAGCCTTTGTCAATGTCATACGAATTTTTTATGCACATATGCCTGCATTTCATAAATTATTATGCAATAACCACTGTTTACACACAAAAAAAACTTTTGTTGGTAAAGAAACGCCCTGTTAAGGGTACCCTTAAAACTGTCTTTACAAAAGGGACTATCCTACAACTCTTAAGCACGGTTTCCTGCGAAATTCCACTGTTGAGACATGGACACGGTTCAATCGGTTTAATTTTGTTCTCTATTGAAAGACACAAAAACAGTCACTTCCTTTTGCAATTGTATCAATAGTTTATTTCATCCTATTCCATAAAAACATTTTAAACCTTGTCCACATATAAACACACCAAATTGGTACATTTACAAATTTCCAACTGTTGAAATTCATACAAAAATGAACACTGAGATAGGCAAGACAAGATATTCTATTATTACAGATGCACTGTACTTCATATACTGAATGTACCGTATGTATGCATGTCGTCAGTCATCAAATATTTTTCAATCAAAATAATCTCTTGTGAATTACGACACCAATACAATTCATTCGGATCTGGATCCAATTTAGGCACTAACTGACTGATCGAGCTCGGAGCAACCTGACCAACCAATGGCTAACACTGAGAAACTACATAAATCTAACAGTGTGTTTAGACTTTTCCAAGTAAAACTTTATCTACATTATTCACTGGTATTCATACAGTTGTACTACCGTAAACCTTGGGTTTAACCACAGAACAATAAGTCGTACCACAAATTGCTAGATTATTCTAAAATAGTTGCTTTTTTGCATTTTTACTGTGTAACTCCAAGAACACAATCACAAAGATACACCATGTTTTGTTTCGTTTGTTTTTTTCCTTGTTTTGATAACATTTGTGAATTTGTGAATCCAAAATGCTAGCACACACACACACATGCAAATAAATTAACATGAAAACGTAAACAATTCCAAGAAAGAAATATTTTTGGTTTTGGGCTTTAAAATATGTAACTAAAGGCAAAATAAATTAGCAGCATAAATCATTGGACATTCACATGAACAGGTTACTGCCAAATCTGCCCTATAAAAATTGATGCTCATTTTCCAGGCTAATCGTGCAATTATGTATTGATTTCACATTGTCCTACAAAAATTCTATGAAGTTCTACACGCGTTGCTTTAAAAAGATGAGAAAAAAATCGTGCAACAAATCAAAAGAAAAATTCCTCGAAGATCTTTGCGTCTCTTCAAAGCATGACTGCTTTCTTGAGTGAGTTCACCTAATTCTTTTCCCTAATTTGGATTTAATTGTCAAAAGTACAAGAGAAGTTGCTCTGCTTACATCCCAGGACAATTTCAGGACAAACAATCCTTTAGCTAGCTGCTAAACTAGCTACCGCAGCTGGTACTTTTTGTGCATTTACCTGTGACACGCTCATTTGTAAAGCCTGCATGTATTTTCAAATGCAGCAGTTTTTGACGGAAGAAAATGTGCAGAATGCACGACGCACAGAAAAATACATGTCACTTCTGCAACACTGCGGGCGCGCCCACGTCGGCACAATGTTGCCTGGCACCAGGCTCCAACCACTGAAAATAAACATTCTCTTTAGCGCTCTCACTTTGGGGCAGGGACTTTCTGTGTGATCCCGGAAGCTGTGGAGCAGGGTGAGCTCTGGTACGAGCGCAGGAGGACCTTGTGCTTGGTGGCCTCCTCTGTGCGACGGCCCTGTTGTTCCACCAGGAGCTCCTTGAGGCGGCCGGTGGTGAAGGTGAGAGTCTGCCGTCTAAGCTTCATCAGGTAGGAGTCCTGCAGCCAGGCGTGGGTGAAACAGTCCTTGGTGGTCGGACGAGCCCTAGAACATTAACATTGTGGGGACCGTGTTTAGCTGAAAGTCATTGGCATTAAACCTGCCTTTCCTGCCTTGTGTTAAGTGACAAGTTAAATATATGTAGGGAAACTTGAGTATACTTTTTATTGGAATAAAACTGAAAAAGAAAACCTGTCCTTTGTGCTACGTTAGCTTTACAAAGTGTTTGTTACGCTTTATTATCCGCAGCATTAAAACACATATGTCTGTGTTTTCTCTTAACACTTAAATACATCTCTCTCAGCACTCACCAAGGATAACTGCTCAGCATCTTCTTGACAAAAGCAGAGGCACTTTGGGACACATTTGGGTACAGTTTTGTAGGGTCAAACTTGGCTGCCTGGATTATGGACGCCTTCTGTACAGGGTCTTTATCCTGGAAAGGCAGCCTGCCACTAAGCCTGGATACAGAGCAGCATATGTGAAAACAAGAGATTACTGCCTATAAAACCATTAAGACAATATTTTCTGAAGTTTATGAGGCAATAAAATGAAGCAATGAATTTTTTTCTCCCTCGTAAATTCATTAATTTTCATGTATATATTTAATGTATTCATTATTATTATTTATTGTATATTTAATATTTGTCAAAATCATTGATAAATAATAAATAATTGCCTAAATGGCATGAGAATGCAGGTACCCACATGATATAGGTGAGAACTCCCAGGGTCCATATATCTGCAGGGGGCCCGACCACATCTCCCTTCACCATCTCAGGAGCTGGCATCACATGGTCAAGCAGGTTTAGTTTAAAAGGTATATAGAAACACTTTAGTAGCTCAATGCAGTCTACATCTTCTCCACATACTAAAGCGAGGTGTTAAAGAGTTTTGTTTTAATAAATACATTTTTTTTTATTATACAGCTGCAAACAGCTGGCAAGTAAACTATGTACAGACACTTTCATGTTAGGAATTATGCAGCAAAGGTGTTTCTGTCTTGTCCATTTAAGAGCGAATAAGGTCTTAAGTCACTCTAACTTTGCGTCATTCCTTCTGTTGAGGTGTTTATTTGCAAAGTTTCTTCTCATAAATTAAAATATTTAGATTTTATTTCATGTACCCATGTACTTCGAACTGGCGGTGCTCACCCATATACTCCAGTGTCCCAAACTCAAAGTCTTGGGGTTTTAGACTGAGCGGGTTAAAGGCCTGGGCGCTGCCAAAGTCGACGATCTTGACGGCATTGAGGTGGGTCACCATGATGTTGTCTGGTTTGAGGTCCATGTGGAGGATACGTCTGTTGTGGAGATATTCCACTCCCTGAAGGATCTGTACCAGGTAGCCAACCACGTCGTCCTCGGAGTAACGGAACCTGGCGGGTGGGCGAAAAGGCGGTTTTAATTTAGTGTCTTATCTATCAAACAAACAAGCGTGTGCATCCACATTTAGGCCTTGTTCACTACATACTGTAGTTTTCTATTGTTCAACGGCTCTTTTCCTGATATTGTAACCCTTAAACTCAATCTAGCCTACATTTATTTGAGGAAAAAATCACTTAATTCCCCATTTACACTGTTTTTGTGGTCTGGATGAGGCTTTCTAATTTCAGTGACGGACTGTGAATCAGCTCCCTACTGCCGCAGAGTTTGCTAACTGTTTTGTTGTCAGATGTCCATGTGTCAAAAAGTATTCCTATAAGGTTTTTGGTTAATATGTGCAGTATGTGTGTGTGTGTGTGTGTGTGTGGGACAGAGATACAGGGAAGACCAAACAGACCTGTCTATGAGGGTGTAGAGAAGCTCTTTGCCTGTGCAGTACTCTATGACCAACACCAGGTACCGGGGTGTGACATAGGCCTCGTGCAGAGCCATGACCTTGTCGTTGTGAAGCGACTTGAGGAGCTCATATTCCCTCAGCACCACCGGCTTGTTCTCCTGGTCGTAGGGAACGATCTTCGCTATGTAAATTTTGCCTGTCGAGTTCTCCCGGCATTCCCGGACCACTCCAAACCGACCCCTGACATGGGACAGTACGGTCTTAATAAACAAAAATAATGTAGTGCAAAATGCTTTGGTAAAAGTGGCTACGAGGAGTCATGCAGAAGCAACAGCATTTCCCAGAGTAAAGACTACATTTCCCATAAGCCCTGCTACCTTTAACCTCCGGAGTGGAGTGTGTTTGTACTGAAGAGAGTAGTTGAGATGGTATTTAGTAAACTTAAATTTAGATACATTTTTAGTTAAAATTAACAGGTCAAAAGGGCCTTTTTGCATTAAAATAAATCATTAGAAAATATATATAATAAATAAATTAAATAAAATGCTTGAACTTGATGCATTGCCAATCTGGAAATAATTCTTATAAATACATTCACATTAAAGTATCATGCTGTATTCATATGTATTCATAATATTTGAATAAAATAGCAATTAGTCAATTTCAAAGTTGACTTGTTTTACTAACTGATTGATTGATGCCTGTTCATACAGTGACCCGAGCGCTGCTAATGGTCCTCACCGGGCTTTCTCATCAAGGAACGTATAGGGTTTCTGAGGGACCCCTTGCCGGAGACCGGTGGAGGGTGTGGCCCTTCCTGAGGGGGTCCCTCCGGTGGGGGTGCTAGTCCCCTCGCCTATGGGGCTCAGGCTGGACACCTGAAGCACCTGGGGGGAAAAGGAGGGTGCAGAGACCGGGGTGGGGGCCACGCGGGCCGTGGTGACAGGGGCGTACAACGGCACCGAGGCCATGGCGGGTTTGGTGGGGGTGGGCGGGGGTGTGATGAGCGGGGGAGATACGGGCGGGGTCTTGGCCATGGGCGGCACCACGTTGACGGGACTCTGGGGTTTGGGGAGGACAAAGGGCGGGGGGGGCTTGGCGGCGGGCGACGCGGGGGGCCTTGAGGGTACGCTCGTGGACACCAACGGAGGGGCGGTTGCCGCGGGACTGGAAAGCTGACAGGGCGGAGGGGTCGGACTGGCAAGCGCCCCTCTTGGGGAGAGGGAGGTGGAAGAGATTACGGAGATGGTTTTAGTGAGAGGGCTGGTCTCAACTGGTTTAAGTGGAGAGGCGGTTAGGGCGGAGGTGAGCGTAGACGCGGGCGGGGCCGGGACAGTCTTCACAACGGCCACGGCAAGCGACTCTCCTCCAACTACGTAAGCACAGACAAATACACAAACATCACCTTCGTTTAATGTTTCTTATACAGTATTTACTATCCTCTCCACTATCATTCTTTTTGACTTCCTTCCTGTAATGGGCATTGTTTGCTGTCTGCTTTTGTGGAATACTATAAACAAGGTCAAACAGTGAATTAGGAAAAAGACACACAATAAGTTTAAACCATATAAAATGAACCTCACTAGAAACTAAACAGGATTTTGTCCTCCATATTAGTATTCAGATTAACCCAATAGAATATTTCCTAACACTGATAAATGCCATAAAAGTAGAATACCTGTTGGGTTCAGGGTGATTTTAGCTGAGTGGTTGCTATGAGGCCCCTGACCCGCCTTGTTGACACAGGCCACGCGGAACCTGAAAGTGCCCCCCGGTGGTAGGTCTGTGATATTGTAGTAGCAGTCCACCACACCGGTAGCAACAATCAGCCAATTATCTTCACCTGCAGAGACAAAAATTGTTTAATAAATAGCACTATAGTAGAATAAACTAATATAATGCTTCGGAGTATAGCTTCCAAATTGAGGTTTGATTCCCATTACAATGAAATGTAAAACATAACTCAAATAATTCAACAAAAAATACTATGAGGCTATTTGATATTTTATGATAGGTAAATGACTCAATAATGTTTGTAATAGTCCAAATGGTATTATTAGAATTAATGAAGCAACACATGAGAATGAGCAGAAACAGGTTTGGGAGAACAGTTGGTTTATCACTGCCGTTCTTTTTGCAGTGCCTTTGTCTTTTTATTGCTTTGATTTTATCGTTTCCATTCACTTTTTGTTTACTATTGTTATACGTCTGCGTTTTTGGTATAAACTGGTGTTTAAAATATTACATTTGACTAGAGTTATACAAAGCCCCTGTGTGTTTTCAGTTAACCTTTCTGATAAGACTTCTCAGGTTTAGGGAAGACCATCCTATACTCTCTTCCTATTCTAATGTGGGTTTAGTTCCAATAATGGCCACTAGATGACAGTATTGTCTAATCAATAGAATAAAAGGACCTAAACAGACGTGACCAACAGCAAAACTCACCGTAACAATATTCAATTGAGCATATGAATGATACTGTTGGGCCATGATGCATTGCAACAATGACAGAGAAACAATCAGACAGGCAGATAAAGGATTACATTTAGCGTTGTTATCTAAACTATGCTATCTAAAATGTTGACCCCTCACCCTCTGTCCTCCTCTCCAGGGTGTAGCTGCAGGGAGCCTTGGTGTCGGCTGGCTTCCAGAGCACCAGAGCTGTGTTCTTGTATGTCTGGGGGACTTCAGGGGTTCCTGGTCGCTTAGGGACACCTTGTAAAAACAAGGCATGGAATTATGTCATTATGCCCACAATGATGTATTCATATATGGTAAGTATAGTTATGTGCTTATGAACATAAGCACATAACTGTGAAACATCTAATGCATTATTCATCGCCCCAAAAGTCTTTAAATGTCTTATTTTGGGGGATAATGGGAGTGGGTTTGTTGTTAAACTACACCAAGCCTGACACTGATAGCGTCATTCTCGATTTCACAGTGTGGCTTCAGGGGCTTCAGGCGAGATGAGACGCTCGTCGGACCGTCGGAGGAAGACAAATGGCTCCGACGTTTGAGATGAGTAATGCGCCGTGTCCGGAGCCGTGGGGGAAATAACAGTTAGAATGGAGCGTATTGTGCCTGACAGCTGAGAAATCCATTTGCGGTTTGCCTCCCACCCTCCTCGAAAGTCACCTTCTTTCGACGTGTTGACAATCCTAGCAGCCCCGCTGCTATTTATAGGGCATTGTTGATGGTATAAAGGTGTGACGGGATCATGGAGTTTAACCTGCCACGGTTTATTACATGGACGCCACATTTACTAAACAGCCTTGAGCGCCTGTATTACTCACAATATGATGAATGCAAGAAGAGACTGAAAGCCATTAACGTAATCTACTGTGAAGTAACATTAATATTCATGAAATTAATATTAATTTAATTTACATTCTTGATTTAATTTTAATTATACAAAATCCCCTCTCATACGTTACATTATAAAGATAAATATTTCCATGAAAGGCAAGGAGCAGTTCTTCTTCCAATAAGATAACTGGTAGCGGGGAGTCTTTTGTTCCATTTGCTTCATTGACGTATAAATCGCGGGAGCAAATAATAATTTTGTACAGTTGGAAATGTAAAAGTATAATGCCCCAATGCTCGTTTGTTGATGTTTTACATTTGCTGTTGGGGGAGGGGTAGAAAACTGTGAGAACCTAGAAGCTCCATTGGGGAAGGAGTAGAGATGAGTGTGCGCCACTCAACCAATACAAGTGTTTTTGTATCCCTGGCTTCAAACACAGGGGCAAATCAAGGTGCACACCTTTAAATGAGCACCATGATAACTAACTTGCAGTGTTTTTGTAACACTGGCTTTAACCACAAGGGTAAATCTAGAAGTGTGCCTTTAAATAAGTACCAGGAAAAGTTACTTACTAGCCAGGGACAATAAACAGGAGCTGGTGATGGCAGCGAGGGGGTTTGTAGCGACACATTCATACAGGCCAGCATCTTTGCGACTGGTCTTCATTATCATGAGCAGCTGTCTGCCGTCTGGGTGGGATATCAGCCTGATTCTGTCATCCACCTCCAGTGGTTTTTTGTCTATAACACACAGATATACCACAAATACAAACAGCACCTTCACAAGCAGTTCCTCAAGGCCTGCAAATAAAATATCATAAGACAGACATAAGACTGTATTTTTCATGTACTTGGTACTGTTTACTTTACTTAATAAATCAATTGTTTTAAATATTTATCAGGATTTAATATTATCAGGAACTATTTCAACCTACCTTTCATCCATGAAATTTGTGGATGTGGACTGCCGGCTGGAAGACAGCTCAGAGTGACAGGGTCTCCCTCCAATAAGACGTGATCTTTTAGCTTAATGTGGAACACAGGGGGGAAATCCAAAGCTGAGCGGTTAAAATCATGGCGATTTGATGATTCCTCATCTTTGGCTGCCGACGAAGGGAGGTCAGGTTGGGAGGGAGTTTTGTCTTTCTTGCTTCTCGTCAACCCCCACCGGTCCCAGCGTGATCGCCTGTCACTTTCTGATGTGTGAGAGACTTTTTCGGAATGAATGCTAGAACTGGATTCTAATGATTCCTTAGATGCGCCGCTTGCAGTCTGTTTAGCTAGCTGGTTCTCTGGGATGCCCATTCCTTTGAGACCACGCCCTTCGGACTGGGAATGACGATGCCGCATAAACAGAGGAGTTTTCTTTCCCTCTGTTTCTCCACCTCTCTCCTCAGACTGACTGCGAATTTTGCTGGATATTCCAGCCACCTTGTTCTCAAACCGCTGTCGCATTGCCAGGACAGGAGAGTCGCTGACCTTCTTAATATCCTTTTGCCCCGGATCTTTTCCAATATCTTCCTCAGCTTGCATCCTCACCTCTTTTTCTTTTCTTTCCTCTGACTGTGTCCTAATTTTGGCCGAGATTCCTGCCACTTTGGACTCAAATTTTCTCCGCATGGCAAAAACCGATGATTCGTGAACTTTGCTTTGTTCTTTCTCATTCAGGAGCTTCTTTGGCCCGGCCCTGTCCGGCTCTTTCGTATCAAGGGACTTACTGTGACCAATTGCCCAAGATACCCTTCGTTTGCTAGCAGAACTTTCCAGCACTTGAACTTTTTCTTCCCTGATCTTCTCCTTTTTTGCACTCTCTGTTTTTTTATCCACCGATGACGATCTCTTAGACCGCAGTGAAAACCTCCCAATAAGACTCAAGCCTGTCTCCTTTTCAACTTCCCTCAAGTCTTGAACCGATTTAGATTTCTCCTTAAGTCCTTGCGGGGCCATTTCAAGAGGTGCCCCGCTAAAACCTGGTCTGTAAACCTCCTCGCCTCCTTGACTTTCCCTTCGGCTAAGCACGGGGGATTTCTCCTCGGATTTGTTCCTTGTTAATCTCCGGAGGCCGCGAGTCAATGAGGACTCCCTTTTTTTAAACCTGGCTTCAAAGACCTCCTCTGAATCAATGTCTTTAATGTCTGTTCTGAGCACAGGCTGGTGAGGGGTTATTGGACATTCGTGGATAGATTTTGTAGAAGCGGCACTGTTGGGAAGGTTGGGGGCTGCTACTTTAGAGAATACTGCTGGATATTCATTTAACATAGGTATAGTTATTGATGTATCAGCAGGAGTTTTTGATCGATCTGTCTCAAATCCCCCCAATGGTAAAACAATAGTTTGCATAACACTTGCATATGCAGATGATGGTTTATTGTTTTTAGGTGTAGCTGCAGGAGAATCCTCTTTGGTTTTAATGTCTCTGCTAATATTAAACTCCCGATTCTTCTTTGCTTCTTCTTCATCATCTTCATCATCATCTTCTTCTATGACAATTATAGGAGCTAGTACTGAGGGCGACCTATCTTGTGAATGCTTTCCAACTAATTCTGGGTTGTCAGCCTTTTCTAAGTAGTCTTTGGTCCAACCCTCTGACATCTCATCAACTTTAGTATTCTTCTCATCTACAATTTGAATCTCTTCTTCAAGTTCTTCAAAACGCATCTGCTTTCTCTGTTGGTCCATTCTTTCTGCTGTGGGTAGTATGAAGGAAGAGCTCTCTGTGGGAGAGCTAGGGGTGGACTCATGCTTTGTTTGCTCGGTAAGCACCGACATTGATGTGGCCTCTTGGAGTTTCTTCTCTTCTGTGATACCATGGCCCAAAGATGGAATCTCTAAGGGGGCTCCGAACCTCCTGTGCAGGGGCATGGGCTCGGAATCTCCCTGGGTGAAGGAAGCGCTTTTTCTGAAAACTTTTGTCATTGGCATATCCTCACCGGGATTCTCTGAAGATGAAGCTCGGGTGAGTGTTGGTGGTCCGACGCGGGATCTCCTCAGATTTCGATCAAGTGACCCTGTTTGCCTTTCATTGTCCATGCCCAGCGTTTCAAACAAAGGACCTCGCAAACCGCTCATCTTTTTGTTCACACTTTCCCCTCTGAGAAGCCGCTGTCTCATTAGCTCCAGTTTTAAGGCGTAGTCCTCCTGGCTTAGTTTAGTGACACCGGGGCTTGGGCTGCGATTGGGTAGTTCCATAGAAACTGCCTTTTTGAGTTTGTTTTTATTTGCTTCAGCGTCTCCGTTAGCGTCGCCCTCTTCTGGGCCGATGTGGAGAAGCAGGGCTGAGTCAGCCGAGCTTCCCCTCCTCATCGTAGCCCGCCTTGCCTTCGTCTGCGAGTCCTGCCTCTCTTCGCTGGATCCTTTCATAAGGAGCGCTTGTTTCCCAACTTGCTCTCCATCTTTTTCTAAGCATTTCTCTTCTGTTGCACTGTGATTAGTCCCCTCTCGTTCGGTTACTATCTCCCTATCTTGTCCCATCCCCCTTTGTCTTGTCCCATCAATGGTCCCATTGGAGCGCATGTCGCCGGCTTCGTCTCCGGGTATCTCATTAAGGGAGACCCTGGATCCAGAAAACACCATGGAGAGAGGCATGGGAAGGAAGGGAAGCTCGTCCACGTCTTCGTCTGAGTCAGACGAGGAGGAGGGTGGCGGGGAGCCCTCTTTCAAGTGGCGAGCGACGGCGATGGAAATGTGGCTGGCGGAGTCGTTCAGAAGCTCTGGGATGGTGCGCATAACCATCTTGGATTTGTAGTTTATTAGGGAACGCTACAGGCAGAAAAGAGACAGAAAGAGTATTGAGCAGTGCTAGAAACCTCCATTCATTTATAAATGATACATGTTAATACCTTAAAATATAGAATGCCATACCTGCCACCGTCTTCGAGACAAGATTTGTTTCAGCATTGTTGTGTTGATAGTTCTGTTGGTAAATGACTGTAATAGAAAGCAGAGGGGGGCAATATTAGCTTGGTCTAACAGTATAATACGAGACTTCTTCAACAAAGAAATGCCTCTTATACTTGAGTATCTGGATCTATATCTTACCTTAAACCAAGGATGTCGAAGGCATTCCACTGCACTCGGCCTCCTGCATATTAAAATAACAGTAATCATAGCTTAGATACTAAAATTACTTATTAGTATTAAAATGAAATGTATAGGGCTTATTGGTTATTTAAAAGGTGAACTACTTAAAATGATAAATACTGTAAATGTTATAGTGTGATAAAGCACAGAATTAAAAGAAGGCAATAGTAGTCAAAACAAACTTACAGTCTGTCCACCACCAACAACTTGATGACAAATCCCTTTGCCTCTTTGCAGAAGTCAGAGAACATGCTCTCCTCAAAAGCCACATTATAGTTCCGGATGTTTAACACAGTGGTTTTGTCATTCTCCCCAGCAAAAGGAGAGACGCCGGTTAGGCTAGAATGATGAAAAATAACATTGTCACATCAACAAAATACATTTATTTTTAAGGTAAGTTCAAATGTGTGTTATAAGTTAAAGACAAATAACGATTTAGTAGTGTACTGTATGTGCATATCAAGTGTGTTGCTTTTAGGCGAAGATACAATTTATTTACATACCAAAGGTAAGTGATTACACCAACAGGCCTATTGGATAGAAAAGAGACAGGAAGTGGTTACAGATTTACAGAGAACAGGACAAAATGCCAAGATTCTATTTTCCAGATAAAAGGGTAACGTCTGTTGTAAGTGGCTGCCTCTAGGAGCCGTAAAACAGGTGGCTTACCAGATGTCTGTTGCCGTGGAGACCGGACTTTGGTTTACAATCTCAGGTGCGACGTATTCCGGAGTGCCATATTTGCAGTAGTATTCTTCACCAGCCTCCATCTTCACAGCATTGCCAAAGTCACAGATTCGGATCTGGTCACTACCGGGGTGTACCATCAACATATTTTCTGGCTATGGAGGATTGCACAAAGCCACATCAACATTAGAAAAAAAGGAAAGGATGAGGAAATTATTATGTATCGCGTACCTGTTGATAAAGTCAAAATATATTTAAGATAGTATTGATCCACCAGCCAATAAGTTGACGCCATGCTGTTAAATGAATTGACAATGATATGAGTCAATATTATTGTATCATCCTATCTATTTTGCAAGCATCTTCATTAAAAGGTGCAGTGTGTATCATCTGGCCACTAGGGGCAGAGCAAAGTAATCAATTTGTATCTAAACACAATGGCAGCATGACTTAAACTGAAAGTTAGAGGCAAAACACTATTTCTACCCAGACATTATGCATGTACAGTATATAATCCATGTGAAAATATTCTGCCCAAAACAGGTTTTAAAATACATCCTAAATACCAAAAAATTGTGTAAGGATCAAGATCTCAGACAGTATCCCTTTAATGCTAAAATAATTAATAAGACTTATTGCTTCAGAAAGGTTAGTACCTTTATATCCAAGTGAGCAATGTCTTTTTGATGGAGATAACCAAGGCCCTCCAAAATCTGGCGAACACTCGATAGGACCTGCAAAACAAAATAAAACAGTTTCCTAAACGTATGCATTATGTAATGATACATACGCAGTGCAGTTAAAGCCAAACTGCCACGAACCTCTGATTCCTGTAGCAGTGTTTTCTTAGCCATTCTCTCTAGCAACTCTTCGTGACATCTTTGAACAACAGTTCAGGAGAAACAAGACACATAACCTGCTGCTCAGTCCAAGTGGTGGGCAACGGGGAGATGAATTATAAAATGGCAAAACTCCCACACACACTCGGCACCCAGCTAATTCAAATGATCTGCGATGAGTCAGAAAGAGGGAAAGCGGCGATTTGGCTCATTCAATCCTGCGGGGTATGGCAAAAGATGCTAGGATTCATGGGATGAATCATTTGTGCTCTTGGGGATGCAGAAAAGCGCATTTTCAGTTGACAGGGAAGCAGTTTAAAGCAATTTAAATGTGTGTTGTTTTGTACTTTATGGTAGAATAAGGTTTCATCATGGCATTCGGTACATTATTATGGACTCATTTCACAGCTATACTGTATCATAGCAGGGTAAATACATCAGCAGCTAATACAATTATTAATGGACACCCAATATTGATATTATTATCTGCACCTATGTCATGTTTGAAAAGGGTCTATTTGTAAGAACGCCAACTTTAATCATGCTGTAACAGAAGCAATTTATTATAATCGATTATAAATGGATTTGCTATTACAAAAAATTTAAATGTTAAAAACCTTGGGGCTCAAAGGATACAATTCCATGATGACGATTAGAAAGTTTTTCTTCTCAAATGCGTCGTGGAAGTTAATAATTGTCTGGTGGTCCAGCTCTGACAGCAGTCGCATCTCTTTGAGAGCCAAGGCCTTCTTCTTGCCTCGTGCTGAAATGAATTTAGCGGCAAACTCGGCCTTCCCTTTCTTCTGCGTGACCCTCTTCACATAGGAGAAGGCCCCCCTAGATAACCAGACACACAATGACAGCATTTCAGGATTAGGCATTGTCTACTGCACTGCTTGTTGAAATCCAGGGGCAGTTTAGTGGTTGGGATGGTTGATTCCCAGTTGAAAGGTTGTGGTTGATACCCAACATGCCTGGCCTACCTGTAAGCATCCTTGAGCAAGATACCTAATCTTTTATCTGCTCCTTAATACTTAATACCTGTAAGTAACTGTAAGTCTCTTTGGATAACAGCGTCTGCTGAATGACACACAATTGTTTTCCTTGTATTTTTCATTGGTTTTAGAATGACGTTTCTCCATTGTTTCAATATTCCTTTCAGCAAAACAATTATCCTGCATTCATTATGGTATACTCCTTGATTGTGCTATATGTTTTAAACATCTGTGCAGGGTGTGGCTGTAGTGGGAGGGGTAGGGAATATTGTAAAACCTAGAAGCGCGGTAGGGGGAGGAGTAGAGAGAGTTTCAACGATACGGGAAAGTCAATACAGAAATCGAGGAGTGTACCTTTAAATTAAAGCAAACGAATAACGTCATCTCCATGTCTGAGAGATACATGTCGGCTACATTACTACAATATAATTTAATCTGGAAAATTGGATTTATCTCTCCGCCCTTCATTGCAGGCTCTAGTTATTGTTTTCAGTTCAAGGTAATCATTTGTTTCTGGTAGGTAAGAGCAAAACAAATATTCTGTTCGGCGGTTCCTGTTCCTTTTTTCTGCTGTTTTACAGGCGTTTATGTCAAGGATTCTCCGGCTGCTAATTTCTGATCCAATATGAGAGCTCCCAGAATGTTCTCAGGTGTATGCATTGACGTGCGCACACACACGCAAACTCGCAACAGCGCATTCACACTCAGATACACACACCGATACCCACGTAGACATAACCATGCGCTCACACACAAACACGCACCTTCCTATCTCTTTGTGGATGTCATAATAATCTGCCATTCGCCTCATCTTCCTCAGAATGGTCCCCTCGTCTTCTATTGGCTGCTCCACCTCTCTCCGCTCTGCGGGGAAGCGTAGCATAAAAAGGCTTCAGCTTGTCGGCATGCTTGCGTGTGTATGTGTGTACAGTATTTGTGCACAGCAGTAACAGATGGCTTCATAGTCAGCTAGTGGTCCTATCCATATGGCACAAATTTGAAGGTGCGGTCTTTAGCTACAGTCAGATTATACTGGCATCCATTAGATTAGTTCTAAGATAGACAATAGTATTCACTGTGGGATAGTTGTATTGTCGTATCTTAAAAAGGGATTATCTCCATGGTGGAAAGCAGCTTTACAAACACGTTTTGGTTTGGAATTCAGACAGCGTGTGTTCCTACCATACCCGAGTGGCTACTGTAACATTCCTCTCTACCCCCCCCCCGATTATTGGCCCAAATGTTGTTTGGAGTGTTAAATGGTTGGGGTCAATACCCGTGTGAACCGTGAGTTCAGCCTTGCAACAGACGGACCCGGCCACATTCCTGGCGGTACAGGTGTACACGCCGGAATGTTCCGGGAGGGCGTTGAGGATGACCAGGGAGTACTCCGGGTCATCATATACAAACGTGAAGTGGCTACTCTCCGACAGGAGAGCATCGTCCTGCAAAGCGGGGGGGGGAACAAAATACATTTTCATTTGGATTGAATCAGTTCGTGTTACTTAGAATTTCCAGTATTTAAGAAACATCTTTTCCTACCTTGTACCACAGAATGCCTGGGTCCGGCTTTCCTTCGACCACAACGGCCAAGCGAGACATCTGGCCGATGTCAACATCCACATCCTCCATGATGGATTCGAACTTCGGCGGCACTACCGGGAAGCAACACCAAGATGCCAAGACAGATGAGTAGGACTGGATTGCCCACAGACAATAATCAACATTGTGTCGGCACACATTTTATAATAATAAAGTAGTTAAAAAGAATCAAGCATCTCGGGACTTCTCAGGGGGTCCAGGCCTTTGACTTTGAGAGCCGCTGGCGCGGGTCAAATGTGATTTATTTTCTGCTCTGACCTGCCAAGGCCAGCAGAAGAGTGCAGAGGTCGCTGCCAAACTGGTTGTTGGCGGTGACGACGAGCTGTCCCACATCTGTGGACCGGGCCCTTGGAAGCTTCAGGCAGTGCTGGTCGTCGTCCGGTATGCTCATCTCATACTGCCCCGGTCTGGGCACCAATACCACCCCCCTCCTGGAAGAAAGCAAAGAAGCACAACAGTGAGCTGGTGCTCGCCTGCACAGCACAGCGGAGAATCTGAATAAATAATTAAAGAAAATACAGTAAAACTTAATGAATTATTAAGCAACCGGAATCTAAGTATTTATGAATAATAATCAAAGAATGAACTAAACACGGTATTCAATACGCACATAAATTAAATGTATTTATTTAGTTCATTACACTCAAATGACGTGTGTAAAATGAATTAGTATAAACCCGGTATAAGAAAACAGTCCTGTCCAGTGTATTGACAGAGGTACTGGCCTTTTCCATGTGACGACTGCGTGCACGTGATTGAGCGTGATAAGGATGCTCACGGGCTGGTTCTCCACCGCGTACACAATGTCAGGCTTGTCCATGATAATCGGTGCTTTCCGTAAATAGGGACCTGCAATAGGTTAAACACATGACACATTAACCCTGAAAAGCTAGAGAAATTATTCACAGCAATGTTTAAGTAATGTTACTTATACATAAACAAATTTATATACAGGATATTATTTTAAATATGTTTTAGACCATCTCCAATAATGTGAAATGGAGATTGGACTTGTTTCGTAGATACAGAAGGTATTTTTAGACTGAATTTTTAGACTGAGTGACTTGCGGCGAGCAGGGTTAGCATTGGCACAAGAACCACTGTTTTTTTTGGAAAAAAAACATTGCATTTTTTACCTTTACAGTATACCTGACCCTTATGTGTTATTATTATTGGTACCACTGTATTACAAATATCATTGGGACATTATCAAGCATAGCATTAGCAATCAAAAGCGTTGCTATACCTCTGTCTATGAGCTGCACCAGGTCTGTGGAGGGTGACGGTTTACTGAAGGTTTTTCCAGTTGATGCTAGGACCCTGAAGGCGTACCGGACCCCCTTGGACAGAGAAGTGACAGTATAGCTGGTCTCCTTTAGGTTGGAGGCGATGATGGACCACTGGATGGAACCAAGAGGTTGTTGTTGGACCGCATACAGCAAGGAGCTGGTGTCTGCAATAATGTAGTGTATTATTTGGTCAACGCTACAATCCAGAACTAGCTTCTATTTCCTATAATTCTGCCCGTCTTTAGTAGTTTAACAACAAACGCCACGCCCGATAACAGATTCGGCTGAATAATGATGTGTATATTACCTGCTATATATCAAATTATTTACTGTATTAATTATTTATGTGAAAAGGTCTGTTGCTTAGTGATATATCATTCTGCATTGGTGAATTGAGGATAAGAAGTATTCTAGTCCTCATAGCACCCTCCATTAAAAAAAACAACACCACATTAAGCAAAGCAGCAGTAAGCAGCATACTGCCACCCCTACCTAAAGAGGGGTCAAGTCTCTTTGGTCTCTGCCAGCTCAGAGATATAGTTTTGCCTGTGATGGCCTCTACCACTGGAGGGCCATAAGGGGGGTCAGGAACAATATCTGTTAAAACAAAAAAATAAATACATGAGTTATATAAATATAAAACATAAAACATGAGACATGTGGTGATAAAAAGGAAATGTATATTCAATTAGAAAAAAGTATCGATTTGGCATCACTGCCCACACCTGTGATGTAGAGGTGTGCATAACAGGTGGCCTTGCCCACTTTGTTGGAGATGACACTTTTGTAGACCCCTCCATGGGCGTGGCAGACACTCCGAATGACCAGACTGTGGACATCCCTGTCTGAAGAACATACACGTCATTCTCACAATGGATGTGATACAGGAAAAGTTTTACCAAAAGCACATTAGTGCATATACTTCCATGTACTGTTAGCCTAACACCTAAAATGTTCTTTTGATATTGTTGTGATACGATTACATGAATTTGACAAAAACAGGCCACAAAATGTTTTATATAAACAAACCAATATCCACTTTGTTTCAATAAAAATATATGCACCACAGAGAACGGGTTAGAGTCATTGAGAAAAGAATGCAGCCATTGGACGAGACACAGTGGAGCGCCTGTCATTGCTTTCAAAGGAAGTTATCCTTTGACGCCTGGTTTTGGCTGGCTGTAGTTGAGCCGGGCCCATAAGATCGTTAAGAGTTTTGGGAGCTTTTGCTTACGCTGGATCATTTTACGGTCCTCGCTGCTGTCAATGCGCTTGCCGTTGTGATACCAGGCGATGGCTGGGTAGGGGAGGCCCGCCACCTTGCACTTCAGCACAGCTTCTTTCCCCTCGAGTACCTCCACGTCGGCCAGAGGCTTGATGAAATCCGGCATGGTCCTCCTCTCCAGCTCGCTCTCCAGAACTTCGGGCTCCTCAGGTATGGATGGCATCTTCTCCAACTTGGCCCTGGATGAGGGAGGCAAAGAATAATACTTGGTATGATGCTTATGTGGATTTCCATCAGCTAATCAGAAACCAAGATGCGTGTTTGAAAGGACAGATCCGGTAAGTGCTTCATTTCTTTCTTGCACACAATGTTTTTTTCAAATGTCTCAAGTTACCTGACCTAAACCCTCAAAACACCCTGAATAACAGTGTGCTCATAGAGTGCTTTCAAATATAACATCTATCTCACATGTGAGAAGAGATGGCAGCCCGAGGTTCTTGCACGTAGAGCTCCGCTGTGCTTTCACACTTTCCGTGAACGTTCTGAGCGACAGCCGTGTAGAAGCCCTCTGTGTTGCTGCTGACGTGGGCAATGACTAAGGAGTGGCGGCCATTTTCTTTAAGGATACGCACATTATCGCTGTCTTTCACCTGCATTTCTGAAAGCAAATAACAGACGAGGAAGAAAATTAACAGAGAGACAGAGCACATCATCTAATAACCCGAAGACAGGCCTTGTAAGCATTGCTCTGCTATACCCTGGTCTTGTTGCCTGACAGCAATGGCCATTACAGAGGTGATTGGGAAAGCTTGCATGGAATCTTGGCAAAAGATACAAATTCCAAATGTTCGAATAACAGCAACAACAAGGTTTGTCAGTTGGTGACCAACTAAAACGTCAATATAGCTGCTCTCCTTGAGAACTGCCCACATTTTTTACATTTCAACATTTCCATTTGCCCATATTTTATGTGAGAAATGTAGACCTTACAATAGCACGAACAACAATCTACGAGTTTACGAGGATAAACATCATAAAAGAGGGGCTGGTGACGCACTTAATGTTATGGTTGCTATCAATTTCATTGGCTGTAATCAATGCTTTACATTATTTTTTATGAACCAGATTTTTTACAACTTGACTTATGAGTACAAAACAGAGTCTTACCAAAATGCATCCAGGTGACGCTGGGAGCAGGTGACCCACTGACCTTACAGTCAAATCGTACGGTGCGACCTTCAATGACCTCCAGGACGTCGAGTTTGCGAGTAAACAGGGGCGCCTTGGAGGGTGTGACCTTCAAGCTCGCACTGGAGCTCAATTCCTCTGTAAGGAGAGAAAGAACGTTTCATAAGATTTAACATTGTCACCGTTATTATTATTATTATTATTACAGTAGTAGTATATTTAGTATCTCAAGGTCTTAATTACCTTTGGCGGTGCTTAATTTACAGATATATACTCCGCTGTCATCCTCATGCACTGAATTTAGTAGTAGGCGGCACCTACAAGATAAAAAAAACAGCATATTATTTCAAGAGTTAAAAGTCCAAATGAAATATGCTAACATAACATAAACCTGAAAGATAACTAAAAAGTTAAAGCTACAAGTCATCGTGAGGCCTGGACGTTTTCTAGAATTGTGCTTTTGAAATATTGCCAGCATTATTTATTTTTTGCACTTGAAGTAAAATATTGAACATTGATATATACACATGAAGTATAGTTATGTAAATTTTTTATTTTTGGAAAGAAACGTTAATTCAAAAATCGATAAAGAAAAAAAAATCGAGTTTCATGTTGAACTAACCTTTTGCCGTCAAAGTGCATCTTGCAGTTGAGCAATGCTGGCTGGATCAACTTCCCATTGGACAGCCAGTCCACATCAACATCTGGAGGGCCGGTCATGCGACACTCAAACATGGCCGACTCCCCAGCCTTTACAGCTACATCGGCTAGCTGTCTGGTGACGGTCAGTGTTGCCTGTACTGCCGCTGAGACAAACAATTAAGGGGTTTTATACTTTCCCTTTTATGGTCTTCACTCTACATGTGCTTTGGAAATATATTATATACACAATATATACATATACACAATATATACACACACACACACACACACATATATACACACACACATCTATAGTATATATCATCATTATGTTTTAGCAGTGTCCACAGATTTGTTTCTTTATTTAATGTTGCATGACAACAGCATGTCATTGTAATTAATCAATACTTACTTAATAAAATACTAATAAAAATGTACTGTATGCATCACTATCAATATTATTCTGTATGTAAATTATTATGAATAACATAAAAATAAAATGTAATCAAGTTGTGTTGTTCATCAAGTTGTTATATACATTTTAATATAAAAGCTCAAACAACCGTTTCATGTGCATTTGAAGCTACTATTTGCTACATAAAACTAGCAATGTCCAAAAACTTGCACTAATCGTGTCAAAGGCCATACCTTTGACCTCCAGCCTGCATTCCCTCTGCTTGGTTCCGTACTCGTTTATGATCTTGCAGGCGTAAACCCCTGCGTCAGACCGCTGAGCTGAGCTGATTCTTATCTCACTGGTGCCATCCGCTGCCTCGTGCACGGAGAAACGCCCGCTGCTCTTCACCGCCACCTTGTCCTTCCACCTGGATCAACATGGCAACCACAACCATTCAAACACAGATAACTACAAGGTTCTCTGTGTGAGAGAGAACACACACATTGTGTGTGAGAGAACACACACAGAGTCACACATATTCGTATTTTTTACATTTAGTGTAAAAAGCACTACATTTTCTACAAAGCATCAATAAGTTGCCTATATGCCAAGTGTACCCATAAATAAATAATGATGCAATAATGTGCGACATAACTGCCAGTGACTGTCAAATGACATAACTCAAATTTATTTACACTCAATTTTAAAAAGGACCAACAGCTACTACTATTGCTACTATTAATTAATAGCCATTAGTAGCAGCTTACTGAATGTACCTTTTTTTGGTATTGTATTGTATATTATAGTTAAGTATTGTTAATATTTTATATTTTATACTCCATCATTATCTTTGGACTATTTTTTTTAACACCTGAATAACAACAGCTTATCTATACATGCAATAATTGAAAGCATCTTTAACCTACAGCATAGTTGCTTATAGAGGTTTAATGCTTATAACATCTTTATAAACAATTTATATGAACTAGCTTTTCACCTAAAAGGTCCCACTAACATAAAATTCAAGTTTGTCCAGTTGTGTGGTCAGTTGTGTTGCCTCAAGGTAAGCTAAAGGACTGGACTAATTACTAAAATATTTAAGTTAGCAAAAATCCCTAATGGTGTAACAAGTCAGACTTGGCCCCAGGTGTGACATATTGTATTAATTGCCAATCATCTTTGACATAATTATCTCACTCCCAGTCAGCTTAAGTTAGGGAATGTTACAAAAAAAAAAAAAAAAAACACCAACTGAAACTGAATGTTCAGCTCAAATAGAGAAAAGTCTGTACAAAATGACCCTTTAAAGTGCTAGGGTTGTGCTTGTAATGTGTCTAGCAATAGTATCATTCATACTTCCATATTTACTTTTCCCAAGGCATTACAGGAGTGTCTTACCAGTAAACCATGGGCTTAGGCTGCCCTCTTACTTTCACTGCGATGACCACCTCCTGACCTTCAAACACCCCTTGGTTGTACGGTGCCACCTTTTAACCAATCACAACATATTATACTGGATCCAGGAAAGTGCAAGCATTAGCATATATTCCTGATTTGTATGGCAGTACTCTGACCTGAAAGGAGGGCGGTTCTCTGAAGTGGACTTGTTTGCTCAGAATCGGGGGGTCACCGAGCTCCATCGCCTCCTCCTGGGGGCTCAGGTACTCCTCGTCTGATTGGATGGGGCTACCGATGTCCAAGGACAAGGTGGGTTTCCCACATTGCATGTGGGTTGGCTCTATACAGTAGGATGGGGTAAAACATTTCACAACTCAATTCACCGTCAATGCGGAACAACAGGTCTATAAGTTCCAGCTCGTTTGATGATAGTGTGTTACATTTTGTGTATCATTTTGGGTAAATCCCAACAGAATGGTTTACGGGCAGCAAGATCACAGCCTGTTTAAATCTTTGGGTGGCAACAATCTGTCGCAGCTCTGCTGTTTATGCTCCATTATTTCTGTAGATGAAAACCTGGCCAAGAAAAACATTTGGCAAGGGAGGGATATGTGAGTTACAGATGACACACACATATGCATGTACACACACAGAGCAGCTCAGGAACCACACTGATAATGAATTAATCTCTTAATCCCTGACCCAATCATTTGCTTATTCCTAGGGGGCAGACGGTTTTGTCTGGAATGGCGACAGCCTCTCCTAAAGTCAAAATGAATTGCTAGTTGTAGGAATGTCCTTTCCAAACTCTATTTCACATATAGTCTTACACATCTATCTTTTCCTGTTCGTTTTATCTGTCGCCAACAATGTTTTATCTGTCGCCAACCATTTTCTCTTTTCTTCTCTTGCACTTTTATGCGTCTCTCTCTCCACAAGCCCATTTCCCAAACAGAAGCTCATACTTCTATGTCAACTAGCGGACAAGCAGTAAAATCTGCAAATGAAAAGAGCTCATTCTCTGGTGCTCAGAGGGAGGAGACAGAAAAGTCAAGTTCTTTTCGAAAGATGGCAGGCTACGGTGAGACACACTATGACAACACGTGAAAATATGAGTCAAAGTTGCTGCTACAGCAAAAAATGCATGGTTTCAAAAACCCCACCCCCACTGAAATGTTTACATGAACACCACATAATTACTGGCATGTGATACTTCCCTCAAAGCGTTGCTATATAAGCCTTATGGAAGAGAATATGATGGTGTTTAAACCTACCTAGTCTCACATCTCTGAGCGGCGGTCTCTCTACCGAGGGCTAACTTCCCAGGGTCTATTTACATTCACCTGCCAGCTGTTACACAACCATGATCTGCACCGAGCTTGCTAGGCAGCTCATCCTCATTCCCTAATCATATCCTCAATCTCCCTCTCTCCCTCTCTCTTTTTTGCTCTCCCTATCACTGTCATTACATTGTCCCCCCCCCTGTTTTGCTTCTCTCTTTATAAAACTTAGTCGTACAGCAGAATGCTAAATGATATTATTACATGGCTGTTTTGGTGTTAATGGACCCCTGCTTCATTTGTGATTCCCCAAACATACTGGTAAATATATATAAAAAGGCTGTGCTCCTTTTCATGTTATAAGCTTTAATTCACACCATGGGTCTGAAATTCCTTCGAGTCTCTCCAGCTCTATTTTGCCGCACAATGCCAGAAACCCACTCTCGCTCGCATACAGATAAAATGACTCATAATCTCCCACAACATTTTGACAACTCTCGACTTTGAGCGGCACAGAATGACATGATAATCTAGCGAGTCGAAGAAAAGCCCCAAGATTGCAACATTACTCTCGGGGAGGGGTTTGGTGAGACGTAAAACAGACTTCAATCACGGGAGAGAACAAGCGGTTGTCTAAAAATACCTCTTGAGAGTAAGGCTTGCTGGCCTAATATGGCAAGGCTGGCTAGCGCCAACGCTAAGCTACAAGGGCGCACTCACATTGTTGATAAAACTGGGGGGGGGGGGTTGGTTACACTCACACGAGCTGAATCAACAGTCTCTGAGACAACGCACGGCACAAATCTCAGGTCGCACGCACACACACACACACACACACACACACACCAGATAATACGGTTTCCAGAGAGACTGTTGACTGCACCATTTGAATGCCAGCTTTGCCTTTGGTCTCTCAGAGGACCTTTTGTTTTTTTGTGTGATGGGGCAACACCGAGCTTCGCTTTCGCACTGAGGGGGCGCAGAATGCCTTTAAGAATTAATGGGTTGGCGTGGCAACTGTTACTGTGAAGGGCCCCCTGGCTGGGATGCTGAACACCTTTGTAGCTATTAAATCAGACAGAGACTGCTGTAGATTAAAGCATGTTTGTGTGTGTGTGTATGTGCACATGTGTTTCATTCATTTAAGGGTGCAGAATTCATGTGTGTCATCATATTCTTGACCGCTCCATTTCAATGAAGTATTACATGATCCGTGTCGGTACAAACGTCAGAGTGCTTTGTTTTGGGTGGTTTTTGCACAAATATACCCGCCAGGATGTTTTTCCCCCAGTCCAGACAGCGTGCGAGACGTCTGTGCAGCTGACCTTAGCCTTACCTGATAGGATATCCAGCGTGGCGCTGCAGGATGCTTCCCCGGCACTGTTGACGGCCGTGACGTGGTACGTCCCGGCGTCACTCGGCCTCGGCCGCTTCATCACCACACGGTGCCTCCTTCCCTCGGCCTTCACTGCACAAGACGCGTCGCTCACCACCTCCTCGCTGCCTTTTCTCCACGTCACTGATCATATTTGAGAGAGCCACGGGCAAGGGAAAACATGGCGTTCACACGGGGCTATGTAGGAGGGACGGACACATTCACTGCACATAAAATACAACGAAACTGCCAAGACTGAGTATTATATACTGTATGATATACTGTATGTGTATGATCATTGTATCATACACATACAGTATTTTAGGCCTATGTCTTTTTTCATGTCATAGTAGGGTAAGGGCAGCTGCAGGTAAGAATCTTAATAATGGGTTTTATTTCATAATAATATGTTGCGGTGTTTACTGATGCGGTGTTTACCCCGCTATAACATGCATGTGAAAAGGGTCTATTATTTTGTAGTACGGAGTCCAGTTGTGGATTACCGAGTTAGTCAAGCTCTGCCTAGATAAATAAAGTTTTAAAAATGGTGCTATAGTCCATTCACAGCCCTTCGGTCTTCAGCTCAGCAGTACCTGTTGGGGATGGGTTGCCAATGACGGTGCATCTCAGAGTGAGCTCGCAATAAGCCTGTCCTCTGGTGTCCATTAGGGGTCTCCCAAATCGCGGGGCCTCCGCTTGGCCCTCATCAGCAGACGTGTAGGAATCATCAGAGCTCCCTGAAAATGATTGGTCAACAATATAGTACCTACCTAGGCTTGACCTCCAGATTTCATTCACAGGACCTGACCTAAAACACTACGCTGGTGGGTCCATTTCCGTATTGTTCCCGTTTCTGACCGCAGCGTGTGAGGTCTGGCGTGCACAATGCAAACCAAATGTTCAAGGTGTATCATCTTTTTTTCCTCATTGGCCTCTGTTTGCAAATGTTGTGCTTACGCCATCTTTCAGTATGAAAGCTACACAGTCTTTTATACATGAGGCCCCTGGTTAAGTGAACAAGCAAAAGGAAAACCTGGCAGGACTTTTACTCTCTGAAGTCGGACTTACCCACCTCTCATTTGCATGTTGAAAAGCAAATAGCATATATGGTGGAATATTGAGGGCATGCGTATATTGGTAGAAACTGCCCATTTTAACTAAAGAAATTGAATAGTAATATTTCGTTCTGCATTTGTAGTGCTTGATTAATTAAAAGCCTGACAAAGCTAATATAAAGTTAAGTAGCTCCAGATCTTCATTAATATAGACATTAGAATAATGTCTTCCATGTTCATGGCACTTTGCATTTATTATTTTTGATAATTTTCTGCACCGAGCAGTTCCCGAGATGTTACAGATACTTTAATATCGGATCAAAATGTATTAATAAACTTATAAAGTTATTTCTAAGAGGATCCAACTTAAAAAGTTGCAACATTCACTGCTGCTGTGATGTCTTGCCGTTATACAAACTATTCCTGATATGAAGTTGGACAAAAGTTCTTCTTGGTTTCCGCTCTGCTTTTGTCATCCTCTATGTGAAATCAATGGGTTCCACAGGTGTAAGTATTTTAATATCAATTTGGGTCCGTTCATTGACCATTTATAGACAAATGTGGGTGTTAACAGGGTGTGACTAGAAGCGCGTTGTCGTTAAGTTTGATTGGGATTCATAAAGCGAAATTTGCATGGAGAATTACGTACGCATGGTTTCTTAATATTTATATCTATATTCTCCGTAAAAAAGGTTATTTGAGGACCCTGGTCTTTTTCTTGTTTTTCTAGTTTTCAAACTGTTTCACTCGTGCTGCAGAGATGTCCCAATTTTCTGCTCTCATCGTCTGTCCCAGCTCATCGTTTATATTTTTTAAACACAACCAAAGTGTGGGAGGGGTAGAGAAGGGTGTGAAAACAGGAGGGCCGTAGGGGAATGAGTACAGAAGAATGTGAGCCACTCAGCACTGCGGGAGGGATATGCACTCTGTTTTGAACCAAAATAACAAGGTTTTTGTACTGCTGGCTTCAACCAAAAGGGTAATTCTGGAGACAAATCTAAGAATATACCTTTAAACCTATTGGACAACTACCATTCATTGTTTATTAGTAAGCATAGTTTACCTAGTTTAGTTAAAGCATAGTTTAGCTAGTTTAGGAAGCTAGTAGCTAGTTTAAGAATGGCTAAAACAACCATTTATCACTTCACAATTCTTCAATATAATTTAAAACGGAACTTTGAAGACATTTTAGCGGTTCGTCCTACCTTCTTCTGGAGATGTGGGTTGAACCGAGCCATCCTTCTTGCCCTTTTGACTCTTTCCCTCTGTTCTGTTGCTGTTCCCCTCATCCCTCCATACTCCAACGCTCTCAACCTCCATGGGTTCCTCCTCCACTAGGATAGTGGGGATTGTGTGACTCTTCAAAGCAGACGATGACCTCCCAGCCTCATCCCTTCTCCGTTTCATCAGAGGGCTGATGGAGGGGGAAGGGGACGGAGTGAGCCTCGGGGGCTTTGTTGGGAACGTGGAACCCGATTCCCTGTCCACGACCAGGGACGCTGTTTTCCCCGCTGAGAAGATGCCCTGCGAGGGTAAAGGTTCCCGAGGTGTGGGGCCAAGTGTTTTCTTGTCAGAGTCGAGGGCTAGTTGTGACACTGGAGAGCTCTTCAGGGTTTCCCTGGGTGGAAATACAAAGTTATGTAGTGCTGGCAGTGAGAGTTGAGCATTTATTGAATTTGAAATTATGTCTTTAATGCTACAATGCACACAAAAATTCATGCATCTAATCTTTGAAGAACATGCTTATCAAAAATAGCGTAAATCTCCTCCAACCTGGTTGGGCTTCTTCTTGTGGCTGTTGGCAATGGTTGCCCTGGTAACTTGTGAACCGGTGCGGTCTCCATGGAAACAAAGATTTCCTTAGTGTCTGATGCACTAGTCTTTGGTTTCTCCTGCGAATGCGGCATTGTTACACCCTCCTCCTGAGTATTAGCATTGTGATTTCCTAGGTTTTCATTTTGGGCCTGCGGAGAAGTTTGGACTACGCTCTTCCCCTCTTTCTTCCATTCCTTTCCTTTATCCAGCACCTTTTCCCTGGCCTCCAGTTTCTTCACCACCTGTGGAGGTATGGGTTCTAGCCTTTCCAGGGATGGTCTGTCTTTCTGGGAGAGTTGCTCAGTGGAGTAGGCCTTCTTCAAGTTCGGTTTGTTCACCAGCTTCTTGATCCTCTGCAGCTCTTCGGTGAACTTGCTCTGGAAACTCTGGACTCTTTCAGCGTAGGTGGTCTTGTCCTCCAAAGAGGAGGCCCGCTGTTTGAATGCGGATCGCCTTTGGGCGGCATCCTGCAGGACCTTCCCATCCTCTTTGGCGGGACCTGCCATCCTCCCACGTCTGGTGTCTGAATCACAAGACGCGGCCCGTCCTAATATTCCCCTGGAACGTTCTGCTACAGACCCACCTCCTTTGGTGCAATCCACGCTTCCCGTTCGCTCCTCGAAAGCCCGGACCTTGTCGAAAATCTTGGGTGCCGCACGGGCCAGTTTGGACGTCATGGCGTTGCTGATAGCACCTGAGCTAGATGCCCGGTCTGTATCGGTTTGAGCCAGCGAATTATTGCCATGTCGGTGTGAACTGGAGGATAGCTGGTCAGCAACTGAAGAAGCTGGAACGGTTTGTGGGGGAACAGAAGATGGGGACGTGTGGGAGGAGAGGCCCTTTGATTCACTTGTAGTTTGAATCCTACAGGGGTTTGAATTAAGGGGAAATGCAGCATTAGCGGTCGAGTACAGAGTGGTATAGAGTCTCCGGGGGCTTTGAAGGACTATAATGGGAGTGTGGCATCTTGTTTATTATCCATATGTGTGACATGGGCTTGCTATTTATTTTTTTGTTGCCTGTGTTTATTGTATCGCACTTTCCCACAGACGACATAAAATGAAATGATGAAATAACAAAAATGTGAATAAACAAGTGTTACAGTTACAGGGATGTCTGCCTTACTTGGCAACAGAGCTAATTCAATGTTGGTTCACATCAATTCCTGTAAGGGCATGTTGTAATCACAAAACTAAAGGCAAATCCTTACAAAATATCAACATAACAAGCACATACCAAACAATAGTCTAAAGAAACCTCTAAAATACGCTAGTCCAATTAAAATCACCAATGTGAGAAAAATCATACAAACACTGGCCTGCGTCAAAGCCAGCAATACATGCCACAGCAAACCTATGACGGTTAATATTGGTGTTAATACATAAGTGATGACCTGGTGTAAAAAGCATGCAGTTAGTAGAAAGTGAAGTCAGTTTTTATATACTTTGTAATATTAAAAATGATCATGTAATTAACTAAAGGTGATTTTCAAGGTTATAAATATTAGCCGGATTTGAAATCACACAAAAAAGAAACAACCACGGAGTCAAAGGAAAGTGTAAAGTCAAAATAAATAAAAAAAAAAACAATAAATAAGATTTCATGGAAGTAAGGGAAAATAAAATTGATGTGATTGATATATGAAATAGAATTCATATGCATGGGGTCTATTAGGGGAGATGTATTCATTTATCATTGAAAGTCAGCAAATTTGGGTTTAGTGGCCAGTTTCTTTTCAGTGAAATCTTCGCAATGAAAGAATGACTGCTATAAAGGCATAGAAAATGTCCTCCCTCTGTAGAGGCTGAACATGCTTCCATAGTAATCGCTGCCTACAGACACACTTTCCTCTGACCCTTGGACGGGTCGTGCCAGGTTAGCGTGAGAGGCCCGAATTAGTGGTTCCACTCCCAGGTGACGGACAGGGGCCCCGCCATCGGCGGGGTTCCCGCTGAGGGCTTGCCTGGCGGGGTTTGTGGGCTCCAGGTGTGACCCCGGAGGGCGTGAACCCAAGGCCCGGAGCTCTCGCTCCACCACTGGGTCATAGCCACCGGGGAGGGTGGCTCTGCGGTCAGAACCATCTAGGTTGATGTCCATCATTCTCCCGCCTTCACCTTGGAAGATAGGGTGAGAGAGAGAGAAAGAAATGACAGAGAAACATTTTTGAAGATAAAAACAGCCTTTTAGCATTTAACTTTGAAAAAGCTAAAGATTAATGAATTGATTAAAGGCAAGGAACCTCAAGTTACTGTAGCTTAGAAAGACCCAGAAGATAAAAGGTAAATAAAGTAAAAGCTGTAAAGCAGTATGTAAACCTCAACAACAACAAAAAGAATCAACGGCTTTTTGTTTAATGCAAATGCATCTGTAAAAAAGGGTTTTGGCCTGACTTCCTGAACCACAGGGATCGTAGAGCTTAAATCCAAATAAGAAAATAGGCAGCAACAATGAACATGTATAGATGGCTAGCTGAGTGTTTATAAATACAGGAGGAAGTCGTGAAAAAACGCAGAGACAGACAAAAAGGCGATTCATTGCCTGCGAACGGGAAATGAAGTAACAAAAAACAACTTGTATAACAGAGGAAAAGATCCTTTCCCAGTCGCAAATCATGTAATGACTGACGTTTTATCGATGACCAAGCAAGACAGGAATGCTTTGGCAGGAAAAAGATAGAACAGTCAGCATCTTCGCGGTAACAGTGTACAGTAGCAACGTTAGCAGCGTAAGCCTTTAAACGGGGGTGGAGAGAAGGCTGGCAGATGACATCCTTACTGCAATCACAAATGATACTGACTCAGCACCATTTACAGTATAGAATCCAATCTTTCCCCAGAGGCCAATGAGAAAAAAAGATGATACACCTTGAAATTATTACATATTCATCCTTTGTTAACAGTTTATGAAGGCTTCATTAAAAAAATATAAGAAACACTTAATATAAAAAGGGACTTTGTCGAGTTATTTCTTTAAGACAATAATTTGTCATGTTCCAAATGGTTTTATAGTTGTTAAGTGGTATTGGAAAATCTACTTCTTGTAGTAGAATGTGTATCTAGAGATAATAATCTCACAAATAAATTGACTTTATGATGCAGGCAGGCGGCCAGACTGTCTAAATGGCTGGCTTGATAAAACTTTCAACATGAAAACACCCTTCAAACAATGCGGTGTAATCATACGATATTGATTTGTGCCAGAGTAAGGGGGCATTGATGAACTAAGACATTCAGGCCTGGTTACCTGGTAGACAGATTCAAGGCTCTAGTTTCCTGATGGTGCAAGGTCAGTGGTAGTGGTAACGCAGACGTAATGACAATTTAGTTGGGCGCAAGGTGTTTTTTGGGCGCGTTTTCTAATTTCCGTGCCATGACATCGCTTCCAATATATGCACGTGTATCATGGTGGTTTATTATAGGTGCCATATTTGTGCAATTGGCGACCTGCTGAACAAGGACATCAGTTTTGACAGTTTCCTCCTGGGAGAAGCTTTTCTGCCGGTCTGGACTTTTGCCATCTAATACGAAATTGGCAGTTCGCCGAGACAGAGAGCGCGCTGATGTTAAAGGGAATGAGAGGAGCTGATTTGATTGGCCGTAATTGAAGACAGCCCCCACCACTCCTACTAATAATTTATTCATTCTAATCCAACCCGTTTACAACTGTGCCACTGTTGTGCCCGATTACCACCGCCGCCGCCACGCCAAGTCTTGGCCATACCTTAGATCAATATGCACCATGGACTTGTGCCTTGACTGGGAAACTAGGGCCCTTAGAGTTTTCAGTTTCATAAATGTATAGACGCACCTTTGTCACCTTATGCTTTTTAATCAGACAATTCTGCTGAGACAAATTTCTGGATGGCTATGATACCTGCCAATACACTTAGAAGTGTACTTGAAACATTCTAAATGCCTTAAAATGTAACCTGCATGTTATTGGCAACCAGGTTGTTTACTTAACATAAGAATATACTATAAACTAATGCATTTAGCTCTTTCTCAAGATGAGACCTTTTTAATGTTTTCGAGCCCTGTATGTTCTCTCTCTCAGGGCCTGAGACAGGTGGAAATGGAAAGTAGGTCAGTGTGTCATGCTGTTGCATCACACCATGAAGGATTCGGAGCATTCTGTCATATTGGATTTCATCCGTATCAACCACCAATGCTTGGATCTGCTTCCAATCACACTCTGAAACCACCAGAACATGGCAGTGGCAGTACTTTTGTGCTAGAGTAAATAACATGGAATGCAAACGCTTAAGCAAAATTGAAAGGCCTATTGAATATTAGCATGAGGAAATTTCTCTTCACAGTAGAGCCTTTGACTCTACTGTATACTACTTTACAACAGTTTTAGGTACACAAATAAAAGGGTTGAAGGGATTAACATTGTATGTTTTTTTCCCCCTAGGAAAACAATGATGGGCTGCAGTTTCACTGAATTCCTAAAAACATCAAGTGGCTTATAGCAACAGAAACATAGGTGAATAGGCCCCCAGTTAACTACAAAATACAAAGCACAAACACTAGCTTGTCCCGCATTCAGCAAAGTGAAAACGAGGTGTTAACGGGACGTGTGTCAGCACTGCATGAAACAGTTTTATCTTTAGATACCTTGCAGTTGAAGGTAGCTTGTAGGCAGCTGGTATTTTTGGACATAGACATAGTTGTTTAACACAAGGAAAACACATTTTAAAAAGTATATTATATATATATATAAAAAAAATAAAGTAGATTTGAAAACCATAGTACTACTATAAAATATTTATCAGCTCACAACCACACACAAGCATCCACTGACCCCCTCTTTCAGGACCATTGAACTCTTGCATAGAGGTCATACAAAATACCTGAAGGTCCTCTACAGGCGGCCTTGTCTGAGTAACTCTTGGGCCCTTCCTTGGTTTCCATGGGTACCTGAGGTTCTGTGGCCTCATCTTCTGTGTTCTCAGAATCTTATAGAATCAAAAGAAAAGGAGAAAGATTTGTGAGCTGTAACTGGGAACATGATAACACCATTGGAGGCTATGAGCGAGATAGACAGAAGGGCAGTCAACAATGAGCCAGCCATGATGAAAACAACATTTCACATTTACTATGAGAAGTCGAGTGGCTTTGAAGTATAGCCTTGGAAAACCCTGCTCAGTAGACAGAGGTTTACTGAGTAGACTCAGTAAACCTTTCACACAACCCCAAAACCCTTGCTCGGTGACTCCTTTAAAAAAAAGATTGTTTACCATTAGACGACGGAATAAGGAGAAGTGGTGAAACAAACACAGGCAAAAGGAAAAGCCTATAACCATGCATTTATAGCCAAGACCACCAGGCTAAGCTAACAGGCAGAAACAAAAAAAGGGAATGAACAGATGAGGGGTGGGGGATGAAAAACGGAGACAAGGCAGGCGGGTTTACCATAGCTTTGCTTTCGGCACGAGCGGAAAACTTCGCTTCCGTAGTGGCAGCAATAGAGGGCAGACGGGAGAGCACCGTTACTATGGAAACCAGCATCTCTCTCACCACTACGACCAATCCTCTTCGTACCCATTAGTCTACAAAATCAGCAGCCACACTGCCGGGGGTGGCTGACAGATAGGTTTGCTGGTTAGAGAGGCTGTTCGGGAGGAAGACAGCAACTGCCGAATAGGCTGTGCCTCGTCGAGCTTGCTTCCTTTTTAGATAATTGCAGAGAGAAAAGTCAGCCGTAATGACTAAAGAGCCAGTGTAACAATCACCTCACATCTCAATCTTAGCATTACATGTGTGTGTGTGCGTGTGTGCTGTCGATTGCTTGTATCAATTGGAGCTAAATAGCTTGCTCAACAGGCAAGGGAAATCGACTCTGCAATGTAATTACGATAGGCTATATTTCAAACTGTCTTTCGGCAATATAGACTATAGAGGAAATTAGTTATATAGCCTGGAGTAAAGATGATTTAGGGTTTTGTAAGATTCCAATCGGGCTAAGATCCAAAATATAATATCACAAAACAGCAAGGCCAGGAATTCAGAATTTTAAAACAATGCAGAGATGGAACAATATAATTACAAAAGTGTTTCTTTGTGGGGGTGGATTTACATTAATACAGAGCATTCTCTGTGAGCAGTCGAGCATTAAATATGCATGAAATACACTACAGCAGTATAGATGTTTCACAACAGCAACTTTAATGTCTTATAAATACTCAAATGTATGTCTCAAATGCACTACTGTACATGTTGATTAAGGCTAAAACACAGATATTGCCTAAGAATAATGGAAAATGAACAATGACAGCATAGAATAAGCATAAAATAGTTTAGAATAGGTGTGCAGAGCTTATCCTGACAACACACCATGGGTAAACCTGCCAAACGTCCGTGTGGAATGCCCAGTCCTCTGAAACAAGACACAGAATGAAATGTATTATTAAAAAGAAAGAGGGCTAGAGCCACAAAACGATGGCTTTCTTTTGATTACCCTTCCCCTGGTCCAAAGGTTTCGCTTTGAACTTTAATAACCTTCCTCCAGATCGATGCACAATCCATTGCTCACAACAGATTAAAATTGAATTGTGACGCATGAGTGCATAAGCATTACTTACAGTAATATAGCTTTATAATATTACAGTAATATAGTTAATTAGTTTATAATTAAACTCTGGAAGTTGAATACTCCAACAATACAGTGCAAATTGATAATGCACTGGCTTTAGGTGTTGCTAAAGCATGTATAGTATGTACAGCGTGTATAACATATGGGTCAGTGACAACAGTGACACGGCAGATAAGACCTGTCAAAATGTGCTGTTCTAGAATTGTTTAGTTATGGACATATGTCAATTACCGAGGATCAAATCGCACAATGACTCATTGCAGTGGTTTGGGAGACTAATGCTAACTGGGGTGAAATTACTCCTTTCGTTGGGTTTCCTCCACGTTCCCACTGGTCCATTCGCTGTGGCAAATGTGTTCGCCAGGCAGTTTGATTAAGTATTGACTGTAGCTTATTTTTGTGTGACAGAATTAGCTAGAAGCTTCTATCGTTCGCCTGATCCTCCTATTGTGGTGCCCTCCCGGCAATCATATCACCAAACGCCAGCCATAAGCACTGTCTCTTTGAGGTTGCATGGCTCTGGCAAACATAACAAATTCATTCAAATGGACATAATCCAAATCCTACAAGTAATGCTGAAATTCAGTTGCAACACAGTAAGAGCATGAATGTGTGTGATATTAGGGTATAAACCAGAGGAAAATAAGAGGATTTCATCATTTGATTTCCCAGCCTCAGCCACGAGACAATTGGTGCTATGCTACTCGTCTGTAGCCTACTGACACACTTTTTCATCCACTCTCTACAGCCTATAGCATGATTATTATTAAGACTAATCAACTGGCATTACTGCTAAGAGAACAAATTATTTGCCTAATAAAAAAAAGTGTGAATCCATGACATATTTCAAAACAACCTCTCCAGTGATGATTTGTAGTGCTTCTGCCAAAACACAGCTATAGAATCAGGCAACCACTCATGGCAAAGTTCCCTTGTTTTGACATATTTTGTTGCTAATGCGCTTAGCTTTTTTGTTTGTGCCACAAGGTACTGGACAATATTGAATATTGCCAAGTAAATAAAATGTCCTGTTAGCATTTACAGCACAGAGGTAAACACACAAGTTTGTAGAATAAAAGTGTTGATGAGAAAGTAAAATGTATGTATCTATGTGAACTGGATGTCAAACCTTCTCGCTAATCATTATTATTATTATAATAAATGAGTAAAAGGGTGTGGCTTGGCATCACTATATATACAAATCTATAATATCAAATACCAACAGGGAAATACAACACAGAATAGTTACATTATTTATCTGTCTTTTTAGAAAATGAGTACTCACCTGAAATCTCTTCTTTGACCAAATTTTCTTCATCTCTCCAAGCAAGCGCTAAATCTCTCTCTCCCTCTCTCTCTCTCTCTCTCTCTCTGGCGTTTTAGGATTACCTGTGGCGCGATCTCACAAAAACATCCCCGTGCGAGGAGCCGGGGTGTGGCCTCAGTGATGTTGAGTCAAAATGGAACGCGGCTGTCTATTGCGCGGGGGGTGCTGTTATTATTCTCCAGCCTGTCAGCAGGAGGCGGTGCGAAAGAGATCGCGCGCGCAAGAGGAGAGAGAGAGGGGGGGACTAAAAGAGGGAGAGAGGACCCAAAAGGCAAGATGCCTTTAATCCGGTGGCAGGTGTCTTTGTGTCTTGGGTGTCCATCTCTCTCCCTCTGCCTCCCTTTGAAGTGCCCACTCCATGATCATGGGTGGAGGGGTGTCTAGACGCAGCTGTATCCTCGAAGGCGGGGGGGGGTATAACAAAGAGAGATGATTGCCTTGCAACCAAGCGGCAGGGCTTAGAGAGGAGGAGTAGCTGAGCAGTGGAAAGCAAGACTGAGACATAGTCTAAATAGAGAGAGACAGGGGAAAAGACATGGGACGATAATTGATACACAAAGATACAAAATAAACAGAGGGAGAGCGCATGAAATATATACATACAGTATATCTTATGAACCTGTGACTATGTTGTACCTACTTTAACCGTATTGATTTTCAGTCATTTGGAGTTGGTTCAATCATTATGAGTTATCGTTCATATCTGAAATATTTAGCTAACATCCATCCTTTCATTTCCCGGTCTCTCTTCCCCATGCCGCTCTGCCAATATAGCTGTATTTGTCACGCTAATAAAGCATTGAAATGGATGTGTGTGTAGGGGGGGGGGGGGGTAATATGATATACACACCCTGCCTCTTCATCATACCTGCCTACAAATCACCCTAATCCACATCTAGTCATCTCTTCTTTGTCTTTCTCTCCCTCTCTCAAGTCGTCCCATTGTCTCATCTCAGCTAGGAGGAGGAAAAACGCCGCCCTCAGCAAGATAACCCGCTCACTCATAAGTCATCAATAATGCATCTGGAATTCCAATGCTTGCCGTTTCTGTGCACTCCAGGCTCGCGCTGTGTACAGTCGTGACAGGCATACTATGTCCTGAAATACACAGTTCTCCACCAATCAGAGAGACCGTGTAGGCTACTGTAGGTAGGTATGAAGACAACCTACATAGGGATACACAAATATATTATATTCACACATTGATAAGAATGTACAGTGCCCTCTAGAATTCTCAGTTTCTTTTGTTAAGGGCAGTAACCTCGTCTTTTTTAGGCCAATGTAAGAAATATACCCTATATCGACCTTGCCTCGGCTCGACTTAATGTGTTTTTTACCTAGGACAACGTAACACTTAAAATACGCGTTTCCTTCACTGACACACATAATTAGAAACCGATGTGCACATACACACCCGCAAACAAAGAGACATGTCACACACACGCTAATTGTTCCATCAGACACATCTGTGGCCCATAAACCTCGTCAATTAAATGTGTCTAAAAATAATTCCAGGCAGACCACAGCCTGACTTGCACGGCTGTAGCCCTACTACTGTGTTTTCACACTGTTAAATGAGACGCAGTATGGTTTATGAGACTAGAAGTCAATACTGTATAAGAGCTACTGTTTTTTAATTTATTGCCGACTAGCTTAGCCTACATAGCTGTAATGGGCTGCGAATGTAAATTGTAAACGACTGAGGCATTGAGGTATTATCACAATTATGTCATTGATCCTTTTTTTCCCCTCCCCCAACACATCACTGCTGAGGGAGGTTCAGCATTCAATATCAAGGCTTTATGTAGGATACATGATACACCCACTGAGTAACAGCTCAAACGGCCCAAATCAATAAAGCTATCATAATAGAGAAGGCGAGGCTTAGGTGACGTCACAGGCACCAACTAATCACAGGTTGGGATGAGGATCATTTGATTTAAAAGAAGTAGTGCCTTTATCTGGCCACTGGGGGCAGAGATGGCACAAACAGTTAGGATTAATGCTTTATCAAATCGTGAGCTTTCAGTTTGTATCCAAACATAGTGGCGGTAGAATGCCGCCTGAAAGTAGACGTGAGGTTTTAAAATTGCGTAATTGTAATGGTACTAGATATTACGTACTACAGCTTTAACTGTGAAGGTAAGATTGTCTGTTCTCAAGCCAACCTGTAGATAGGAGGAGCAGATATGCTATATTGAAACTAACTTAAAAAAAAAGGTACACTCCTCAACTGTGAAGCGCCCCCGGTGCTGCATCAGTACTATTGGCCGTCATAGGCCGCCATTTATGGACAGACAAAAAACAACAACAATCTTACAACAAATTTTGACCGATGGTCAAGGCAACAGTTGATAGAAATATATTCCTGTTTCATGTCATTTTAATTATGGTATAAAATACTTGTACCTACAGAGATGAAGTGTATATACCTCGGGCTAATGTACTTAAATTGCAAGACACACCAATTTACAGATTAAATGGAGAAATGAAAGCTGGAGAATAAGTACTAAACTGACTTCGAAATGTACCTATTTGGAATAGTACACATTTGGACTGCACTATGGTTTAATTAGCTAAAACAATGGGAAACTGAGCACTCGTCGCTGGGCCATATCGATTTTGTGACTGGGACGTGATCTGCTCTGATGGATTCCTCCAGATGCTTTATCAGCAGCACATCTTGCTTAATCTTCCTGCTACAGAACACAGTGCCTGTTTCTCCACTTCTGACTCAAGACCTGTACAGATGACATCTCCTTTGTGATGCAGCTTTCCGCTATATATTTTGAAAACGTGTCAAATTCTTTTCATTGAAAGTTTTACGAAATTTACATTTGAGGCAATTGGGTGCTCAAATGAGCCAACTCGGAAAAGTGCTGTTACAATTAGGTCATTTGGCAGACGCTTTTATCCAAAGCGACTAATAATTACATAGTGCTATTACATGGAGCAGATAGGGATTAGGCATCTTACTCAAGGATGCTTACAGGTAGGCCACCTCCAGGGATTGAACCCACAACCTTCCCGCTGGGAGTCCAACGCCTAGAACACTAGACTATCCTGCCCCAGTTGCTATCATTTTTCACCAGCCCCTCCCACACCAGAGTACAGAGAGGCTCACACTGTTCTCTACCCTTCCCCCTACAGCCACCCACACTTTAGTAGACAGTTGTGTGCTACGAATTATAACCACTGTTGAGTGTTTCACATAAAGCTTTAGAGGTGATTGTAAGTTAATTATGTTTTCACTACATCAAAGGCGTACTTACACACACACACACACACACACACGCAGACTAAATTGTTTTTGTACCTGTGGTATGGTACCACATAATATTATCATAGTATAGTTTATCATAGTAATAGTATATCTGTTTTGCCCTCTTCCTGGAACAGCCCATTATACAGAGACCCCTTACCATTATTATAAATTGATTATAAAGTGGCCTTGAGTACCAGTATGTAAATACTGATAGGTGGCATTGGTGTATGTTCTCTGTGTAAGAGGAGTTGCTGGTTGTTCAGGCATTTGTAGAGGCAATTTTTTGAGGTTAGCATTACAGGTTAACATTATTACACACAAACATTTTAGAAAACAATAGCTTCTAAATACTACTTTCAGTGGTACAATTAGTTGCATGTATAATTATACACTTGCACACTTTTCTTTTCCTAAATTATTATTTAAAATGTTTTAGTGCAGTTTATTGTGTCTGCTTTGTGCGTCATGAATTTCTTTGAATGTCAATTATGCATAGTGGGGTGGCTGGAATTCTCACGTGGCTGTGTGCTGGTCAAACTGAAACCTGAGCCTATCACTTAATCCTGATGAAATCCCCCGAGGGTCCCTGTGAATGACTGTGTGTGATGACGGGCTGGAACACAAAACACATCCCGGGGGCCAACATGAGCGTGACGTTTTTTTTTCTTCTCCGGAGATTATTGCCTCAGTGCTTGGGGGGATATGAAACCTAGCTAATTGTACTTTATCTCTCTTTAAACATATCATTGGGAGGAATCAGAATACAGTAGATCAAACAACAGCCTGCCTCTGCCCTCAAGAGGCTCACGCACATTTGGAACGAGAGGATTAGATGCGATGGTGAAAACAGGAATGCTATGTCGTGCCTAAAGGCTAGAATAGTCGACATACAGTTAGTTCATTCACTGTGACTAAAGTGAATGAGCTAACAGTCCATCTCACACATGCTCCTTTGGTTTCATATACTAATGTATGAAGATGATATTGTTTTCTGTGCGTACTATATGTAGATTATGGTATCTTACATTTGAATAGCAATGGAAATGCTCTTAAAGTGTATTAAATGTGTATTTTCTGTAAAGTAATTTTCCTCAAAAGTATTAAATGCACAAGATGCCTCTGCACACGTTTTCGATGCTTTTTCTCAGCCTTGGATTGCACACTGCCCGCGGATAGCCTCTCTAGTCATGATTTACATTGCACTGCATTGATCGTGCAGTCTGCATGTTTTAGGACAGTTATGTAGAATCACAAATATATTTGCATATGACAACAATTTAGGCGAGTAACAAAGTTATACGAATGGTGGCGAGGGCAAAAACCAAGCACAATTTTTTCTGTGCGTTTCTGCTTTTACAATGTATTTTCATTGCACCGTCTGTAAAAACGCTTCAGAAACGTGAGGCAGAGGTGGAAAAAATATACTCCAGGCGGGGGAAAAAAATAAAAATAAAACGCATCAGCAAGCACTTATTGATTAACATGGGAGCAGATCGAAAGCGGGTTCGCTTCGCTTCAGCTCTGCGTGCAGTGTGCAACGGGCTTAACGGGGAAATGGCCTCACCATGTCCAAGAACGATGAGGTCTAGAGATCGATCCATTGGAAATATGGCACTACTTTGCTTAGATGATTCTGTTGTTTAAAGGGGAGCTATTCAAGCTTCATAATCTGTATTTTGCTAGTAGCCCATGGCTATATCTTTCATACCATTCAATACAATATATCCAAATGGGTACCATTTGAACAAATGTATTCCTTTAATTAAACTGCAACATTAGATTCCTACCCTTCAAAAGAACTTCAGGTGGACTGTACCTTCATTTACACTTACAGCATTTTTGCAGACGCTTTTATCCAAAGCGACTTACAATTAGTACATAACATTCTTCCAGAATACGCGCAGCATCATGTAACAAGGCTATTTTATCTATGCATTTGCAGAACATTACTCGAAAGTTATCATTCGCTCCTCAGTCAATACTTGCAATAATCAACAGTTATTGTTCACTCAATGGATGGAGCCATATGCAGGGTAAACCCAGCTGTAGCTAATACAATTAATAATAGGTGTGTTTGATTTAGGGGTTCTCATTAGCATTGCTTGCTAATAAGAACCCCTAAATCAAACACACCTCGCATTCATTTTATTAGCTGCATTTATCTAGGGTCCATTACTTTCACCTTTCGTAAAAGATCTCCCTGACCAATAAGTCTGTGGATGTATGTTTACGTTAAGCAACAGATGTATTTTTGGTTAAACCTTTAAGCGTTTGTTTTAGGAACCCGGAACCACCCTACCTCTTAGCTTCTTCCTCCTCGGCCCGTCCCTCACACTCCTTAAACTCTTCCGAGCATCGAGCAGCTCCTTGCGTATCATGGCTCGTGCCTCTCTCCCTCTTTCCGTTAGTCGGCCTCCAGTGTTGTCTTCAAGATGGTCGCCTGATAAGACGCTCCTCTACGAGTTCATGCTCACACCTAATCAGAACCAACACTCTTTTAAAAAGGTCTTTAGAATGGCTTCTCCTCCAAGAATTTAGTGGCCAAGTGAAGGTTATAAGATGGTCACGTGACCCACGATTACCTGCTCTCTTCCCCCCCCTCTGCCCACATTCCACTCTCTTACCCCCTGTCCAACCTAATATTCACTAGCAAGCCAAGCGGTCTATTTTGAGTGGGGATGTGTACACCCCCTCCAGTTGAGTTGTACATCCCTGCGGTAGAGCTCTGCAGAGGACACGGGTCCCCAGTTTTAGCTGGAGATTACACCCACATATGCACACACACACACACACACACGTCACAAAACTGCATGACCTTTTCTGTCCTATGCTGTACATGACACTAGACAGCCTATGCTAGCACGGAGGCTAACGCAGCACTGCATGCCATAGGATGGCATTAAATATGTTGTACAACTATGCATAGGGACATAGCTAGCTAAGATACTGACAATGGTATGACTGGTCAAATTTAGACGGCTCAGCTAGTGTGTGTGTGTGGGGGGGGGGGGGGGGGGATAACACAACCACCTTGTCTGACAGCTAATAAATAAAGCTTGAAACATAGGCTACAACACCAATATTTAAAAACAAGGGTTGTCTCTTCAAATAAAAGCGGATCTTAATAACTACAGCTGTGTTCTCACTACCATGTGCTGTATACACAGTGCAACGTATACTATCATCAAATGTATACTGTATTTTAGAGTGGTCTTTCTGTGCAGCATCACATTTCTTTAGTCGGTTAGTGAAAAGTTTCACGTAACAACGTACCACCTATATTCTGTGACAAAGCACTACAGAAGCTGTGACAAAGCACCACAGAAACATTGGATAACTCAAATTTCCCGCTGCGACATGAATGATACAGCTTTTCGATCCTTATTTAGGCCTATATCTATAGAGCAGCCAAAATATACATAATATATACTATAGAAAATGTTTTTCTTTATAAAACGTTTTATAGATATTATATCCAGTACAAGTAGGTATTCAACTACTTTGCGCTACAGGACAGACGCAATGACCTTTTCAAGTGTAACTATGTGCATAACGGCAGGCGATCTCTGGGTCTAGCAGACTTCCCCTTTATAAATAAAGGACAGGGCAGGGCGGACGACAAGACCTGAGCCTGCCTTAACATTCGTGACAGCGCGCCGGTCAGACGCTGCACGCCCGAGGTTGACGTCAATGTGGTGCCGTGGCGACGCGATGCTCCGCCTCGGATTGGAGCTCTCGGGCCTGACCGACGCCTTAAAGAAAGAGACGGGCTTGTGCATTCAGGTCTGACTCGCATGAAAGCGTTGGAGGATGCCACTGCTGCCACTAAATTGATTGCTTCTCTCTCTCACACACACACACACACACACACACACCTCATCGCCACTAATGCATGCTCGGTCAATAACACACACACACACACACACACACACCCCCAAGCTGTCCTCTTATCTCTCCATCACAGCGATAGTGATGGAGTGTGACAGTGCGTCGTGTCTTGACCGTGGTGACGCTATAATTAGCAGCGATGTCTGCCAGTGCAATAAGAGCGGGGGTTATGGGGGGGGGCATTCACACACACACACCACTTGAGATGCAGTGAACCAGCAGGCCCGGCCAGCACATACCACGCCGTAAATAACCACAAAGGGAGGCCGAGAGACAGACAGACACAGAGAGACAGAGAGAGGGGAAGAGGGAGAGAGACAGAGACAGAGAGAGAGGGTACACACTAGAGGGTGACATAGGTCAGAAAGCGAACAGCCCTTTCAGACCACGCACTTATTTAATCTGCATATCAAATCCACAGATGCCACCTTCACTGTCGAGGAGCCATGATACCATGCACCTGGAAGACAAAGTGCAAAATAAAAATATGGAGGGGGAAAAAAATAACAAAAACGGCGAGCAGTTACAGAGGGCAAAAACATTTGTCCCACACCAAAACAGCTTGGATTGGGTTTTCCAAGGTCAGGAGTCAATAAATCACGTACTTAAAGCTCACCATAAACAACAATCCCCCGTGGGTTCAGCTATACAGATAACTGGTAAAGAGCCATCGCAGGGGACAGCACTCCCACAAGCTCCAACCTTAATTTATAGCTCTATTTACATCCTTGCGCTAACTTTAGCCATCTCTATGTGCTCCTTCATATACAGGCTTGGGTAAAAGGTGTTACTGGCTGTTGCACATAGAGTTCTTGATTTGGCTGGATAAATATTTTTTATAGGCACAGTGTTGAAAGTGCCTAGTAGTAGTAACATAATACCCCCGTATAGTAAAAACACTTAGTCCATTGGCTAAGGGAAATGATTTCAGCCCCCTTCCCTTGCTGTTTTATTTCAGTTCCTCAAAAATGTGCATTTGAAAACACAGTGAGGCTTCATTGCTACATACACCATGTGAAACTATTGCAATTCAGCGGTAGAGTAAAGATAATTACCTTCACCTAGGTCCATGACGGCTAAGACTGCACTGCTGCTAGCTTCCCCTAGCTCATTCGTCGCCACGCAGGTATACAGGCCAGCATCTCTTGTTTGGCAATCCCTTATCCAGAGTCCCCCAGAGTCTTGGGCCTCAGAAGCCGGAAGCGGTTCATCGTTGTGATACCAGGCCAATGAAGGCTTCGGAGAGCCTGCCACGGAAACCCTCAGGCGGATATCACACCCTGTTCCAACTGCCGCCTTGCGGAGTTTGCGGGTGAAGCATGGAGGTGTGGGATCTCTACTTAAAACACCAGTTTCCAGAACCACCTGTGGGCCTTTGGCCCTCTGGAGAGGGATGTCAGCATTGGGGCTTGGTTTCAGGGTTTCAGCCATCTCATTTGTGTTTGAAGCTGCAGTCATAGGTTTTGATAAGGTGTAGCAGGGGTGGGTGTTTATAGTGGCTGCCTTCCGGCTGTAGGGAGCTGGTGTTTTAAGCCTCTTTTGTCGTTAGCCATCGGTTTAGGTATTGCCGGGCTCCCAAAGAGCACAGAGGCTTCCATTTCCATCAGGTGCTGATTGACTGCAGCATCTGGGACTGTTATGAAAGCAAATCAAATTAAAGTATTTAAGTCATCATGATCAGATATATGGCGAGATGTACTAAGATGTATGACAGGATTAATCATCTGTCCAAACTGGCTGAAGGGTGGATCTGTCTCTCACCAAATGTTGCATTTCCCTTTTGACATTTTTTTAAAATTAACATGCAACATAAATTCCTGAAGCAATTTGTAATATTTCAATGATATTTAATTTGGCCCCCCATTACATTTTTGGCCACTATACAGTTTTGCCCAGAATTTGTGTAGTAACTTACTTCACTTTTTTCCCTGAAAGCTGGAGGAAATCCCTTTTAAGATCCACCCAAAATCCCAGCTAGGGTAACAAGATCCACGTAGCAACACATTTCATCTCAAACCCACTAAAGCCTGCGTCGATGTGTCCTCTGCTGTGCTCGGCCACTAGGTGTTAAGTCCCTCCTGAATCACGTAGCATTAGCAGCCAACGGCAGTGTCCTTTTAAAAATCTCTGAAGTCAGCTTTCCTCAAGTGAAGGGGGGGGGTCGGTCAGGCAGAGAGAGAGAGAGAGAGAGAGAGAGAGAGAGAGAGAGAGAGAGAGAGAGAGAGAGAGAGAGAGAGAAGGACAAACCATTTAGGCACCTTACCCCATGTTTTTACATTTGTGTATAATTTTTTGTAAACACCCCCCCCCCCCCCTCCAAAACTCCACGTCTGACCCCCTGGCTGTAGCAGCTCAGCCAGCCCCGAACCCCCCAGCTTAGAAATGACAGCTGCACAGCTATGAATAGGTCACATTTCTCAGACGTCACACGCAAGCTTGCGTGCACATTGCGCTACAAATTCATACATGCATGTATACACGCAAATATATATATATATATATATATATATATATGCGCACAGGGCTGGAAATTAAGCTTGCCCTCTCGCCTCAGGGAGGTAGTTTATATTTCGGGTGATTTTAGAACTAGTCCGTCAGGTGTGTCGGCTTCTCAGAGTCGAAGGGAGTCTATTGTGTACAAATGTGACGTGACTGAGGATGATCGTTAGCCCTAATTGCCAATTTACACTTGTTTGGATATTCTTGGGTCACTTTCAGTTACAAAATTGTTCTCAGTGGTTATATAATATTGTGCAGAATATTAAATTTTTTTTATATTATCCATCTATCTATATATCTCTACATAAACATTTGTTCATAAACTACTACCCCTATTCATTACTCTGTAAATAGAGTTAGAGTAAAATTTGTATACATGTAATATTTGTACTGGTTTAAATAATCTATTTGATAGTATTTCCCATCTTTGGTGAGCAAGCGTTTTGAACAAAATTAATGAATGAATTAAAAGGCCCGTCCCAAATATAGGCAGGGCCTGTTCAGTGATAGTAAGCCCAGGCTTTTACCTGAGGTTTTATGGTAACCTATACAAATGTATACATTGAACATACATTATTTCAATTGGATACTAAGAGCAGACAAAAGGTGTGTACACACTATTGCTCATACAAAGGTGAGGTTAGCATCCCACTGTAAACTGTATGTCAAATGTCAGTAATGTCACCATCTATATGATCTGGGTGTATTTATCAATTTCTCTACCAATTCACATACCAATGGCTACATATTGTCCTTTGGGATTTGCTATAATGTAGCCTACAGCATGACATGTCCTGTTAAAGTTTCATATTTCTTATTTCAGTCATTTTGAGATTTCAGGTCAGTGTGCCCATGAAGTTTTTTTAGAGAAATTTGCATCCACATCTGGCATGAAATAAAAGTTGCATTGCTATTTACAGCATTTAGCAGACGCTTTTGTCCAAAGCGACTTACAATAATTCAAATTTGTCAATAGATGAATAGGTTATACACCAGTTATAATAAGCACACAACGTTCTGTTAGAATAATGACAGTGGCAGGTCATCAGGGCTAACTTAGCTATACATTTTAAAACATATATTAAGCCTTCCTATTAACATATCAGTCAATCCTTAAAATAATTGCGACCAGCCTAAATACATACTTACTTTTCTAAGAGTGGATCTAACAGGGATAGAGACAGAAGATAAAGGATCGTCATAGAGAACTTCAGTTAGTGTTGAGGTAGAGAGGTCAGTGGCCGAGGTAGGGAGGTGGAGTAATAAGTCTTAAGTCTCTTGTAGAAGATGGGTAGTGACTTTGCTGTCCTGACTGCTGTGGGAAGCTCATTCCACCATTACGGTGCCAGGACAGAAAACAATCTAGACTGGGTTGAGCGACTCTTGCTCACTCGTAGCGACGCAGTTGCCAGCCGAGGTGCTAGATCGAAGCGCTCTGGTTGGGGCCTGGAACCTGACCATCGCTTGGTTGTACTTTAGCACCCTCTGCTGGCTAGTCTTACGAATCCCATTCAAACAGCCTATTAATAGCTCCTATGTGTTTCTGCAAGATTTCTGCTCATGTTCAAAACTTTCTGCACATTCAACACCTTTCACACATATTTGTGTTTTAGGAAGATTTTTAGGAATCCAGTAGGTCTACAATCTCGCCTATTTTATAGAAGCTTGCTAAAAACAAACACATTTTGGCCATATAGCCGATTAAAACATTTAAATCTATTAGAGAATGAGACCTTGTTAAAGCCTCTAACTAATTTTGGTAAACAAAAATCTAAGGCTCCAAAGTTTAACTGTAGGCCTACAGACAGTGAATTTAAATCACCGAACTTGTCGGTTGGGTCTAGTGGCACTCTGTCAGCTTCTAGCGTCCCCCCGGCCCCTTGCGTGCAGGTGGCAGAGGTTGTTGCAGGCAATGGTTGCAAGTGGTATTTCTCACCAGTGCGCAAAGAAGCGGTTGTAAGCTTATTGGCTGTGCGCAATGGGTGCCGGACAGGGCGGTGCGACAGAAACCCCCAATGTGTCACGGAGATCGTTATGGAACTGTCCGAGCCAAGACTCTTGTCCGAGGATTACCGCTCACACCGTCGAGCGTTTCGACAAGCACATAGTCCTACCCCGAACTCGCTGGGCGGCCCCCAATGCTTCTTTTATGTTTTTATTGCGGGGGGATAAAATGTAAGGTAGTCGATAAAAAAACATACTAAAGGCAAGAGCATTTTAAAGTCCAGGCCAGGGATTTATAAATTAATGAAAATTAATTAATTTAGGCATATCATTGACAGGGAATGTGTGCCACATGCACATTTAAAGATGTTACTTCCCCAAACAAAAGAGGACAGAAGAGTAAATCATGCCTATATGTGTTCAGCAGGGATAATATTAAATAAGAAAAGTTGATCTACAGGAGAATATTTGAAAGCAATACTGCCTGAGAGTCTTACTGCATTATATTCGATTATATTTTTATTATATTATAACCTGGTGCCTGCATTTTGTGTTTTCACTTTTATAAAAAAAAAAAAAAAAAAAAACGACATTTCCACCATAAATTGATGCAGAAAATGCACAAATTTTGCATTAAAATTCACCAGAATGCAGGCAATGAAGTGTTTGACGCTTATAATTTGATTTTTGGCCTACAATGTAGGCATCAAGGCCAGTTACACAGAGGTCTAGAGGTAATATAATTCATATAGTGTTTTCTTAGGAGGCAATTGTTATCCAGTTGGAAGTTATTGTGATTTGTATTGAGTAAATTCCCTTCCCTAATACTTTAATCACACTATGGGGTGTGTTCTCAGCTATTGTGCCATCGCGAAGACAAAGACACATTCTCTTGATGCTGCGTGGAAGCAGTCAAGGTCACTTTCTCCTATCTCCTGGATATCATTAACATAATAACGACATTGTCTGCACACTCTCTCCTTTCCCAAAACACTTGAGACAGCTGCACAAGTTACTCAAACAGCATGGCATAGAGAGGCTTCTCAAACATCCCTAGAGTTAGCAAGAACAAATGGAGAGGAGAGACTGAATGATAATACAAAAGTAACAAAACAAAGATAAGAAGAGAAGAGGGAGAAAAAAAAATAAAAACTAAATGCCACAAGCCTTGCGTGTCAGTGTTAACACTCGTCTACACTGGAAGCCATGTTGCCCCAGAGTCCAACAGTCGCGCTGTCTTGTGTCCTGCTGGTCCTGGGCCCTCTATGGAGCCCCAGCCTGGCGCGGGCCTGCCACGAGGACCAGCTGCCCCGGGACACGGTGCTGGCGTGGTTCAAGGAGCGGATGCTGGAGGCCCTCGGGCTGGAGAAGCCCCCCCCGTTGCACGGCGTGCAGGGGCCGAACAGGGGCATGCCCTCTGAAGAGCCCGGCCGAGGGCGCCCCAGGTCCCCCAGGACCAGCAGATCGTCATGGACAGACAACCGTCGCAATCAGCACCTGGATATCTCTGAGATTATACTCTTTCCCAGTTCAGGTGAGACATGCTAGCAGTCAACAGTTTTGCAATTTCAAAATATTGTAGGCAACACCCATTACAACCGTTTAACGGTCTCGGTGTCCATTTTGTTTATACACAGTACAATTCTACAAAGTTTCTCTTTACATTATCTATTCAGTTCTCAAAATGGCAAAGATTTTTTTCATAATTGTGATGGTCGAGAAAATGTGTGGTAGGCCTAAAGCATTTCCACAAATTACGTTTCTATTCCCATTAAATTGTACTTCTATGTAAACTACATGAAATGACGGAATAGGCTACAGTAGGCCTACCCCACCACAGCCTTTCAGCCACAACAACGGGTATGTAGCCTACTGTAGTAGGTCTACTGTTAAACATCAGATGTATAAACACCAGACCATAGCAAACAAGTAGAGTACTTTAGACTACACGTTAGACTACTTGCTACACAAACGCTAAATGCGTTTCTCTTGGGAGTCCAAATGAAAGTAGTAAAAGAAAAGGAACATGGGATCATATTTATCATGTTTTTTTGTTTGTTTCCAGACTCTCCCTGTGTCAGGTCAGGCTCACCGGCAACCAGCCACTTTACCTACTATTTCCAACCTTCCCTGACCAGTCAGGAGGTGGTGGTCACTTCAGCTAGCTTCTGGTTTTACGCAGGGGAGGGGGCCCTGTCTAGTAACTCCTCTCTAGCGCTTTACATCCTCACCTCAGAACGACAGCTTATTCTGTTAGCAGAGGTCCCAACCAATATGAGTTGGGATGGTTGGGCAACGTACCAAATGGAACAGGAGAAGCTCTCGTTGTCTTCCAGCGGCGAGTTTGTGCTTCAGGTGCGATGCTCTACGTGTCAGTGCCACGCCAACGAGCCCGACAAACTGCCCTTCGTTCATATCCACGCTGGGAATCGCGGACCGGAGCGTGCTCCCCGGCGCGCAGGTTTAGGAGCTTCCATCCCGTGGTCGCCATCTGCCATCGACTTGCTGCAGCGCCCCTCACAGGAGAGGCCGGAGTATAGCGACTGCCACTTAGAGGAGATTGACATCAGCTTCGACGAGCTGGGCTGGGGGAACTGGATCATTCATCCGAAGGTGTTGACCTTTCCCTACTGCAACGGGAATTGCACGGCCTGGGATCGCACCACCGCCATGCTGGGGATCAGGCAATGCTGTGCTGCCGTCCCTGGAACAATGAAGTCACTCAGAATCACCACCACCTCCGATGGAGGCTACTCGTTCAAATACGAGACCCTGCCTAACATCATACCCGAACAGTGCACTTGTATCTAACACAACGGCAATAAAAGGGGCTTTTAACTAATCAATAACGTTTCTAGATAGTCTACTAAACACAGATCTCCAAAAATATATACAATACAAAAGTGGGCTATAGAGTATTTTTCATAAAATGTTAAACCCACCTCTTCAAGATCCATCTGGGTAGGCCTGCCTCGGCTGCCGATCTTCCACCTCAGCACTAATCCCACTATTACAATCCTTATTCTATGCTCATTTCCTCCCTTATTAAAAAAAAAAATCATTTCTTGTCTAACATCAGCTCTTAGAATAATAAGTACTTTGCAGTTATAGACTGAAGAGTGAATGATAACTTTCGATTATTGCAATTATTGACGGTTTGAGGAGCGAATGATAACTTTTGTAAATGCATAGATAAAATAGCCTGGTTACATGATGCTGCGCTTATTCTAGGAGAATGTTATGTGCTTGCAAAAACTGGTGATTAACTAGTTCAACTGTTGACAAATGTACTAATTGTAAGTCGCTTTCTATAAAAGAGTCTGCTAAATGTTGTAAATGTTAAAATATTTAGCGTTCGCATGAGTCGCTCTTACTGCCGCTAGGGGGCTATGTCGGCCCGAGTTAAAAATTGCAGCGTTTGAACGTAAAGTATAGGCATTCATAACTTTAAATAAAAAAAAATTTAAAAAGAGAAGTGTTTACCGGTAGAGTAGAGTAGGGTATGGTAGGGTAGGGCCCATCCATTGACACTCAATCCCACCCAATCAGAAGGCTTCCTTGCTTCTTGTTTTACAAATGATGAGTTAGATTTTTTGCGATGCTGTTAAGGTCTGTCTCTGTGCCTGTAATACGGTTTGTGTGAACTGTGGTGCAGTCAGGCAATAACAGTTGTAATGGCATATTTTGGTTAACATAAATTTCATAATCAAATTAAGTAGGAGAGAACCAGGTTCACCTGATTTACTCTGTGCCTACGCTACTGGTGTATACATACTGTATCGACTACAATGGATTATAACGTTTTATTGATTGAATAAATGTGACAAATAAAATCCAAATTATAGTTTTTTTTTTCTGTGTTACCCAGGCCTACTTTAAAATTTTCTTAGCCAAGTACTCATGAATCAATAGGTTTATTTATTTAATCTAGAACAAAGCCAAGGCACAGGAGCTACAAATGGAATTTTACATTTAACCTCTACATTAATATAAACAAATTTGTCAGCTGTTGTCCCCTTGGTAAATATGCAAGGTTTACAGTTAACTCCACACCATCTTAAGCTTTTGCAACAGAAATCCAAAACTGTTCAAATAAATTTCTCTGAAATAATGAACAAAAAACAAAAAAAAGGCAGACAACGAAACATTACAACAGTACCGTATTCAAAATGGAATGTTTTGCCTTGTTTGGATTACAAAACGCAAGACTTGAGATGGTACGAGACAGTTCTGCGATAGTTTTCAACTTTAGAACACAAAACAGTTCAATGAATGAAGTGGGAAAACATCAGCAATTTGCTGTGTGTTGAACTGAATTTGACATTCCTCTCAATGTTTTAGAACAGCAGTTTGTTTAAAGTTAGAGGAAACAAATAAAAGTGAAATTTTCCAACACACTGAGATGTAATATTTGTAATTGAAGACTTTCCAGAACACAAAAAAATAAAAATACTTATATCAAAGTGCCTTTCAACAAACAAATCACATGAACATTTAAAGTAACAGTGTTTCCTTTGAGATGAATACAATTCAAGTCAAATATTTAGAGCCCCTGTGCTACTCGTAAGTAGCACAGGGGCACATAAGTAGGTTATTTATGAAATGCAAGGTATATGAAACATCCTGGTGCTAAAAAAAAAAAAAGGGGGGGCTGTTCAGAAACCAAATGAACCTTTGACCTTGAAAACTGAATCAAGGAACGTTTCCAGAAGGTAAATAATTCAAGCATTTCCAGGGTAAATATACAGGTTCCCCCCCCACCACCACTCGCAAACATCTTCACTGTTGAATTATAATGTCAATGTCTCAAGACAACACTGCCCCACCCTGTCCAACCCGCACACGAAAATTATGACTCCAGGGCAGCACTCTTACAATTGATCTACAAAGCCTCTTTTTTGAACAACTTTGAACAGAACAAGCAAGGAGCAAATAAGCATAGAAGAGACAGTCGCTCAAAGAACAGAATAATGACATTTTAAGGACAAGGATTACCGCATGGCAACAAAAGGAAAACCAACCTCACAATTTAAAAAGGGCTAAAGGTGTATTCAAGGTGTGCACATGAGTCAGCAAGCAGGGACCTAAGGTATTTGGCAGGCTCTCATTTAGAGAACGAGGGAAATTCTTTTTTTTCTGGCGGGGTATTTTAGCCAACAGGCCCTTAATACTGAATGGCATTTGTCTTTCACACACAAACGCACACTCTCTCGCTCTCATACACACTGTGGTGTTGGACTGCGTTCCCATTTGTGCTCTCGAGGATGGTAGAAACAGAGACAGCCGTCTGAGTCAGGAAGCACAGCTCAGGCATGTACTCCTAGGAGGAGAGAAATTGGTTTGATTAATCATGCCCACTCAACATCTAAGGAATCTCAAAAAGAGGCAGACAAAGTAGTAAACTAAATATTCAGAAGGCTTCAGAAAAGTATGTCTGTGGAAAGCCAACCGAGAGGCTTATTTGTCTGTGGCATTGCAGATCTTTTCAGGAGGTATTCAGACCCTTTGACTTTTCTCTCCTTTACATTGAAATAAAGCCTTATATATAAAAAAGTTTTCCCTCACCTAAACTGCACAACAAGTAGTACAAAAACACCACTATGATTCAGAACATTGCGGCGAGTCATGAAAACCCCACAGTCCATAAACCTGGGAATGCGTTTGCCGTTTATTTCGGCTGATTAAACAGACTGCTCGGTTTGAAATTTGATGAAGTTATGATGCGGAAAACAAATTGCATATACACAGATGTGCCAGAAGAATCTAACTAAATGGAAGGTGTCAGTTATCTGGCCCAACAGGTGTGACGAAAGCGCCTTAGGAGGGATTAATGAAGCGCTGCGTGTACACACCCTGACCTGAGAACTAAACATCAGCCACAATTAATTAATACATTTGTTCTTGTAAATGCGGCTTCATGTCAACGGTGCGAACCCTAGCCCCGCCCACCTTTCTCGCCGGCCTCCTCCTGCTTCTCCTGGGCGTAGTTGAGGCTGTTCTGCTCGGCCGGCGACTGGGCGGCCGCGTTGACGTCAGGGCTGCTGCTCCGCGACGGGCCGCCCTGCTCCGCGTGGAAGGCTAGGTCCAGGTGTTGCTGGGCCAGCCTCAGGTGCCGCCGCTGCTTCTCCAGGTCCTTGGAGGACCACTCGTCCCCGAGGCTCCCGTGCGGCGAGTCGCCCAGCGCCGAGTCGCGGAGCTCCCCCTTCAGCCTGGCGCCCTGCTCCTTCTTCAAGGCGGCGTGGTGGCGGTAGCCGGGCGGGGCCGCCAGCGAGGCCCCCGGGCGGCCGGCCGCTGGGCACCGCGGGCGGCCGCCGGCTCCCGGGGTGGCGCGCCTGCGGAGGGCGTCGCGGAGGCCGCCCGCGCCCAAGTGGAGCATCTCCAGCACGGTGAGGAGCAGGCAGAGCACGGACACCACGTACATGACCAGAAGGAAGATGGTCTTCTCGGTGGGGCGCGACACAAAGCAGTCCACCGTGTGCGGGCACGGCGAGCGCGTGCAAATGTACGACGGCGCCACCTCGAAGCCGTACAGCACGTACTGCCCGAAGAGGAATCCCACCTCGAAGGTAGCGCGCGACAGCAGCTGGCAGGCGTACACCTTCATCAGGCCGTCGCGCTGGATCCGCCGACGGCCATCGTGTTTTTTGACCGCGCCTTTAAATATAAAGAGAAAAAAATATGATAAAAACTGGCACAAAAACTAGACCCAGGTACTATTAGCTAAAGAAGCTAACTGAAGCATCTGGTTTCAGATCGCTCTTTTCAGTCTTTAATGGAATGGAAACCGGTCCAAACCGGCTCACTTAACACTGGTGTCCCTCAAGGATGTGTTGGGGCCATTCCTCTTCTCCAGGGCCCGTATTCCCAACGCGTTTTTATCTTACTGCTAAGAGTACTCCTAAATTGCACTAAGAGTTTAACTAAAAGTTCTCTCCTAAATCCTAGTCACAAAGCTGCTGAGACCAGCTGTTGCTAAGGAACGGGTAGACATCTTAAGCTAGAGAAAGGAAGTGGTTGATGTTGTGCATCATGAACAAGGATTGGCTGATAGGGGATGGGTCTGTCAGTGAATTCATTATTAAAAATACTGTAGGAGGTAGCATCATGCTGCCATATATGTAGATGTCACTGATTAAACATGAAACCAAGAATAATATACAGACTAGTCAAGTATATGTTCAACAGATTGTCAGCCTCTTGCATGTCTGGCAGCTTGTAAACAATTAGCGGATATGCGTATAATCAGCCTTTTAGTTATCAGACTAGAATAACCATGGCTTTAGGTAAGTCGTGCAACGCTATATTGCAACCAAACTGAATGCAAAAACAGCTTTCACTGCTTGGCTAACTTGTACATGAAAGAAAGGACGTTACAATTAAAATGTGGTGTTGGAATCACTTATAAAAGAAAATATATGCGGCTTGCCCACTTCTGTCCAGAACCAATGAGTGTGAAAAGCACTGGTATTATTTACAGTCTCGGTGTAAATAATACCAGTGCTTTTCACACTTAGTGGTTCTGGACAAGGGCAGAGAATTCAAGCAACAAACAACTGCCACAGGTAATGGGACATTCCAGGACAATTATCTATTACACTAGATCAATGTTTTATTTTCTATCATTCAATGTACTCAGCCTATACCAAAATGAACATAAAGGCATTAATACATAAAAGATTTTATTAACATGCAATCTATCATTTGAAACAACAATGTCTCCTACTCAAACAGCTCCCTTGTAGAAGTCCGCATGTTCCGTTTTAACATCATCTCATCTTTAATGTCACACTTAACTACTCTTATGGCGCACAGAGCAACGTTTTGGTGTGCGGGCATGTGGACAACGGAGACACAGGCTGTCCATTTATCCATGGGAAAGAGACGGCACACTGGTTTGCAATTAAGGATTTCAAATTCACTGGTGCTGATTAGCGGGGCTGGTGGGCGGATGTGCCGCTCCAAAACACCTTGAAAATGCACAGCAGGGTGCAGATTTACCAGACATTCGAATGTACTTCGGAATTTCAGGCAATTATATAAGCCAAACACCACAACATATGCACTTTGGGGGAGGACTACATATCCCACAATGCCTTTACCTTTGGCCTTGGCACTTTCCCCTTTCTCCTTCTCTGGTTCTATCTCCTCCGCGACCATGGGGTCCTCCTCGCCGTTCTCCTCCGCCTCCTCAAAGTCCCGGAGCGCCCCGCGGGTCACGACGGGCATCTTCCTCTTGGGGTGGCCCGGCAAGAGACGGTATTCCGTGTCATCCATGCGGGCGATCTTGTGCATGGCGAAGCCCAAGTACATGATGGTTGGCGTGGTAATCATGATCACCTGGATCAATGAGAGGGGTAGAGAAGGTGCGGGGGTTAGGAATTTGTAGGGGGAGGAGTAGGGAAAAATTGGTACTGCATTTGGTTTAGTTACCTTTAATACAATTAGGTTATTTTTTTTTTTTTGGAAATAAACTGCATACATTTTTCCTGTATTTTCAAGCAGTCATGTTTTGCTATTAACAGCAGTGGTTCTTGCTTGCCAAGCGCAGGTCAAAAAGGGCCACCGCCGGGACGGGGCGCCGGCTCACCTGAAAGATCCAGAAGCGGACGTGCGAGAGGGGCGCGAAGGCGTCGTAGCACACGTTCTCGCAGCCGGGCTGCTGCGTGTTGCACACAAACTTGCTCTGCTCGTCGTAGTAGATGGTCTCGCCGCCCACCGCCGTCAGCACGATGCGGAACACGATGAGCACCGTCAGCCAGATCTTGCCCACGAAGGTGGAGTGGTTGGAGATCTCGTCCAGCAGACGCGTCAGGAAGCTCCAGCTCATGGTTGCCCCGTGGGTGGTGGGGTGGGGTGGGGGCGGCTAGGGTAGCTCTGGGCCGGAAGGGGGGGGGGGGGGGGGAATTCAAATGTAAGCTTACAAGTTACGAGAACTGGAAACGCGTGCGTCCAGTTACATTAGCAACATTACAACTACTTGGTATTGGTCTTAATGGCCACATATGCTTTTCGTAAAAAAAGGTCAAACAAAGCCCCCCCCCGAATATATTGTAGCATTAACCTACACTCCATCGCGTTGCTGCCCAAGCTCACATTTATGTTAAGGGGGAAGGGTAGAGAACAATATGAGCCTTTGAGAGCTGTAGGGGGCAGTGTAGAGAGGACTCGGCACTCAAGTGGTGAAGGGGCATGCACGCTTAATTAGAAACCAAAACCCTATTTATTTTTTTTATAACTATCGTTTCCACCACAAGGGGAAAGCCATACAAACTAAAGGAGGCGCAAGGCGTGGTGTCACATATTAAACCTTAATAAATAACTTGGAGCAAGAGGCGCCAACAGCTGTTGGGACTTATGGTTGCATTTTAAGTTACCATGGGAATATTAGCACAGTAGTTAAGTTTAAAAACTCTAATTTATACATATTTTGTCCTATGAAATTGACCCAGTCTAACCATTAGGAGCAGCGTGCCGTCAGTGGGAATCGGTGCCCAAACTCTAGAGGACCTATGCCAGTGTCTTGGTCCAGGACTTGACCATGGCATTGGAACTGGCCCCAGGTAGCCCTATGCTAAATATCACACTCTTAACCCTCACCCACCCCCAACAATCACTCCAGGCCCCTGCTGCTAAAAACGACATCAAAAGAGTTTAGCATTTCACAGGTAGCAGTAGAGAGGGCCCCGATGCATTTATGGGCAGGTTGCTCTTTGGGTTTGCAAAGACCAAATCAGGTCAATTCAACTGAGGTTTATTCTTGCTACTGGAAGGCAAAGGAGAGCTATATAAATAAATGGGACTTAATAAATTAATGTGTAGAAATAACAGTGTACCGACTTGTTTTCAGTCTTATTCACAGTTCTAGTCGAGAACTTAAGACAGATTAGCGATTAGTAGCAGGTCAGTTTACTGCAAAGTAATGAGATTCCTTTGTATTCTACTACTGGCCTACAGTATATTCAGTTACTATAAAACAATATTAGTCGTGTTGCTTGCTTCCACCACCTCTGGATAGTTGAGGTCACGAGTCAGTCACCGTTATTTATTTTTTTGGGGGGAGGGGGGGGTTGAGGCTGCCAAATTTGGGAACCCCTGCACTAATGAGTCACCCACGTTTTTAATATTAAATCACAGCATCATTGAATTTTTTTAATGCTTTGTGAACTTGGAAATCTTCCTTAAGTGTCATTTGCCAAATATACAGTTGGCATCTTGGAGCCAAGCTGTAACCCAGGACTATTGTGAGCAGTAAACTTATAAACACTTGCCCCATATTCCTTCTTGTGAAAAGCGGCAAAATGTTTGGCCAACCCCTCCCCCCGATTATGGTGATGTGACCCTTTAAAACCTGCATTAATTCCACCTGCCCTGCAGGTGTTCAGTTTCTTTACAGAGCAAAATCTTTGTGATCGGATATTCAACCATCTCAATTACAAGCCACATTTTCAGGAAAGCACATTGTTTAACAACACTGGATGTTTCTGGTTCCACAGTGGAACAATTACAGAAGGATATACAATATCCAGGTTATATAGTCACTGCAGGCCAATTCCACTTATTACTAGCGGTGTAAAAAAAAAATCCTGGACTATGTAGGCCTACATCAACCACTAAAGTCACAGTTTGTTTAGCAAAGATGGTGTAATTGCTAGATTCATCTGGACTCAAGTTGAATTTGACCTTGTAAAAGTTAACACTCATTCTATACACATTAGCTTATCAGTGCAGTCCTTCGCCTGAATGCTAAGCCACTAATACACTACCTTTAATTTAACAGGCTTTACAACTGGACCAATATTCACTTAACATCACATAAGCTGTGATGTCAACCCCCTCCAACCTAATTAGATCGAAATTGGGTAAACTATGGCCCAGGGATGGATCTGGCCCTCGATCCAGCTGATTTAACTGGCCCTACTGTATGCCACTTAACTGAACTCTATTCAGTTAACTTACAAATATAGGCTACACAGAACTACATTTCGAGTCTTCATTGGAAAACCAGGCCGTACACCAAAAGTGTTATCTTTTCTCAATCACCCCTCTCTGCCACTGAAAAGCTAAAGCGGCGCCTGATCCAAAATAGTGGCCCACCCCTGATCTGGAGGGACAGAATATGTTGAGACCCGCGGTGCGCCTCATCCTTGCAACGTGTGGCAATCGAAACACCTACAGTATTTCACAATGGAATAGTCTCTGCACAAACAAGGGAGTGCAAACAATTCTCTCCCAGCTGAGCTGACCAAAGACAACTTTAAAAGCTCATCTGGGCGTAAGCTAACCGAGATAATGGCTTTTCCCCACCTTAACAGGGCAGGGGGGTTTCGGAAAATAACTGGACAATCAATAGGACAGTTAACATTCCTACCTAACCAAAAGCAGAAGCTCTATAGGGCTCAGGAAGCCGATCAGGGCAAGAAATATCATCCATTTAAAATGAAAAAGTAAAATTATAACTAGACTTAGTATCTACTGTCACACTCGGGAAAGGTGATTTCTGCCTGCACGACAGCATGGCAATTTTTCATAGGCTACACAGATACGCTGCGCATTCCAGAGTGAATTGGTCCACAAGACACACAACAGTTACTGAGCAGTAGCCTACTTTCGAGTAATATGAAAAAAAATCCAGCGTTTGTCTTGCCCAACATAAAAAGGAAAATTCAAAAAAAAAAGAAATCAGGCATTAGAGGTTCAGAGTGTTACTAGATTAATAGAAAAAAAGTTGTCTGGACATAGTTTAGCGTTAGTTTAGAGCAGTCGAGAGTTGAACTGTTGGATAATGCAGATTGGCCACAACACAGATTGTAGACTACCAAACGCGCTATTACAACGTTAATCGTTGCTGTACCACGAACAAATAACTTCACCTTTTACCAAAGGAATGTTTTCTTGAGAACACCGGTAGCCTACACAAACTTACCTTTTGTGCGAAAAGCTGCCAGATCCTCTATGGAGACTTAATTGCTCGACCAGACTTTAATTAGTGCGCTCGCAGGATTGTGTGTCTGGAACATCTCTAACTTGGCCACCGTCAATATTCACCCATGAAGGCCCCTCACATGTGACCCCTTTTGCGTGTGTGTGGTGTAGGCTACCAAACTGAGGACAAAAGAGCCCCGAGTCCTGAATTCTTTTCTTTTCCCCTCCTCCCACACCTCCACGTAGGTCAGCCCCATTCAAGTAGGCCTCGTCTGAAACTTGAGATCCACACGCGGACTACCGTTTTTGCTGTCCTCTTGTAAAACACTTAATAGCTTACCCCCTCCTCTTCCTCGGCCACTGTTTTTAAAGCATTAAAAGTAGATCTGTGGATTCAAAAGAAACGCAAGAGGGCTTTACAAAGGATGCGTGCATTCACCTGTATAGCCTAATGTTATGACTACAGATGCATGCTGTAGTTGGCGTGTCTTCGACCACGACCAAGTTTATTGGTGTCTAAAAAGCACAGCTGCATAAGTCCTCCTTTATCAGAAGACATGAAACTACAAGGGGAGGAGACTGTGGGAATATGTAGGTAGCCTACACCTATGCCTCTCTTGCCCATTGATGCTAAACTAACACTATTTGTTGTGCAACATAACCCGTACACCTATTGGAACACCTGCCCCAACGTGGTATTATATGTATTAATATACTGTAGACCTATATATTTATATTTATTTAGAAATTTGCTATAGGCTCATACCCCTGATCTAAAAGCAGTTGCATATGCCACTTTGGTCCCTCTACACTCGTAGAATTAGGAGAACCTCTGGGGATATTCAAGGAACCTTGCTCACCTTAGAAGGGGTTCTTGGATTTTTAGCCAACAGATACTCAACTAGTCTAAATAGGGCCAGTTTTATTGCTTCTTTAATGCATGCTGAATTTATTGTTTTATATTACAAATTCACTTTTTTAAGAGAGGGTTTCCACCCTCAGATCTAAGGACACCTGCTAAACAGTCATCTAAACTCATGAACCACTGACACCAGCTTGTAACACTCACAACACGTGGTTGCACAGAGTAGTTAAGTGAATAGACTTTAAAGTTACTGCACCCAAAATAAAAGTAGACTGCATTACGGTGGGCACTGCTGGGGTAGCTGTATGCCATCTGTGTGTAAACCGTTTTGGGTATGGCGTACACGTGGGTGCAATTTTATAGTCAAGTGCATCTGCAAGCATGTGTAGAACACATGTGCAGCGCTGGTGGCTGAAGAAATATTTACACAGCGAAATTACTTAACATGCCTCAGCTAAATCAAATGAGATTCAACCGGTTTAAAAATGAATGTTCTGTAACAGCTCACAGACATGCGTTTTGTAGGCTCGTAATGGCGAATACCGAGATAGCTCTTCAAGCTAATGGTTTACTAGTCAATGTAAAGCAGGAATAGCTGCCGGTTATGGTGCTTTCACCGGACTAGACACCCAACTTCAATACCAATTGTTTAATATAGACAAAGCTCCTTGCATCATGAATAGGATTATTTTAATCTTATTACTAGATTAAAATAATAATTAACAGATTCAGTTCTAAAAAATATACAAAAAATACTGATTAATTGAGGGGTGTTTTGCTGTTGAGAAAATTATGTTTTACTAGTTAAATTAACCAGACCACAGTTTACATTTACCTCAGCTCTACAATCATACATTACATTTTTTTTATATTCATATAAAAAGAAAAAAAAAAAAAAGAGAGAGATACTTCTCTCTCATTGAATTATGAAAATAACATGGAATAAATGAAGTAATGTTCATCTTGGTTTCTCAATTTTGGACTTTAACACTGTGGCATTACAAATGGTACTTTACAGCAGCATGTCTCAAAGTAAAGGCTACATGTATCTGTACCAAATAGAAAACACAGTAGGTTAATGGTATATTATTTAGACACAACTTCAATTAAGACAGTGAGACATCCAATTCAACTCAACTGACAAAAATACACTGAATACACTGAACAGCTATATGCAATATGTTACCCTGAAGGTTAACCTGTATTAATCACAACAATCCATCAACCAGTAGCTTGAGGTGTTTCTGTGGATTTCCGGTCATGGCGTCTTATTTCAATTGAAACAACACAGTGCAATGTAATGTGGAAATATTTCACCCAAAGCCATAAATATTCACACATATTCGCTAAAATTCTAATGAATCTTGTGGTACATTTCAAAAACCTTGTTTAAATAAAGAAAAATAAGACAAAAGTAGAACCATATCTTGCAATGTAGGACTGTCACTATTTTGGGTTTGATACTGGAGTCGATGGTGTAGGCTGTAAGCATTGGAGAACTCTATTTCACACAGACACAGACACACACACACACACACACACGCTCGTCTGAACACAAACTCAGTCACATGACCTCTGCTCATTAGCAGAGGCATTAAGGTGCAGCTTCTTAAAAATGTGGCAAGAGCTGTGCAAAGAAATAAGGCACAACTTTTTTTTTTCCATTTAGTTTCCTTCACCTGGACAGGTTAGTTAGACACTCCACAGAGGAACACTGGCCACAACCACCGCATCGCAAGCACGGCGGTATAAAAGACAACAGAACCAGTGGACAGGCAACAATACGTAACCTCAACAAGTGCAGATTGTGTGAAGAGAAACAGCGGCCCAATCATGCTAACAAAAACCAAAAGAACACACACACATCATGTAGTCAGGTCCTGCAGGCTTGTGGTGAGTTTGACTCCAAACATGGCCTCCCACTGTGTCCTAACCCAGGCCAACAGGCCCTGGAAGAGTTCATCACTCTCTGAGCGAATACACCATGTTTTCTCCTGCTTCACAGTCTGCAAACAAACCAACAAAAAAACAAATGGACGGGCAATTACATAAATGTGACACTAGAGTTGTTCAGAGAAGACTGTATGCATGGGTAATGTAACTGCACTAGCAGCTACATTACGGGTGATTATTACTATGATTTTTGGTGTATTAGCTAATGTTAGTTATTAGCTAATACACCAATGCACAATACGTAATATGTAGAATCACTAGGAGGCAGTAGTGAGACAATACAAAACACCTCTTTCCGATCACTGAGAGCCGCTTTTATTTTGGAGGTAATTTATCTGTATTCCATCTTGTTGTCGTGCCTGAATAGGAGTACATGTAGCTGGCATAATTTATCATGACTATATTTTAAAACCTTCTGTCTTTCTGGACCCACCTCATCATAAAGCTTGACGTCCATTCTGTTTGGCTCCGACGACCACAGGTGAACTGAGCTCACGCAGCTGATTGGCTGGGTCTCCAGAACATCGACGACCCCGCTGGGCGTTTCTCCGTTCTCGCTGGCGGTCCTGTCGGGCAAACTCTTCCTCCATTGGTGGTCTTCGCTGAGCAGGTACAGGGTCTCCCGAGTCGCCAGCACAGTCAGGGGAGTCCAGCTGTCCTCTGAAAAAAAGAGATTTTAAACAAAGACTTTAACAGAGGTGGTAGTTTTGGCCTAGGAGTCTCACCGGCCAAAGAATCATTGTTTTACAGTGACTGACTACTGCAGTGTGAAACCATGACGACTATTTCACAAGTGAGTACAGCCGATGTGTGCAGGACACTAGGTGAAGCTCAAAACCAGCCCTGTAGACAACCCATCTGAACACGTAACATGTAAGCCACGCGTCCCCAGTGTCACTTGTCCGTAAAAGTAGATAATTGTCAGGGTAATGTTTCATATCAGGTTCCTGGGGTTCTGTACCTGAATGTTCACCACCAAGTGGAGAGAAAGGGCACGTCAGGGCACGCTACACTTTAAATTCCTTCAGTGCAGCCCGCGGCTACGTTTAGCCAACTGGTGTTTGTCAATGCGCAGACACAGGGTGAATGGTTCAGCAGCATAAAGGTACACAGGAAACGCCCACATAGCGCTTAGCCGTTTTGGTTACAATTCGGGGGACCAATGACCACTTTACTGTATCTATAGTGCTATCTATAACACGATCTGAGCGATGGTGACCGCGTTACGCCCTGTGGCTCATCCGAGATGCGGGGTTTGTATTGCCGATGCCTCTCAAATTCACCATCAATTGGCTCTTGCTAGGAGCAGAAATTAAAAAGGAACAATCCTCAATTGTGTTCTCAGCCAATTGTTTGTTTTAAACACAACCGTGCACATAAGTGCGCGTGGCTGTAGGGGGGAGGGGTAGAGAATGGTCACTATAGAAGCAGGGGAAGACAGGAGTGCGAGCCACTCAGAAGGATGGGCAGGAAGTGTACCTATAACCGAATGCAAATCTCTCGCAGCATGCATGCAGTACTAAATTCAAGCGTTCGAGGGTGGAAAAAAACACCAGACAGCAGTTGGCAAAGTTTTATACAAGCACACATGTGGGGACGTGCAGTGTAGGAAAACATGCACAGTCCCAGCCCTTACCTTGGAGGAAAAAAGCCAAGAGGTAAAAGAACTGGAGCTGGCCCTCCTCCATGTCGGCTTGCATGTGGTCACATACCAGCGGCCTGCAGGAATAAAAGGATATATCCTACATCAAAAATGGGTTGTGTCAAATATCTTAAATAACATTAAAAAAAAAAATATATATTCATTTTATTTTTTGACAATCTTTATCTATCGACCCCCAACGAGAAGCATCCGGCCCCCCATTGGAGTGTCCTGAACCACTGCTGTAGCGTACCATAGGTGGTGCTGAGGGCTGAGCCTTGTGGTGGAAATGGACTTCAGCTTGCTCTCGGCCTTGGAAGCCATCTCACGCACGATGCCTGCAGAGAATCGGAGCACAGCAAGGGAACAAATATCACAAGTGCATTAGCCTTGTGAGACCATCCAGATATCGCAAGAGGCACCATTTTTGCCCTGCTCTGAATATCAGTCCGGGAAGTCCCCATTTAAAATAGTTCGGGACCCGGTCAGATCACCCAGGGAGCTACAGTCCTGCTTGCCAGTGCCACTGATTCGCAAACCAATGAAGGGAACTGTAAGGCATTTGTAACTAATTTTAACTTGAATTCAATTCGATAGGACACTGAAAGACAGTGACATGACCCCATTAAAACTATTTTATTTGTTGATGTAGATATTGTGGTTGTTTTTTTACCCACATTTACAACAACTTTAGGCAACTACCACTGTAGTTTGTTCACTGAAACATTTTCTTTTGAAAAAAAAAAAAAAGTGCCTTAAAACTTGAAACTTGAGCAGACAGATTAGATTAAAAACATGTCCCTCTAACCAGTAAAAGTCACCCCGAAATGTCCCACCAACATTAATAAGAAAGGAGGTCTATTTATGAAATGATATCTGAGGCCATCTTGCTGGATAAGAAAGCCAGTAGGTCTGGTTGCAGGTGTAACATTTCCACTCCATAGAGTCACGATTACAAAATGGGGGTGGGAAAATCACAGGAGGACAAAGAGCAGGAGGCGTCACGCTTACACTCAAGAATGGCAGCGTGTCATTGACTGAGACAACAATAGAGAGAAGATATCAGTAGTGGCCGAGAAAGACAAGTTTGAATAGGTGCTGCAGTGAGGTTGGATTGTGAAAAATATGTCAGCTGGAACGCTTTCAAATCTGTCATCTTGTGCATTAGTAGAAAACGTGTAAAAAAATAAAAAGCACATATGATCAGACAGGAGAATTTTGACCTACTCTTGTGAACATTTTCCCTGGTCAGAGGTTTGGTGGCTAAGACTGAATTCTGGTATCCATCAGCCTTTATGAATTCACAACTTTTTATTTCCTATTTATTTCCTGCCCTGTTTGTATATGTGTGTGTACAAACAAGTCTTAACCTTGAGAAACTCCATAATGGATTTGTTCAGACTGGTTCTGTAGTTCTGTCTTGCATCGGTATTCCGTTTTCCCGCTGTTCTAATAACAGACATTTCTGCTACCTCCGTAACCAACACCAATGTCCCTATTTATTTTCACAAGAAATGGCTGGCTGTAGTCCATCTGACAAAAAACAAGACACATTTTCCCCATTGGCAATGTCAGACCATTGGGAAGGAACGCATGGTGGAAAAAACAACAAAAAACAAGACAGGCCGGATACGAGTTTCGTCCCAAAGTTAGCCCTAGGTTCTGAGACAAGCCACACAGTGTTGGCTGGTAACGTTACCTCTGGTGGGACAGAGAGGGATAAAGCAGACAGCATCCAATTTCTGTCTCCAAAACAGGAGGGAAATGAGGTCACCGCTAAAGGTGGAAATTAACCACAAAACACATTCTTATCCCCAACACTGACTAATGCCATCTTGACGCAATTATTCTGTCATTGAAAAATTCCTAAAAAGCTTTAAATAAAATCATTCATCAATTTTGGGCATCCCGTGCCCAGCACTTAGTGTGAGATCTTCACAATAACCTAAAAAGTCTGTATATTCATGAGGTATTCTACTATTTCCTCTGATAATGCAATACAAGAACTGGAACTTTCAGAAGCATGCTGTGTTGCATTTCCATACAGTTATGTCAGAAATGGTTAGAAAAAAAAAAAAAAGGCACTGAGCTGCAGAAAATGTTCTAGTTGAAACCACAACATGTTTTGGTTTTGACGTGGGGCACTGAACACGTCAGTTAGTAATGGCGGTCCTGCATTACTGCCATTGTGGTTTTGAACTGACCCCTCTACTTAAATATTACAACAGCTGTTTGGAGGCTTAGTGAGTACTCTGAATAGCAGCTTTGGCACGGTAGTCGTTTCTCTCTTCCCTAGGGTTATGGTGGGCATAGCTTGTGCAGTTTCCAATGGGAATTGAGAGAACATATCGCGAATGCCACACTTTCAGCATTTTGTACCGGCTCGACTGGATTCTACTCGATTTTAGGCTTTTGGTACCAAGTACTTTGTTTTCCAAAGACAACGCTGTTTGAACCACTCCTGCCATTGTGGTCCTTTATAGAGCTGTAGTCACATTTAAGTTTTATTTTAAACTTTTCCCTACAATGTTGAATGTCGTTGTGTAGCTGTGTGCGGCCAACAGTTCTCAGTAGACCTCTCGCTGGATCCTTCAGTCGGCAAACAACAACAGAGGAACGTATGCACCTCCTCGATTGACCACCGCGGGGTTTTGGGGGTTGCCATTTAATAAAAAGGTGAATGAAAAGAATTGTGGCCGCCATAATAACTTGCAGTTTGTCCCGTAATGACGCAGTGATGATTCTCTCTGACCAATCAGTGGTCTGTAGTGTTTTCACGTCACCTTCTGGTATTGCCTCAGCTCGCTTGAAACCTCAACGGAGGTAATACCAAAAATAGTACCAGGTAATACTTTTGCCCGTTGGAAAAACAAAAAGGGCAAGTTTAGTCGAACCGGTACTATGCAGTGGAAAAAAGCCATTATCTATTATTTATCAATATGACCAACTAAAAAAAAAAAATTCTACATAACAAATGCTTCCACAACATAATGTATTCATGTATACTGTATTAGACCTGGGCATTTTCCGGTATCAAAACATTTATTAAAATTGTTTCAAGACAAGAATATTATATTGATGGTTTTTCCTGCAAGTACACTGTTCCTAACACCTTTATTTACAGATTTTCTTTTTTAACCCAATTAAATTCCAGTATGTGCACTCTCTCCGTACCTGTCAGGAGTCCAAAAAAGCGCTTGCAGCGCGAGTTGTCACGCACGAGGAGGGTGTAGGCCACGCCCCCTTCCTCAAACTCCATGTGGATGGTCTGAGAGCCCAGCCCCACCTCCAGGTAACTCAGGTCCGTGATTGGGTGGCTGGCCCTCTTTTGCAGCCAATCGGAGAGCTGGCCCCTGACCAAAGAGGATAAAAGAGATCAGAGGCTGTAGAGGATGTGTTGAGATGTCTCACGCTGTGATGAATACAATAGACCATTAGCTCTAAGTCCAAGTGGCCCTAAAGGACTCTCACATTGTTTGTTGTGTGTTAAAAATCACAGTAACTATGACCATGCCTCACAATCTATAGAGGGAAGAGTTTAATTTATTGTTCTGGAGTGCCATGGGTGAAAATGGACTGCATACTCGTAGGGTTCATGTGTTTTTAATAGGTGGCCTAGAAATATGGAGCACATATTATCCACATGCTAGAGCAGGGCTATTAACACACCACAGCAACATTAAAAGCACCAATTAATAAATGTGGTGGCATGTTGAAACACACACTATTTA
>JAOEHI010000012.1:1214810-1233660 GCA_025447815.1 Percopsis transmontana
GGTTGTATAGTCGGCAGTTGGTTTGTTTGAGAAATAAATTTATTGTCTAAACTGACACTTGTTTCGACTTTCTGATGAAGATATCCAAATGAGAAAAGATTAAGTACATTTATATTAATTTCACCCCATATATTACCATTGTGCACTGTGTACAACATCAGGCCTTCGATAGAGCTGTGTATATATTATAGTATTACATTTTGCTGTACTTACTGGGCCTCAGAGGTATATTCCAGGAAGTAGATCCTTACATTGGACACCACCAAGAGACATGGAAACTCCCATGGTTCTCCAAATTTGACAGTTGACATCTGAAAGTGGACAAATTAAATCTGGTAGAAAATGTTAGGCTCTTAGGCTCTTGAGCTGGCGTCCAACAGTTAATGGAACATGACTTATGATTAAGTACATAAACATTAGAAAGACCCCAAGGGTAGAAACTTCCGGTCTCTCGCTGTATTTTGTATTTGGGTGTCTTTTCGTCTATCATGTCGACCCATGCCTCGTTCTCCCACCTTGAGAAAGGAGTGTAGTTCCTCTTCCTCCTCAAAGACCTCCATGTCCAGGAAGAGCTTCAGCCGGTGGTCTACAGCCTCGTAGTCTTCAGACAGCAGGTCCAGATGCTCTGTGAACACACGGACAGAAAACAAAATACTCATTTGCAGTCTACACTTACAAACCTGCTCAACGTTACGTTTGATGTTGATCAAAAAAGTATCAAAAACATTTAACTCCTTTCCCCTGACCAGGATTGCAAGGATGAATTAATTATCAGGTATCTTATTTGTAATCACTTATCCCATCTAGGTCTTCACTGCATGCTGATGGGGCTTGCGGAGGAGTTTCTCGAGGCCTGCCTGAAAGCTAACGTTTTACCTTAACAGATTGTAGAGTGTGCAAAGAGCCATTAAAATGTGAAACCATCTCGGTGCAATAAATCCAGGAACAACCCACTAAAGGCTACAATACCTTATGTTATGTGGACATTTCTGAGTACCGAGGGCCAAGACCTGTAGAGGCCAAAACAAACCTCCTCTCTTTCATCTATAGTGAAGTTAAATACAAGCTGATTTACATGGCTGTTGAACCCGCAGACAAAAGCACTGGTTTACTGTGTATGTAAAGGCTGAAGGAACGCACACATGCATGCGCGCGTTACAAGGCACACTTGCACACGCACACCTGCGCAGGTTGGATACAGTGGCCTCTCAAAAGAAGATTACAAAAGCATGTTTAGAGAACGGATCCGCAACAATGGGTGCACTGTATCACCGAGAACAGAAAAAAATAAATCCCATTCTTCATTGTCTGCTTGCACTTGGGTCTGGATTTGACTTGCTGCCAGGTTGAATTTGTGGTAGTCGTCTGAGGTCTCTTTGAGGACTTCTTTTAACCTTTGTTTTACTAGACAAGGAAAGTTTGGCCTAGCCTTCAGTGTAAAAAATAAACTGAAAAAGAGGATTCATTCCCTTGTGTCCAACACAACCTGGTTTGATGCTATCGATCCATCGATGAGAAAAGACACATTTTGAGAACTGATTAAAAAGATGTCGCTGATTCAGAAAGATCCCCGAGCAGGGCTCTGTTGGCTTTTCCTGAGTCCCAGCGGCTAAAGACCAAAGGTGACCGGGCTTTTGCAGTCAGGGCCCCTCTGCTCTGGAACTCCCTGCCCGAGGACCTGAGGCTGAATCAGTGACATCTTTGAAGTCAATTCTCAAAATGTGTCTTTTTAAGAAAGCCTTTTATTAATTCTAGCACACTGTTTTATTGCCAACATGTTTTATTATGTTCTATGTTTTAATCTGTATTTACCTTTATTGTCAGGGGCTTTATTTTATTTCATTTTACTGCTGTACCATGGTAATACATTTTTTTTTTTTGCCTCAGTATTTTTTCTTTTCTTTTCAAATCCTGGTTCAACCATGTAAAGCACTTTGTAACTTTGCTTTTGAAAAGTGTTGTATAAATAAAGTTTATTATTATTGATTGTATAATAGCACCTGCCAGATCCCCACATTTCCAGACCAGCTGACTGTTTGCATTTGAAACCCGCCTGTACAAGTGTGCGTGGCTGTATGGAGTAGAGGAGTGCCAGCCACTCAGATGCAGTAGGGGCATGCCCTCTTGGGAGTTTTTAATCCAAAAGCATGTTGTGGTCACACACACACACACACACACACACACAGAGCAGTGTCTCTTTAAGCTGACAATTGGGAATCTATTACCCTAGCGGATGACATTGTTTTGTAGACCTTACACTACTCTAACCATTGTAAAAAGGCCTTTCAGCATCTTTACAGCTTGCAAACACACTGATGCAGTGCTTCTGACTGTATCTATTAGTTGGGACATAAAAAGCTTCACTGGGGAGAGACCCACCACTTGGGCTGGCCGCTTCCGCATGCTGAACCGGCAGCAGGCCGGGACCTTCAGGCGATGTGGCGTAGCTGTAGCTTCCCGCCAGGTCCTCCGTGTGCCGGCTCTCCATGCTGCGATCCACCCAGGCGTCCCCCTCGCCTTCCCCGAGGAAGAAGGAGCTTCCCTGGGCAGTGACGAAGGTGACTGCAGAGTCTTGGTGGTCTGTGCTGGGGTTGCCGAAAGCGCCTGGCACTGGACTACTGCGGAGGCTGGCGCCTCGAGCTAACGTGGCGTTAGCCTTAATGGTGGTGCAGCTTCTCTTAGGCGTGTCGACCTGGTCATGGGGCCGCGGAGGGTCTCCGGGGCCCAGCCCGGAGGGCTGGTGTATTGGTGTACTGGTGGAGGGAGACGATTGGCCAGCCAGCTGGACCACGTGATCACTGTTGCATTCTGGGCACACCATTTTATTCCCTATAGACACACAAAATACATTAAAGTCAAAGTTAAATTAAATTACAGCAAATAAAGATTCGCTATACATATATATTGGTGTAGTGTGTTTTTTGGACATAAAAAACATTCCTAATTGGGAATGAACCTTTACATATATAAAATATCCAACTATAAAAAGGTTATTTCAGTGCAAAAATTAAATTTTCTAATGGTGATTGGAATAAAAACGCTACTTGTGCACTGGTATTATGCATGCAGAAAAATACCCTGCTTCAAAATGGCCTCAAAAAAATACTTCTGAAATCATGTAAAGATAATAGCAAATGTTACGAACTCCCACTTTAACACACAGACGTATTAATGAACCACAATGATGCCCACTGATTATGCCGTGGGGCTACTTCTGACGCATAAGCAAACAAACTTTGAGACACGCGCCTGCGAGGACGGGGTGTGGACCAGAGCATCAGGGAGGCAGCGCTTAAAAAGGAAACGAGCGCCTTTGAGCAATCCCTGAAAACATCTGTCGAACAAAGCCGGCGTGACTCCAGAGCGTGCCGGAGCAGGTCCTAATGGCAGGGCTGGTGCCGGCGGGAGCTAGACGTGTTATCTGAGCGCTGCTCGTTACAGCGGTGGAAACACAGAGGAGGAGTGGAGCGGATGGGTAGATAGTCTTCTGGGAGTGCTTTGCTTAAGGTTCTTTAACTAGGACTAGGTTTTGGGAAAAGGCAGGAGCCTAAATTAATGAATTAATCAATTACATTAATGAACTAAATGTTCCCAGTGTGTGATTAAATGCATCTAAAAATGACATGGCATATTTTGAGTGACGGTTAAATAGATCCACCTCTGTCCACGGCTGCTGTTTACAAACAACGTCTGTCCTGTTACACTACAGTCGTGCTTCTCAAACGAAAAGCAGCTTGCGTTTACTCTTCCCTGTTAACTGTATACAAATAGTCATCATAAGCATTTGTCATAATGTGTGGTTGATCATATCAGACCTTCGCTATCTTCTCCACTCTCACATTGTGAGATGTCGTCGCTGTCTAGGTGTCCGGAGCTCCCCGCCAGCCTCGCCACTCCTCTCCTGCGACTCCCTCGCTGCCGCTCCTCCTCCTCCTCCTCCTCCAGCTCGTCGCCGGACGCCCCCTGGAGGGCGAACTCCGACCTGCAGCGGAGGCACTGCAGCCGCACGAGGCCCAGGCCGGGGCCGGGGCTTGGCCTGGTGTCGCGGCGCTGGTTTTCCTCCACCGCACGGGCCAGCAGGTCAGTCAGAGTCTGGCGACCGACGGTGGAATTAGCGCATGCACATAGTGAGGAAGGTCTTTGGGATCATATTGTATCCAGAGGGACTTACAATGGACTTAACTGGAGACACCGAGCTGTTGTTTTTACAGTCTATTTCTGTTCTGTCATGTTCATGGATATTCTTGTTTGTTTAAAAAAATAAATAATCATTTACCGGGAGGGAAACCAGCAGGACAACAACATTTTAGAACTGTTGAGTTCCAAAATGCACTGCTCTCTAGTCATAGTCAATTGTTTCAAACCTCAACAGTGAGCTCGGGTGAATGATCTGTGTGTGTGTTGTGTGTGTGTGTGTGTAAGTGTGTGTGTGTGTGTGTGTGTGTGTATATAAAGGGGGTGGTTCTGTGTTAACCTGCAGTGCTTGCTGCGGGTCGTCGTCCAGCATGACGTAGCACCTCCTCCTCCTCTCCCTGCTGATGTAGCGGAAGTGAAGCCGCACCGCTGGCAGCACCTCCTCGCTCTCCTGACACACACACACACACAGAGAGACAGAGAGAGAGAGATTTTAGAATCAACTGCGTTTAGTTTCATGCAAATGCGTCTTCCCAAATGGGTTTTGGCCTGGCTTCCCTAACCACCGTGCTCATGGACCTCCACCCTCACCCCGCGGGTCCAGGCGGCCTGCGTGCCCTCCACCCGGGCCAGGCTGTCCAGCTCCAGGCGTCGTCTCTCCAGGCCGTGCTGCATGTCCACCTCCAGCGCCACGCTCTGCTTGACCCGCAGGAACACCTCCCGCCCCCTCCCGCCGCCATCGCTCTGCCCCTGCCTGCTGTTCTTCTCGTCTGTTAGCACGCCCACCAGCAGGGGGAGGCAGAGGTCCACTGAGAACAGAGAGCAGTGGTAGAGTGGTGGGAAAAAAAATGGATGTTTACGCTGCCATTTCACGGTGATTATTTTAGCAAACCCACAAAAATACACATTCACAGTAAACACTGTGTCATGGCTGACATATCACCACTATTTGTTGACTGCCTGCTAGACAAATGTATAGCACGCAACACCGTGCAACAGCATGTACTGCGATTGACTTCAGCCTGCGACTACACCCAGTGGCCGTCGAGGGTACTGCCCGCATACCTGCTACGCAATTAACTGATCACTGCCACGTACGACACAGCAAAACAGCAACCCACTGTCTATTCCTAGGGAACATTACTTTGCCTACCTCCTAGGTCCTCCTCCTCCTCTTCCTCCTCCCTCTTCTCCTCCTCCCTGCCATCTACCCCAGGCTCCTCCAGGGTCCCTGCCCTCCCGGTCGCCGCCTGTCCCTGGCTGTCCAGCAAGCTGGTGTCCAGGGTGGACTGGGTGTGCCCGGGCCACCGCAACGTGGAGTCCGTCTCCTGCTCCGCCTCGCCGTCTAGCGCCTCCGCCCCGGGCTCCGGGGGGGGCGACGCCGGGGGGGGCGACGCCGGGGGGGGCGACGCCGGGGGGGGCGATAGGGCCGCGCTGAGGCCGTTGGGGAGGGTCCGGCGGAGTTTTCCGCCGCCGGCCGGTGGGGACGGCGCGGGAAGGGGCTCCCCGTCCAGGTGATGCTGGTAGCGGAGCCAGTCCTCGCCCAGCTGCTCCCGGAAATGGGCCATGCGCTCGATCTCCTGCTGGTGGGGGAGCACGATGTCTGGGGGAGGAAGGGTGTCCCATTTTAACACGCACATATCACAAGCTTGGCAGGTAATCACAGGTGAACGGTCCCTACCCCTAAAAATGCCTTTTTCCCCCCCTCCTCACTGTTCCATATGTCCATACTACTAATGTACACGTACAGTATACATCTCACAACCTATTTGCATGTTAACATATCCAGATGCAGAAAAAGATCTGGAAACCATTCCCTTTGAGATAACCCCACAAACACATTACAATTTTAAAAAAGGAGTGACATTTTCTTAAAAGCCTACCATGTGTAGAGCTGGCTGGTCTGGGCTCATAATCGGTATCACTGGGCTCGGAGATGCTCGCCCTCCTCACCTTGACCCTACCCTGGGACACCAAAACACAGCCGACTTCAGTGACGGGCCGTCATTGTCTACAACGCCGCAATGGGCATGGAATATTGAATTGACTGAATCAGGAAAAGGTTTATACATTAGAAGCACACAAACAAGGCCTTAATAAAATAAAACCAAAAAAAACGACAACATTTGAGAACATCCATCGTCAAAGTGGGAGAAATACTTTAATGTCGGCAATATAACATACAATGTAGGTATACTTACTCTGGACTTCTTCTTGCGAATGCGCGTTACTCCCAGTTCCCCCGCTGAAAGGCTGTCGCTCAACTCCCCGCCTCCGCTGGATGCCTCCTGGTTAGCCCGCTCCGGCGCCATGGCAACTGGAGGAGAGGTCTGCGCCTGAACAATCATCTGCCCTGGTTTGGGCAGAACCTAGTGAGTGAGAGGAAACATGCTGTGAATTCATTTCTCATAGAATTCCCCTGATAATTATGGGTTATCAATATAACCCTTATTGTAACAGAACATATTTCTGGCAATATTGTGTGGCCAAAAAGTATCATATGGTGCAATTTACTACAATTAATTGAATACATACAGCCAACTCTGATGATGACAAAGGGGTGCCATCAAGTCTGAGCTGTAAAAACAATTGAAAATAGTCAAGATAAGAAAATCGGTCTAAATGAATTAGCATAATTTAAAGGCAATACAATGAGTTTTGAGGAAGCGAGATTGTTTCTCCAAAGTAAACACTACATTTCCCATGAGCCCCGTTGCCTCATAGCAAAGAGCTACCTCCAATTTGAGATGCATCTGTATTTCAGTTAACGCATTCATTGTTTTGCAAGATGCACAGCGGCAATAGAACTACTACTACTGCTATATTCCGCATCTATGCCGTAAATCCATTTGTCTGATTTTGCAGCAAATCCAACCCAACCCAAAAAGACTTGGAGACTTGGGGATCCTCCTCTTTTGTTGTAATATATCTCATAGAGAGGTATGAATGAATACACATTCTATATTGATAATTGTTCATGAGTTGTAAATCTAGGTCAATTTATTACCATTTTAATAATTGAATAACTCACTCTGAGGTAGGCTGCTTTCGGCGAGAGATGTCGGATGGTGCTTGTTCGATGGACCTTCTGGAAACACAGGGGATTACCTTCCAGATGCAACTGCAAGATAACAGACACAGATACAATGTCAGTGCTCAGATCCTGGAAGCAGGGGGTTTGAAACGGTTAACAGCGTGTGAAAGATAGTGAAATCAGTGGACATGGCTGCGATACACGGTACACACTGCAAGTCAGAGTAGAAAATGTATGAAGCGCGCCGAATATCTGCTTGACTAATTAGGCATGGCTAGAAGTGTATTCATTACTCGTGTACAGCTAACACCTTGGAGCTGCTCGGTGTACACCCAGGCTTAATCTAATCGCAGGTGTGCGAGTCAGACCTATTTACTGACGTTTCAGTGTGTGTGTGTGTGTGTGTGTGTGTGTGTGTGTGCGCGTGTGTGTGCGTCTTTACCGTGCTGAGGCAGTGGAGCATGGAGAGCGGAGCGAGCTGAGAATGCTCCAGTAGGAGGTTGTAGGCCAAGTCTAGGTGTTGCAGAGAAGCCAAGTGCTCCACGCCTGGTGGAGAAAGGCCGCCCACGCACACACACCAAAGAGCCCATGGATTAGCAAGGCCAGAGAACATCTAGGGGCTCACGTTGGATTCAGATCATAGTTTGTGCTTTTTTTTCCCAACTTCCCAACAGCCTACAAGGTGTGTGTCCATTTACCGTTGATGGTCTCCAGTTCGTTGTTCCTGAGAATGAGAGTGACAAGTTTGGCCCTGGCACTCAATCCAAGCGCTGGCGCCCTCTGGAGGCAATTATAGCCCATGTTCAAGTGTTCCAGTTCACTGAGGGGCTGAGAAGAGAGCAGAGGAGATATACAAAGGCACGCGTGAAAGAGAGAGAGAGTGGAAAAACCAATCCTTTTAACTGAGTGTAAGTTTCCAAATAAACGGCGGTGCCCGTCTTACCTTTAGAAGTTCCGCACACTCCTGGATCTTGTTGTGGCTTAAATCCAACGTTTTCAGAACATTCAGTAAACTCTAGTGGGGGAGGGGGGGGTCAGAGTTGAGAAGATTATTTATTTTATGGCGTTGATAAGCCAATGGTTGTGTGCGTGTGGGTGTACAGGCGTGTCTGTGTGTGTGCGTGTGCTTGTCGAACCCTCACCAGCGACTGGTCAAGACAGACGATGGAGTTGTAGCTGAAGTTGAGGGTATGCAGCTCCAGCCACGGCAGGGCAGAGCTCAGGTCTCCTCCGCAGAGGGACAGCAGCTCCTGCAATCAGCCGTGGGCGATGCAGCGACATATCACCACCGATATATATAGAAACTCTATGACAAGCTTTCACACATACAGTACAACTTAAAAACACTCATAATAAAGAATTTCATTCAGTTTAAATTAACATTCTCCCTTACTAAAAGGCGTGATTTCGATACAAATACGTACAAGCCAATTACTACAGCTTCGCAGGGACAATGTCCCTCTCTCTATCACACAAACACTGTGCTGTAAGGTGACAATACCTCCAGGGAGCTGAGGCTTTTGGAGCACGTGAAGACCTCCAGCTGGGAGTAGACTCCCCTGAGGCCCTCTAGACAGTGAGGAGGGACGCGTTTCAACTAGCGAGGAGGAGACAAACGGAGGAGATGGGGGTTTATTTTTGACAGTTGACCACGTCATGCTTACTGTACGTGCTTTGTTTATGACAGACTGAGAGACTAACTACCCTGGAGGGAGGGAAGGAAGGAAAGAAATGTTCTATCACCAGATATTTGTCAACGCACAACTTATCATTTAAAAAAAAAAAAAAAAAAAAAAAAAAAAAAAAAAAAAAAAAAAAAAGGTGCAATAAGCATTTAACAGTGTAAACAGTGTTTGAGACTTTATGCTGCCACCTAGTGGCAAACATGCAGCTGTGCCAATACTAGCCCTATAGGTAAACATGTTGACCAGAGCTACCCATGGGTCCCTCCATGTAGCTAAAAATAGCACATTATGTACCCATCTCCTTCTCATGCCAGTGTACATAGCTTAAAACATATTTAACATGATACATACTTATTTTTATGTACACAAAGTCCTTTATTGGTCTGAAACGCTGCTTAAAAACATCATATCCGAACCCAGGTAGGGTTTATGATAATGCTTCAGGTAAGATCTCACACTCTCACCTCCAAGCACTTGAGTGACTTGAATGGGAAGATTTTCACCACGGACTGAATCCTCGTCCCCAGTGGGTTGACGACCTGTGGTGGAATACAAAGTCCTCAACAAACAAGTAGAAAAATGACCTTTCAAACAAGTTCAACGTTCAGTCACGAACATAAGAAGGTTGGAAGTATCTCACCTCATCCTTTCGCAATGTATCTTTATCTCTGATCAACTGTATTGGTCTTATTTCAATTAAATACATCTGGAATTTCACTCAAATATTCTTCATTCGTGTTATGAGAGAGCATTTAAAGATAAAAAGATATTTATACACTAGTGCAGTTAAACATGTACACACACAACCAGTTGGCTTATTCAGTCACTCATACATCCACATAAAGGCACGTTCACTTAGTCCCGCGCTCTCAGCCCACCTTGAGGGAGACAGTCTTCTGCAGGACGTCGAAGAGGAACTGCAGCTGCAGCAGGGAGGCCGTGTCCGCCGGGTGAGAGGGCAGGGCCAGGAAGCCGTGCTGCTGGCCCCTGGAGCGGAGGTACTGCTCGAAGAGCCGTGTCAGGTGCTGCAAGCTGGACGCCTCCAGCGTCAACGTGCTGCTACCTTCCAGCACAGAGTCACCTGACCACCCCCCACCGACAGAGACGACACTCAGGTCCAATTGATCCGGATTACTTAATTGCATTACAGACTGTCTCTGTTCTTGCTACCATTTTGAAAGATACAATCTTGCACGCTCTTTGTATCTTGGGAGTTAGGGGGGGTGACTTTATCTCCACCAAAAGGTGATCATTGAAAGAATTTTCTGTTGTTAAAACCACTAGATGGCGATACTACGGTGCGATTTACACAGAAAAGAAAACAAAAGTGTGTATATTATGTATGAGCTTTAGGAACGTCACATGGGTTTCATGCCACTAGCAATGTTAAACTTATTATCAAACGTTAGTATACTTGATACATGGCACATGTTGTTAAGGTATAGGTGCATTACCATCATTTCGGAGGAGGGTGGCCAAACTGTGGACAAGAGAGGACTGGCCACTCTGACATACAGCCATCCTGAAACAAAGTGCAGAAACTCAAAGGGCAGATAAACATTGAAGGATATATATAATGAGGATGGCTGAGAAAAGTTCAAATCAGTCGTGCTATGCATTGTTGGTCTGAGGTGAAATGGAGTTCAAATGGATGTTTAAAATGTAAGAAAACTGTAAAAGCGTAAAAGCATATCATTGAACAAGGTACGGATAACTATGAAAAGTACTGTAGTAATACACACGCCAAGTATCAATTCAACTGTACAGTCCCTTTAACAAGTACAATGTCTAACGTTACCTCACAGTCTACGTTAAGAAATACAGACTGCTTTATTAAACAATTCGCCTAAACTTTTATGGGGCAGGATAGTCTAGGTGTTGAACACCCAGCCAGAAGGTCGTGGGTTCGACCATCCTTGAGCAAGATGCCTAACCTCTATCTGCTCCATGTAATAGCAGCATGCAATTGTAAGTCGCTTTGGATAAAAGCGTCTGCTAAATTACCTAATTGTACTTGTAATTGTAATTGTGACTTTTCTGATTTGATATATATTCAAAAACATTGACGAAACAGGAATGCTAACGTTACTGTAGCACGTTCCTAACACTGGCTCATTCAGATTCAGAGTTTTGCTAGCTAGCTTCTGTACTGTACTTCCGTGCAAGTCAGTTGAAACTGCCACCTTACCTGTAAGTTGACAGCCCAGTAGAGGTTAGTGAACATTAATAGTTTCTCCAAACAGCTAATAGTAAATCATTGTATATCTATAAACACCTGAAAGAGTAGTTTCTGTTACATTTAGGTCAGGTGCGCCGCTGTGTTGATATTTTTCTGTCACGTGACACACTTTTTTCTGCATAAGCCACTACGGTGGCTGCGATGTCCAAAACAACAAAGAAGCAATTTGTTAAGTATAATCCGTACTGGTTTGATTGGCACACACGCACATTTTATGATTTCTATACATTTTCAATAGTTAGTTAGTTATAGTCGACATTAAAAGTTTGTCTACCTGATCTTAAAGTTCCACAATATGAAACTGAAAGGACATATAATATTCAGATATATATAACATGTTTTATTTTATTTAAAATAAGTTAATTATAAGTTATTTTTTAATTAATTATAATTAATTATAAGTAATTGATCTGATTTGATGTACAGTATCTCGTGTTAATTCCCAATTTCCCCAGTTGTTACAGATCATTTTACATTCTATATAACTTAGTAGTATTTTTGTTTTTATTGTACTTCTTCGTGTTCAAATATGTATCTTTACATTTTAGAATGATCAGATATTGATAAAGTGATTATTAACTTATATATTCAATTGAAATCAGGCATTGCCTCAGTAATGCATACATTAGACTATAACTACTATATGCTAGACTATGCAAAGATATAAGACTAGGACCATGTTTTAAGGCAGATGTATAGGTATACTGGCTTACTGTGCTATGTCACAGCATAGTGACTTCACAACAGACCTTTTCGAAAGTTTTGAATGAACCAGCAGTGCAAAACCTTGCAGTTTACTTATGCATCCCTTGTTGCTGGGTAGCAAACAAACAAATACACACAAGCTCGTACACACACACTCATTCCAACATACACACGCACAAACATAGACACAAACATGAATGTTTTTCCATTTCAGACTTGATGTGAACATTTCCATGTAAGGACTTATGTACTGTAATTTGGTAAATATTTCCACTAGTTAGTTTTAGTGTTTAGTTTTTGCATAAGCGTCCCTAAACCCATCTGTACATTCAAAGCCGTTTGTGATCGTATCCCAGTATATTCCAGCATAGGCTGTACTGTAGCCTACCTCCCCACTCAGTCAATATGGAATTCAAACACGGGCAACTATGTGTCATTTCCTAGACCATAAAAAGACATTACTGTCATCTTCGGTACACTTCAAGATGGAGATGCCTTTCTTCACAATCCACAACATATGGTTTCAAAATAAATAAATACACTATAATCCAGCCTTTAGATGCATTGCATGAGAGCAATCTAGTATGACTCTGTTTACAAGTGGCCATAAATCTCATGACCCCGTTTCCATATTGAATTAAATATAGTCTAATTAAGGCCTAAAGCTAAAGGGTAAAAAATAAATTAGACGGTGGTCCTAGAAGCCCCTTGTTTCAAACTTGTTTCTGCTGTGACTGCAACGTTAGATAGACAAGCTAAACTCAGTGCGGTCTTCCTACGCGATGCTGTCATTTTGTGTGCGGTTACTAGCATTTTCCATGTTTCTGGATCCAAAATTGAGACAGTCTCTGGAAACAATGAGTAAAGGGTTTCTCAAGATATGTGAGTATGACGTTATATTTGTTTGTATTTTAATACAGAACTTTTGACTTGTGTTTTACAACATACAAATGTTTGGTGTAGCCTGTTTGTTTTTGTATTTAAAAAAAATGCAGCTTTGGACTTTTTTCCCCCCACAAAATTCCTGTGTGCAATCCAGCTATCAATTAACGATGTGTCACATGATTATGCAGTAGAGGACAAACACTGAATTACTGAGCATCTGTCGGCGAATGTTTACTAGATAATATTGAAAAGTTTAAACTGATTTTGAGCCAAGATTAGAGCTTTCTAGTGATGGCTGCAAAACAGAAAACATACTATTGTAAGATGTAATTCACATGCAAGCCATTTTTAGCTTGTTGTTAAAATTGTAAAAAGACCTAATAATATATCACCGCTCCATGGCTAGCTCCAAATCTATCTTCATTGACTGACTGTCACCGTCGCAGGTGTTTTCATGCCTCAGACATGGGTCACAGGCAAGTCAAAGTGCCTTGCAGATAATAAAGGTACAATCCTTGATTGTGTTACAGCGGCCCCAGAACATCAAAATCCAGCCCCAGCTCACTATTTATCACTGAAGCACAGCTGTCCGCATGGCTCTAAACTCTGTCAGGGGAGGAGTAGAGAGGAGTGTTAGCCACTCAGCACTCTCTCAGTTGTGAGAAAGGCATGAACCTCAGAGTTGAAAACCAAAGCAACAACGTTTTTAATGACCCTGCTTTCGGGAAATTCTGAACACAAATGTAACCAATGGCTCACTCATGGCTGAATGGCACGCATCAGCCATCACAGCTGGTGCGTGTGCAGCACTTTACTGTACACACAGCAGTGAATGCAGAGTTTTGAGGAGTTACGGTAATTAGGTGGACGACCTGTTGCTTACAACACTCCCTCTGTGTACGCGATGAAACACATGCAGACTATCTTGGGCCCATCAGCGATCGCATGTCCCTGTATCAATGTGGGGTTTATCCAGGGGTTGTATTTACCCAACAGTTCCACAGGGGGGGGTGGGGGTGAGGAAACTGACCTTGAAGGGGGGCGGGGGGTGGGGGGGGGTACTCTACACATATGGCCAGACACCACAGCCTATAAGGGAGCCTCCCTAAAGTCCTTGAACACCCCCACCCCAACCCCCAGGGTTACATTTATAAAATACCTTGGCCCCTCTCTCTCCTGCCCCTCCTTTTCCATCGGCCCACGATTCCCTCCATTCCATGGTTTCACAAAATGACATACGTGGTTCCATGGGCAAACACCCCTCTGGGCATCACCCTGACTTGCTCCCTTTAAAATACCGGGTGGCTTCGAACGCGCCCCCTTCCTCCCCTCCTTCCTCCTCCATGGAGCGAGATAAGATGGCGACCGTGAAAGGGGCCAAACAGTATTAAATCAGAGGTCACCCACAAAACAAAATAATCCGCGTTGATGTTGCAGGGCACGGTCTACACACGGCTCTTCTATTTCGGTGACCTTGAACAAACACAGATTAGTCTTCCTGCGCTCGACGGGGTTAATGGGAGCTTGTTTTTGGGCGGGCGGGCGCGACACCTCAGGACTTGGCCTTCCCAATCGATAGGAAACATCGCTGTATACGTGCACAGTAACATTACTGTACACGGCCCTATATGCCCGCAGGAACTGGCTGGCGTTTAATGGAGTGTCAATGGACGTGTCCACCGGTGGTGGGAATGCCTTTCCATGCACGGAATGCATCAGACATAGTGCTTTTGTTTATTTGTTTATTTATTTATGCATTCTGGGTGGAGTGCGGGCCATGGCGATTGAAAAAATACAAATATAACAGTCTACAGTAGTATGTACAGGATTAAAACTGCGGCCTCCTCTAATGAGTAGGGAGAATCTAGTATCAAGGTATATATTTAGTTATATTTCTCAAATCAAATCACATTTTTCCCACAAGCTTATAAAAGCCCTGTTTTTATTTTTTTTAAATTTATGTGATAGAATATTGTGGTCAACAGAGTTCAACACTGAATATCAAATATCATGGCCCACAATGAAAAACGGTCAAGCTGCCAGTAACAGATACTGTAAAGATACTGCATGGAACGTATTTTTTCAATCCCACCGCCATACAGTAAAATACATTTTATAGGCATAGGCTAATATTTCAAAATACCAACTGACTTCCCAAAAGTCGGGAATCGGTCACAGAATGGGTCAAAATGTCAAAATGTAGGCCTAGTAGCCCATACGAAATCTTACATAAAGACTGACAGACCGTGAGAAAAAGAAAAATATGTCACTCTGTAGGACCCTGCAGACCCCTCGATCTTCACCTGTTCGCATTCACACTCGCTCCCTCTCTACCTGGGGTTGCCGTGCCTCGCATCGCTCACACAATGACCAAAAACCTTACACCGACCATGTTACCGTACACTGGCTGCAGTTTGCTGCTCTTTGCGGCTTTCGCCTGCGCCTCTCTGGCCGAGATGGTGTTCCGCTGCCCGGGCTGCACGGCGGAGCGCCAGGCTCTTTGCCCGAAGCTCGCCGAGCCTTGCGCGGAGATCGTACGCGAGCCGGGCTGCGGGTGCTGCCCCGTGTGCGCCCGTCAAGAGGGCGAGCTGTGCGGCGTGTACACCCCGAGATGCGCCAGCGGTTTGCGGTGCTATCCGAAGCCCGATTCGGATCTCCCCTTGGAGCAACTGGTGCAGGGAGAGGGGCTCTGCGGGCACAAAGTTGACGCCGAGCCCACAGCGTGGACCCCGGAGCACCGAGAACACACCAGTGGTCAGTTTACAGAAACCCATCTTTTGGTCATTCATTATTAATAAAACTGTCTAGACTTGACACTACGGTGACATTGAGGGAATAGCCTGTGTTTATTGCGATGGAAAATAGATAGAAAATTAGGCTATTCTGTGCAATTTTTGTAAGAACTGCACTATTTAAAGGTTTCTTAATGTTGGATTTAGTACATAGCCTACATCGTTGTCTTGAACCTTATTGTCATTGCTTGCTCTATTAGTCTATGAAGCTTTGTGCAGTAGGCTATTTTTACTCAGACATCAATGTTTTTTTATATGTCAGAAGTTCAGAACAATTATCCTTTATACAGTAAAAACATGTGGGCTTGGAACCTCTGCTCTACCCCAACAATCCTAATGGATATGAATCGGTGGTCTATAAATATCTCAGATAGTGTCTTGGAAAGTACAAGCAAACTTCCCAATGCAAACATTGCTCCTTCCTCAAGCTGCATTAGAAAGGAGGAATAGGAGCCAGAAAGAGGAATGTTGCATTGATCGGGACAATGGACTTTAGCCTTTCACCAGGGGTTGCTGTGAACTCACTGATTATGTTGAATGGGTCTGACAGTTACCTTGGTTTAAATGTTTGCACGTAAGAAAAACACCAGTTGTTGTGAAGATGAGAGCCAGTTGGACTAGTTTCTTAACATGTTAATGTCTCTGTCGCTGTCTCTGTATCACGCCAATGTGTATACGCATTCGCCCAACCAAGAGGGTAACCAGTCCAGGTGCAATTTGTGCTCCCATTTCCATGTCCACACTGTCAGTTTACCTCTCCAGACTGACGCATGTTTAGTTTGGTAAACATGACTACAACTCCTGGAACGCAGGGAAGCTTGCAAAGAGAGCGCACAGGGGGTGCCCTATTCTCTGAGAGGCCTTTACAAAGGCACATGACACATTCACAATGGACCGAGTGACATTCATAACAAGTTGATATGACGTTCAGCTAATATTAAGTATTAGACATTATTTATTCAGCCATCTTAGAACCGTCCCATTCCAAAACAATAAAAGGCGAGCAATAAAAACGCCAGACATTACTTAAAACAAGGTTATATAAGAGTAAAACAAATAAGGATAGGAATTTATTGAGCTTCTCTGTGAAACGTAAAAAACCTATAGGCCAAAATGGCTCTCTCATGGAAGGGGCTACTGTAGCTTCACATTTCAAGGGCCTCGTCTGAGGATGTCTTAAAACTAGATACAGCACTAGGGCCCACACCTAACTAGGTCCAAACTGTCGTTGCTGCATTTCGCATCTATTAGGAGAGACAAGCGGCCAAAATCACAAGGTAAAACTTGTATTTCTGCTGTCCCAGTTGATTTGTGGGACATACTGTAGAGGCTTTTACTCAAACTTTATATGGGGAGAAATGCTTTTGTCAAGTTCAAGTTATATACAATTATCTGTGCGTGTTTAATTATTATCTGGCAATGACACGGTAGTACATTTTCCTAAGGGGTTCTAGACTTTTTAATTGCTTTTAGAGTCTCTTTGATTCTGGAGTGTCAACTTTCATAGACGTATTGTTGCTACACTTCACCGCGAGGCTCAGGGTACTGTTGCTAACTAAATGTTAGAATAGGGCAGGGCCCCGCTTACTTACACTCATGTCTTCCCAAGGAGATAAACACTTCACTCTTTGTACAAAGTCATTATCTTATAAGTTCACATGCTTTTCCAACCTTGACTGGAGAGATTAGGGTAGCCTTTATAGGACAGGAAAGCACATAGATGTGTCAGAAAGCCAGCCTTCTATACTCCAGATGATTTAGCTGGACGCATCCTATGTTTCTGCATTCCGCCAAGTCATCAGGCTTCACAGCTTGTGCGTTATTTGCCTTGACACACAACCCGGGCTGTATTTGCTGGTAAGTACAAGCAGTTTGGTCTATTTGTGTGTTTTTTTCATAGTTGTTGGCCAGTTGAGCCATGACTCCACAGTTTGATAAATGAGTTGTATGTTATCACTCCCTTTTTTTGTACATGATGAAAAATACTGTAAGCTCCATTGTATCCATTTGTTTACAATAATCATCTGTCAAGCATTATGAGTTGTAGCAACAGTAACTAGGACCAAATTATCCAGTCATCAGCCTATCTGAGCAAACAGACGGCCAATGAAAGCCAGCGGGGTGTAGTTTTGGCACAAAAGCGCTGCGGAAAAAAAGCAAATGACACGCTCTAAAACAACACCTTAAAACAGACAAGTTAATGCCAAATCAAAACATGCGATTAAAACCAAACCAAATGAATAATTCCCAGAAGAAGGGGAGAATGGAAAATGTCACGTCATAGATGTCTAGCACAGTGATAGAATAGACTTACATTAGAACTGACATTTTTGGCCGTGTATGACAAATTAGACATACATTAGCTACAATATGTGAAACATTGCACAACACTGAGCCTAAATGTATTATTTTTGCGTAGATGTTATGTTATTTAATAGCAAGTTGTAATTCATTTATCTTATAATAATGACTTGTGATGATGTCACTTCTGTTCTGTATTATATTGCAATGGTTTCATCACATTATTCTCAGATAAGATCAATTATTTCTATATAAAGCTTTTGTGTACTTTCCAAATAAAGGATGTACCTTTTTTTACACATCAAAAATTGTAGAAGGGGGTTGTAATAATTGTATTTTAAACATAAGGATAGGATCAGCAGATTGATCAAAAATGGTCTTCCCATGCTTTATTTAGTCTAGTTCTCGCTCAAAGAACTCGTTGACAAATATTAACCACATTGGAATTGAACTCAGGACCTAACTACTAAACCAACTTACTGCCCAACTCTTCGGACACATGAGCATTCGATTATTGTTAAGGTAGTCATCATTGATCGGTCTCTAGGGAACAGGATGGCAGCTGTCACCAACTTGCTAATCGCAAGGGGGCAGGCAAGCGGGCAGGCAAGGGGGCAGGCAAGAGGGCAGGCAAGAGGGCAGGCAAGAGGGCAGGCAAGAGGGCAGGCAAGAGGGCAGGCAAGAGGGCAGGCAAGAGGCCAGGAAAATAAAAAAAGTGGTGGATTGTTTGGTGTATCTGTTGAACATCAATCAGTCTATCAAAATAAACTTTTAGTTTAGGTCAGTCTGTTTATTTAATCAAATGAATCATCAATAAACACAAATAATCACAGAGAAGTACAACATACCAAGGTGACTTAATAGTATTCATATTGTTGTGTAATAGTTGTAAATATATATAAAGGTTATTATGGTAGGAAAAATGGGTTGAAAAGGACCTTCCTTGACCATCTGGTGCTGAAACAACAGTATTAGCTAACAAAGCGCATTCATCTGTACCTGCAGTGTGTGTGTGTGTGTGTGTGTGTGTGTGTGTGTGTGTGTGTGTGTGTGTGTGTGTGTGTGTGTGTGTGTG
>JAOEHI010000012.1:1233760-1245883 GCA_025447815.1 Percopsis transmontana
TGTGTGTGTGTGTGTGTGTGTGTGTGTGTGTGTGTGTGTGTGTGTGTGTGTGTGTGTGTGTGTGTGAGTGTGTGTGTTGAGGGAGGGAGTCCAGACGGAGGCTGCAGGACTGAAATATCCCTAAGATAATCCCCATTCCAAAAACACGGCATTTGTGCCATGTCCCGCCTCAGGCAACAACTTCACATCTACTCTATGCCAAGTCTTATGATTCCTCTATTGAACCCCCTCTCCGGTCCATCTACATTTCCCTTCCCTCTGGACAGCATTAAATTAGATGAAAATTAGATTACATTGGTGGTTCTCAAACTTTTTTGACTTCTGTACCTCCATTCCGATATTTTCCATGACCACGTATCCATGTACTAGACTAGAACATTCAATCAATCTAACAATAAAGCCCTTTATTATAACATTTATTCTCATAGTTCAACCTAATATGTTTGGCGGTATCATAAACAGTTATTGCTATTGCTACAGTGCTATTGGGAGGATGGAGGGGTTGTTATCAGAGCTCGGCGTCATGTCTACATGGGTAGCTTACTTAGTAGACTGCAAAATGGTTTACGGAAGAAAAAAAAAACCGCATACACGTATAATGCACAGCTTTTAGCGTACAGTAGATCGCTCAAAGAGAAGTTGTGACTAGATCATTTACAACTGCGGACCCTGGAAAGATGTTTGATGTCTTTCCCTCAACTAAACTGCATGTTCACTAGCTGCAATATATTTATGTCAATATACTACTGGGATGTGCCAATACTGGCCGTTAATATGGGCCCTCTGATGTATCTGTCGACTGTAATTTGATGCAGAGATCTTTCTTGGCTTAGCAATGTAAACAGGTATTAATATCATTGCCTAATACAAAAACGTACACTAACATTTCGTGGCGTAACAGATCCCTCCGATGCCGTTTTGTCATCCATCTTCTCTGTCTGTCACTTTAACATCTCTGCCCCTCTCGCACCCTCCTGTCTTTAAGGTAGCTTTGCCTGTGATACTTCTCAGTTCAGATGTGTTCCAGCTTGCCTTAGCTCATGTCCTGGGTTTAGGCCCCCATAGCATAGCCCTAGAGATCAAGCAGCAAAACACTGGTAGCTAGCTTGCTAGGATACCTGGCCCTGGATGCAGTCTTGTGTGCATGCCAGAGCCTGTCTGAAGCCCGCTTTTAGACGCCTGGGTCAGGCCAGAAAGCCTGGAAGGTAAACACATCTGCACTCTACTCAGTGTGTGCTTCTAAGAAAAAAGTCCCAGTAGATCCTGTAATGGACCATGGACCGCAGGCGCTCTATGTAGCACCTTTCACCAATTTCTTAAGTGTTGAGTTATTTCACACCTCAGAGATGCATATTAAGAGGCATATTCAGAGGAGATTGGCACCAAAAAAAAAAAAAGTCAACCACTCTCCACAACTCTCCACATTCCTTAAAAGGGTTGGTTCGCTGAGGCGCGCTACCCCTTAAAGCTAAAAACTAGGTCTAAGGGTGGTCTAAGACATTGGCTGGGTACAAGTTACAGAGGGCCTGAAAGTTGGTTATTTCCCTGACCAGCCCTGTTTGTCCAACGCAAAACTACCTCACAGCGCTGACCAGAAAAATTTATTTTTCAGTTTGAATTTTTGAAAATATTACAATAATAATTTATGGACCGTTTTATTTCGGGACTATTTAGGGACTGAAATAATTGGGTGGGGGCGGGGTGGGGGGCGTTCCACCCGCCTATTCTCTCCTGCCCAGGCCAAGTCTGCTCAGTTGACCGGAACCAAGACAATCGGACATGACACCTGACTGACATGCCATCTGGGAATTTGACATGGATCAAATATCGAAAGGGAAGCCTCTCTAGCCATTGTCCGGGGATTAGACGAGGCAGTAGACCGAACACGGAGGCTGCAGCGCTGTTGGTCTTGCTGATCCCAAGCCCACCTCTGCACAACAGCCGGCGCCCCCTGAAAGTGGGGTCCTGACCCTTTATGTGTGTGTGTGTGTGGCGTCACAGCGGGATACCATTGTTTTTGTTGCACATAAACCTTTGTGTGCTATGTGCAGATGTGCGTGTGTGAGGGAGAAAGGGGTGTCACTGTTTTTATATAAACCTCTGGTGGACACGTGTGTGTGTGTGTGTGTGTGCGCGCGCGCGCGTGTGTCCGTGCGTTTTCGTGAGAGCAGTATTGCATATAAAGCTTTTTTGTGCACGCGTGCCTTGTGTGTGTTTATCTGTGTGCTTGCTTATATGAGCGGGACATCGCCGTTTTTGTTACATATAAAACACCCTTGTGCAGTGTGCGCGTTTTCGCCCCATCGTACTTGCATACTGTATTAACGCGCATGTGAGTGAGCGCGGACGTGTTTACGCAGCCTCAAGTGTCTCAGGTTTCTTGTAAAAAGAGGGAGCGACGGTATTGCACTTGGATACTGCGGCGATTATGTAACAAAGCAAAACAAAATGCACCCCAGTCGTCGATATCCCCGCGTATGTTTTACATTGTATGTTTATCCGTGCAAGCCACACACACACACACGAACTCACAACACACACACACACGGTTTCAGTTGACTTTTGCTCCCTGCAAAGAAACACTCCCTACGAAGAAAAGTTGGTGGGGGCGGGCTAAATGTGGTAAGTGAGATGATGTCCAAGAACACCGGTTCTATTTGACAGGCGCCTCTTGTATTTGCTTCATTTGGAACTTCCTCTTTCTCTCTGCTTTCTTGGACTTCTGTTATCATATTTTGCAACCGGATGTCAAATTTACTTTTCACACTAGCGCAGAATGCCCCTCAAAGACCGCAAGCACTTCTGTGTGTTTAAAAATGGAGTGGATATCCCTAATACACACAGAGAATGTATGCTACATTATCCTCTCTCTCTCGAACACACACAGACACAAATCAAGTAGTCTATATCTTTCAAAACTATGAGTGCTAATTGTCCATCCCATCTGTCTACTGTCAGTTGTATTCATTTTAACATGCGAATGCGCAGACCTATTGAGCGGTTAGCCTTGGTAGGAGATAGAAGTTTTCGAATGAAGAGGTTCACTTCAATACCATTACCGAGCAACAAACTTAAAAAGTATTACCTTCAACCTAGGATTTTGCATTCAAAATTTCACCAAATTGTGAAGTTATGTCTAAAATTGTACAGTGTTTGGAATGAAAGTCTTCTACTTTTGCCCTCATTGAAGCAATTTGTGCTCTGTTGTCATTAAAAACATTTGAGGACAGACCTGCCTCTCACACAGTTTGCTCCATCTGTTTGGAGAGAGTTTTTATTTTTTTGCAAAGTTAATGGTTTGGTACAGAATGGATATCTAGTCTGGCATTATTTACGTAGCTGGTTTATGTCCGTTTATGTCCATCTCACTGTTTGAAAGTCATGCTTGCAGGGGAGCCGATGTTATCAAAGATCATTTTCTGATTAATTTTGCCATGTTCAGTCCAAGTACTCTATAAAGGGACACAATCAGACCTTGTCAGACCTGGTTCCCACAGCTTCAGCCAAAGCCGGGAAGGCTAAATTAAATATACTGCAGCACCCCCTGCTGACGAACTGACGACTTTTTAACCCTTGAATTACAGGTGAGGCCATTGAGCCTGCCTTCGAGCAGGGTCTGACAGAGGTCCCAGCCGTACGGAGGCCTAACAAAGACACCACCTGGCTGGGGCCCAAGGAGAGCGCAGTTAGACAGCACAGACAGGAGCAGAAGACCAAGATGAAGACCAACAAACTGGAGGATGTGAAGACCGCCCGACTCAAGCAGGTGAGATACTGTACAGGGATGCATTAAAGCGATTCTAATGGATAGAAGATATGATGGCATAAGGAATTTTATGGTGTAGATCTGGATTTCTCAAATGGGGGTACACCTACCCCTAGGGGTACTTGGAGGTACTACAGGGGGTATGTGACCATTTTCTAATAGTAATAATAGCCTAGTTATATTTTCAACTTCTATTTAGGCCTATAAATAGACAATTAATTCTGCCATTAAAGGTACACATTGTTTCATAATTTACATATATTATCGTGTATTTTTGCAGGTTTGAAGCAACCATTAACATTCAGTCCTCCAAAATGTCTATGTCGTCCTGAAAAAGCAGGCCCTTGAAGGGGTGCAGAACATTCTTAAAACGCTCAACCCTGTAGCTTTCTTATCTCTATATTAGTATTATAGTAGTATAAGTATTTTTATTCTGCAAACTGGAATAATTTCAGAATACATTCTACCAGTAGAGATAGTTATCAGCTTTGTTGACCCATAAAAATAATGTTTTTCAGAAACAAGACAATGCAATGCGACAGTCGGGTGACCTGATATTGAGATAAGAAAACTACAGAGTCGAGGGTTTAATAAAATGTCAATATTACTTAAAAGAAACAAAAAGAAAATGTAGACCTTTTAACCTGTCCAAAAGACGAACACATAAAGAGCAAATCATTTAAAATATTTTGGCTGTTGCCAGCAGTTTTTATTTTGTGGATATCAACCTGCTACTTGTCTACCACCATATACTTGTCTTGTGATAGGGACATAAAAGTTTGTTGTTGTGTTAGACGCAGTGTCAGCAAGAGCTAGATCAGGTTCTGGAGCGGATATCCAAGATGCCCTTCAGAGATAACAGAGGCCCTCTGGAAGACCTGTATGCCATGCACATCCCTAACTGCGACAAGAGGGGGCAGTATAACCTCAAACAGGTGACTGGTGCATGTTCCATTGGATTATGTTAGACAACTTGAAACAGCCTCCTCAAGCTATTATACTGTATAACCTTTCTGCACTTTTTTATTAACAGGTTTTAACAATAGACCCATCAAATGAAACACCTTGAGTTGCATTTGAGTATGAAAAATTACCTGTTTTATGACATATTTGTATACATGCTTTATACTTTATATATTTCATGTTTACATTTTATTCATGTTTTTGTAAATTATTTGTTTGTGAATTATTTAAAAAAAAGTTTTTAAAATTATAATTATCACATTTAACCCCCTATCCATGCGTCAATTCTTGTAATTGTACAGCAAGTTGCTTTGGATAAATACATCTGCTTGTAATTGTACTTGGCGAAAGAATCCCATTGTGTACTGGTCCCTCTGCAGTGCAAGATGTCGCTTCACGGACAGAGAGGCGAGTGCTGGTGCGTCAATCCTCACACCGGTCGGCCTATCCCATCAGCCCCCACTGTGAGGGGGGACCCCAACTGCAGCCAGTACTTCGGAGGAGCTCCAGAAGTGGAGCTCACCCCTATGCTCCAAATATAGTACACCCCACCAGGTTTTAACAGTGAAAAAAAAATACTACTAAAAAGGAAAAGTTACTACTAAAGTATTTGGAGGGAAAAACAGTATTTGCCACAGTGGCGCAAAATATACATCATCTCTGTTTGTCTGTAGTTTACAATAGTGATATTTTGAAAGTTAGCCGCTTCAATGTGTCACTCCGTAGAATTTAAAAATAACTGACAGATTTGTCGAGGAAGATGTCATGCTTTAGTCACCATTTTACATAGATGTTCCGTAGCACTAGGTGACACTGTTTTGAGAATTTGTGAATTACAGCTAGGACTAATTCTGTAACATTTTCAGTGTAGTTTACTGTGTCTTAAAAATGAAAATCCCTCATTTGTATGTAGCATTATAGTTATGTTTATGTTTCAAGCTTGCAGACTACTGTTGACTTAGATAGGCAGTATTAAAACTAAAAATTAATTTAGTAGTATTCATCAGTAAAGGCTTAAATTAAATCTTTATCACTAGGAAGGACATCGTTCGGGCTACCAACTAAATAATGGTTATAGAAAATATAATACTATCAATTAAAAACAAGATTATAGTTTTATTTGGTGCTTGTGTGTTTAAGTATGTGCAGGTTATTTGTATTGCACTTCATTACTGTACTGGCAATGATACCACAGACAGGCATACATAAAACACACACACAAAACCTGGTAACTACAGTATCTCGTTTAAGATTACATGGGGTATAATTCACTGCATTGATATTCATTCCTAGTCTCAATTAAGTGATCAGTTACATAAAATGATTATACATCGACTTTCCAAACTTAATAATAACATAATAACCCTCAACTGAGTCAATTCCCATAGGTTGCTGCTAAAACATGAGACATGTAGGAACTTGTTAATAAATCAAGTATGAAAATTCAGCAAATACTAAATATATCAGTCCAGTATAAATAAGGGCTTTATTACATGTGTGGTCAAGTTATATGATAAAGTACTGTATATTTTAGTACATTAGACTGACTGCATCTACTCTTTTTTTTGTGACTTTGATATCCCTGACCAGAGGAATATGTGCTAATGTCTTTTACATTGTAAGGAAAACCAAACAACACATTTAATGAGTACTGGAAGTTTATTTAAATAGGTGCTTTGCCATTAATAAAAAATACATCAAGTACACATCTGATAAATATTTCACTGTTGTGTTCACATTATTCATAATTTGTAACCCTTATATGCACAACACAGGTCAAAAATGCCTCCACTCGAATGTTTCTTTGACACATCTTTGAATTGTATTAGCTTTCCAAAGAAAAAATAGATTATGTTTTACTAACTAGAGTTTACAGACAAGTGTAACAAACAAATATAAAGTCTCTAAATATGGAATTCATGAGTGACCTTTGACTTCATAAATATTTACATAATTTCACCTCTTTACATGTTGCCATGGTGGCATACAGTAGAACTGTCACCGCCAAGGGTTAGGGTTAGAGGCAATGCTATGACCTATCCATCCATTTAATTCCGTCTTATTCCTAATAATGGTTGCAGGGGGGGTGGAGCAAAGCCTGGCTCAGTTCACCAGTCAACAGTCCCACACAACACATACATTCACCCCTGTAGGGATGGACAATGTGTAGTCTCCAATTAGCGTAACGCTTTTGGAAGTGGGAGGTAACTGGAATCCTGGGCGAGGGGGGTAAAAATGCAAATAGGAGAAGAATATTCAAACTCTAGTCTGCACGGACTGGGATTTGAGCTCAACCCACACTTGTGCAAGGTAACAGCCAAGCCAGCCAGATAGGTAGGTATTAGGTTAAAATTCAGCACTTGGTTTTGATGTTGTTGTTGCTGAGAATGTTAGATTCATCTTCTGGTTTGTTTGCCAAGACACGTCAACAATAATTCCTTCCACATAATTTTTTTTATTTTATTTTATTTTTTAAATTGGACTTATGGTACATGGGTAATGTTTGACCTATGTTGTACAATTGAAAGGTTTTGAATATGTCGTGCATAGGGTGAGGATTCTGAAATGTCACCAAGTTTATATAACTGATTTTTTTGTACATAAAGAAAAAAAATATTCAAAATATAGTTTGAACTACAGTATGTATAGTTCAGATTTTGTGCACTGCCACTGTACTTTGAGCAGTTCAGCAACCGATAAGCATAATAATCTAATCTAAAAAATAGAAACAAAACTAAAATACATCCAGTTTGTTTTTTTGCTCCAATATGCCAAAACATCCCTCGTTCGAAGACACAATAGATAAGCATGCAAATGAGAATTCAAAGTGGTACGGGGCAGAAGGCACTTAAATTTCCATTCGAACTCAAAGACCTCATTCTTTCCAGGAAGAAAGACCCACCAAATCCTGAGAACAAGTCACTGTTGGCCGACAGAGATTTGCCTGTGAAGACCCTCAACATGGGCAGGTTAAGGTGAACAACCTAACCTTTGCATACGATTTGCATGCAAAATGTGGCCGAAAATGGACAGCACCATGTTTTTTTCCCTTAGCCTCAGTAGGTTAGGGAACTACAACTACAAGCTTTATAGCTTCTTCTTTTGAATTAGGCTTGAAAATTAGGACACACACATTTCAACTTTTACTTCCGATTTTCAAATAGCGGAACAATATGAAAGCATAACAAACAGGGAATTGAATACTAAATATCCAACCTCGTAAAAGTACAGTACAGGATATATTGAACTTTGTCACAGAGTGCTACGGCTACATTTAAGCTAGTGCACCGAAGACTCAATAAGCAGCAATATCTAAATGAGTTTGAAAAATCTCCCATGGACATCAGCCTGTGGTTCAGAAATCCCACTTATGTGAAGGGTTTACCTTCCTCTACACCATGGCTTTCCAACAGCTCATGAGGCCTTGCATATCTGACGCATGTATGTGATACAATTGACTTTATTAGATTCATCTACATTCGACTGAACTCTTAAGACCATGAGAAAACATTATATAGAACACTCTCATCAAGCCACATTTACAACGTCTTGGCAAATATTTTCTTTTAAATGTGTCACTGTATACACAACAATATAACACACAAATATATATTTTTTTCTATTATCTATGGAAATATAGATATGAGGCCTTATCGAAATGAGGTTATATAGTAGGGACACACACTAATTATGTAGAAATACAACAGTCTGATCAATGAAGCATGTTGTGTTAACTGAAAAATAAAAATGGGTCACAGAATCAAGCGTCTATTGTGCGATATCAAAACTGGAGGAGACTTCCAGCTCGCTTTTTAGCCACGGCCCCTTTATAGAAATGATGCAGTCTGTCACACCCGACAGAATGTGTGGTATTTTCCCCGTTTTACAGTCATTCGTTGTGCTAATGTGATTGGCAGGTTGAAACGACAGGGTTACGGCCAGTACCGTGTGTGGGGCTCACCCTCATTCGTTTGTGTTGCTGTTGCTGCTGTTGTCGAACTCTTTGCACTGGAGGTCCCCCCCGTTGAAGTCCATACTGGGGAGTTTCACCCCGAACCGGTCAACGCACCAACAGATGCCCCTCTTGCGCCCACGTGACGGCTTACACTGAGGGACACGGTTACAATGGGAGATTATTCGTCCAAGTCAAGCAAATAAAAAGACAAAGAAATGTGTTATTAAACATCTAAATGATACACTATTGCGTTATAGTACCGCCAAAACAGTTTATGTTTGAAACACAGCAGTACACAGCCTGTGGCTGTAGGAGGAGGGGCATAAAAGGATGTGAGCATAGGAGTTTTGTAGGGGGAGGGGTAGAGAGAAGTAGGGCAGTAGCATAGCTTTAACTGACCTACAATATGGGACCTGCTATGAGTGGAGGGCTTAGTTCACGAACACCGTTAAGTTCGGATGGGTATCGAAGCTGTCACCGCTAGCTAGCCTGAGACCTTCCAGAAGTGTGATGCTCTGTAATTGTAATGCTTAATTATGACCACAAGGGGCAGGGTTGAGTTTAGGCGAGTCCAACGCAGACACTGCGGGTGAGGGGGAGGTTTTCGAAAGCACATCAATGACGCTACTCAGGGGCTGCCATACTGTACCTGTTTGCGCTTAAAGAAGCCTTTCTTGTCGCAGTTGGGGATGTACAAGGAGAGAGCCAAAACCCTTGATGTATCCTTCATGCTTTGAATCAGGTTATCTAGTCTTCTCCTGCAGGGCCCCTACACACACACACACACAAATGTAGGCATAGTTGTGCACGTATATCAGTGTACTATATGCGATAAGTTAAGTTCCTGTCCACATGTTCGCAAAGTATCTTAAAATATTCAAATCAAATGAATAATATCGAGATATCTCAGGCATGCATGAATCCAACATCTTCTTTACGTACAAACTCGGGCTGCAGCTTGTCGACGGCCACAAGGGTGTAGTCCAGACCGCTGGTGGGCCCTAGGCGGGCCAGCTGCCTCATGCGTTCCCTCTCCATTTTCACTGCCTTGGCTTTACGGTAGCCAATTTGGTCTCTGTTGAAGACAGGCACCTTGGTCTGGGGCGGCATGGACCCTGGGAAAGCCAACAAGGCCTGGTCAGGGGAGGCAACCTCTCACAGGTAGAGAGAGACCTTACTGAAGCCTTTTTTTTGACACGTGCATACATCCGTCGAGGGATTTGACGTCACAAACCCCGTTGTCCCCACTGACCTCAAAGGACACATCAACACTGAAGTCACGTGGTCTGAATGTTAGGAGAAACTCGACTCATGTCACTCTAATCCAGCACAGAGAAATATTACATTTAGAAAAGGAAAAACAACAATGTGATGATTTTGCTGCATCGAGTAAATGAATATTTAGGGCAGCTTGTGGCCAACGGCCAATTTCATGCTGTGTTGACATACAGGACAAACACAGCCTACATTTATGGCAAGTGAAGTTGCCAGTTTGGGGTATATGTAACGTAGGGTGTTTAAACTTTTATAGCCAGTGGTCCAAACATGATATTTAGTCTCACCCTGGTGAAGTGTCTCATGTAAACATGTTATTACACTTGAAATGTGGCGGGCCGTCAGAAACTGCCACAAAACCATTTTGGGCATCAACCTCCAAATATGTCTTCAGTAGTAATCTCCTTTTTCTGACCCCCCCCTCTCTACTCTATGCAACCAAGACGATTAAAAGTCAGGAAGTCGGATTTGTGGATTTGTTTGCCCACAACTGTAGTAAACTGTTGTTGAAGTCCGGGCATTTGTAGTTTTTAGCACGGATTATCCTTGCATGGTTGATTTCGATGTATATTTACTGTGCGATTGGCTTTCTCAGATTGTAAGATACGTACTTTTGTTCGATTTTTTTGTCCAATCCACAGCCACTATCTTTTGTCTATAAGCACTGTGGATGACGGTTGGATGACTTGCTTGCTACTGTATATGAATGCTGTCTATTACTTTAAAGCTCTGATTGCTAACACGATTTTAAAGGTACCGTTTTAGAAAGGTCATGACAGTTATAGCGCCGCCAAAACCCCATATTCCAGCCACAGCTCACTGTTTATGTTATTATATATTATATTTAGTCACACCTAAGTCACACACAATGTTTTTTTTACAATGCTAGTTTCAACCCCAAGGATAATTAAGGACACAAATCAAGAAGAGTCCCTTTAAGCTTTATTCTGGTCCTGTTACCATTGGGGTACAAATAGGGGTTGGGAACAGGTAGGATTTCTGTGGATTTCGGCGTCCCATATTTGTTTCTAGAAAGGGCCCGGCTCCCCAGGTTGGTGCAAACTGGGCCCTGATATCCTACGTCTCTCTGCGCTGCTGCGATGGCTAAACTAAGCTAAGACAAGCAAGCAGGTCGTTGCAAACATCCTTGCAGGGTGATTGTGAAGAGATACTTAAGACTTCTCAAGCCCCTGCGCGACGACAGCGATGACGTCGTCCATCTTCCGTGAGTCGTAACTTGGAAAACAGAAGGGGAATACACCCCCTTCCTACCCACCCACCCCTGCAGTTTTCCTGCTGACACAGATTTCTACAGGGTAAGATAAGCATCCAGTATAGGTCCAATAAACTATTCCCTTGCTAATCCTCGCACTTGTCTAATCTGAAGGGTGCTGACTGGTTGTGTCTTCCATTTTCTTGTGTTGGAACTGGAAGTTGTGGCGATCCTTGTGGTGTGTGCAGGGGCGAGACTCTGGCCTCTGGCTAAATGTGGGCTCCAAATATTGTACAGAAATAGAGGTCTGCTGGCACATTTCATTGTCATACCTGAAGAATTACCAACTTTCGAGAAAAGGGCCTAGACGAGAAAAGATTTGATTTGATGCGGTTTCTTTTGCTGAAACGGAATCAAATAGCTTCGGAAAACACGACGAAATGTACCAAAGCCATTTTAGCAAATGTAATGCAGTTAAAGGACGAGCCATGCATGTGCTCCTGTAGAAATACTAACCATCATGTACAATGAAGGTGTGGATCTTTAATCAGCTTGTTGGCTGCAGCAGCTACGTGGCGAGTATTTCAAGTGGACCATAGAGTACAGCTACCCGAAAGGGAGCACGGCGTTCTTCGGCTGAAGCAGATACATGGTTGAGAACTTCCATCTGTTTTTCCCACCTCTCCAATAGCTCACACAACCCGAGCGACACACAATAGCGCTTGTGTGGATACTGTCCCATGTTTCCATGAATATGGATTTTAATACATTAGCGTGTCATAGGGGAGAGGGGGCGTGGCTCTGTGCCACAGCAGAAAACAGAGTTTATCCAGACAGGGTATGTGTGTGTGTTTGTGTGTGGGGGGGGGGGGGGGGGGGGATAAACAGCAGCCAGAATTATGCTTAAAAACTGCACACTGCCTGGGCCACGAAACAGCTGGTGTGGGGGTA
>JAOEHI010000012.1:1245983-1256640 GCA_025447815.1 Percopsis transmontana
CAAAACAAAACAACCACACCACAACAAATTATGTGTTGTTTTGTTTCCGTCAGTTTTTTTTGTTTTTTGTTGGTGGGGGTTTGGGTGTGGGTGTTTTTTTTTTTTTTTTGTGTTGTGGGGGGGTGGGGGGGGGGGGGGCGCCCCCCCACAATCAGCAGCCAGCATTCTGCTGAATCACTGCACACTGCCTGGGCCTCGACTCAGCTGGAGTGGGGGTAGGAAATGAGGGTGGAGCAGAAAGAGAGAGAGAGAGAGAGACAGTCGAGGACAGGACTATTTAAAAGGAGGGAGGACCGAACCAAATACAGAAAGTGGTCAATAAAAGGAAAGCCTGTGAAGAGATTTAATTGTAAAAAAAATTAAATTAAGTTAGTTTGTTTGTGTGTGTGTGTGTGTGTGGGGGGGGGTGGTGGGGGGGACTTACGACACAAGACAAGACGGTGAACAAAGACTGTGCCAACATAATGCCTGTACTGCGTAATCAGAAGATGAACAAAAATATCTTCTCCCACACCATTTCTCAAATAACCGGCCTGTAGTTAAATGTCAAGAGCTAACATTTCACACAGAGCTGTCCGGATGCTGCCTGACTAAAAAAAAAAAAAAAACGCCACTGCAGACAATGGGAGACTCTCAAATGCTTTTCAAATGAACCGAGGAGCCTCATGAAGTGGCTCCTATAATCTTCTCCCTGTTTTATGTATAGGGCTGAGCCCTGAGGCGGTAGGCCACTCGCACGAAAGGAGCCCTTCGAAAAACCTCCCGACTTGTGTCTCGCAGTCCACAAAGGCCTTTCAGGGCCCAGATGACAGGTTGATCAGCACCTGGCAGCGGTAGTTGACATAATTCACCAGGTCATGGGGCAATGTCTCAGCATAATGACAGGCGTCAACCCTGTCTTAAAGAAGACCCATATGAGCCCCTCCCCATTTCACCAAAGGTGTGGATCATTAAAGGGAGAGAATTCCTTGAGAAGCATAAGTGACAACAGTTTATTATTAAAGGGTAATTACATTCATGAGAGATGGGTTACCAGTTCCTAACGTTTATTTTAAGAGATTTTTTTAGTACTTCCTAACGTTTACTAAGAGATTTTTTACTTGTCCCGGAATTAGAATGGCTTGTGATGTTGCAACGTCAGATTATTTAGACATATAGGCCTATTGGTCTATAGGATGCCTTTAAAATTATGGAAATGCATTTATGCCTCTGTCGATGGCTTCATTATTGACGCGCAACCAAATGCATTTATTACTGTAGCTACAGGCCCAATTCGGGTAAAATGTAAGCATTGTTAGTTTGTCATGCTAATATGTACAACGACGTGCTGGTCTTACCCTTGGACGCGTGCATCAGTTCATACAACTTCTCGTTCCTGCACAGCCCGCGGCCGTGCAAAAGCGCGTGCAGCGGCTTCTCCTCGCCGTCCTTCGGCAGGCACCGGAGCCCGCTCTTGCACGGCCCGGTGTACACGCCGCAGGACTGCCCCTCCTCGAGCGCGCACGTGTAGCAGCAGCCGCAGCCGGGCTCCTTGACCGGCTGACACCGCACCGGCACCGGCGGGCACATGGAGAGGACTTTGGCGTCGCACGGCTCGCACGGCACGAAGGGCGAGTCGGCGTCGGTGACGGAAAGCAGAGAGATCGCCAGCAACGAGCAGAGCAGTAACATGTTCTCTGGAGCTGAAGCGGGCGCGAACGAGTAATCGATTATGAGCTTAAGCTTTTCTTGAACGCTGTCTTCCAGGTCACGTAGACTCCACACACGAGGGGCTTTGCGTACAAAGGCTGTGCGCATCCACAGGTGCCTTGCAAGCTCAAGTACACTGTCTCACCGTATCAGATGCTTGCAATCTATAGATAAAGACTGTGTTCTAACCTTGACGGATAAATAACATACACAAATATATTATCCGTAGATCTTTGCTTTGGTGATACGCGGTGTCGTTTACGCGCAAATCGTCGTCTCCAATAAGCTGCAAAAACAGTCTCCGTAGCTCTGTAGTTTCTCCTAGCTGCACGGCTTCTCGGCAGAATGTAATAATCTGTGGCTTTGAGCTTGGCTTTAAAAAAAACTGCCAGAGGCGAAGCCTATAAACGACGGGGTATGTCAAACAACGTTTGAGGGGGAGGCGCACTTGTCAACTCAATGCACCGTGCGATGCGATTTCACAGGGCGGGTACTGGCATGCGTCCAGATGTGGTTGAGATAGGAGACGAGGCTCTGAAGGCGCACGAATCTCCCAGTGATCCGTCGAGAGCCGGGCGGGCGGGCGGGCGGGCGGGGCGAGGGGGGTGGAGGATGATATAGTGTAGGCTACACGTGCTGCAAGCAAGCAAACGCGTCTCCCAATATCGTTCTTACACGGGCATGCGTGTATAGTCCTACAAACCTACGATATATTTTGTAAGAAAGAATTTCTGTAATGAATTTTGATAACGTTGGTTTCAAACGGAATTTAATTCCAGAAACCTTTAATAGTCTACTCATTGTCAAAGACCATAACTAAGGACTGTAACACCATGGCAAGGGGTTTAATGGCATGTCACCAAGGTAGCTATAATTCATGCAGTAAAGGCTTACCTGACTGACTAGGGCAACATAATAACATAAAACATCTGGGGGATAGAGGTTATAAACATGAGAATCTTTGAGGAAACCAAAATCTTAGAGAATATAATACGTTGCAACATCTGATCGCTTCAAGCAGATATTCAGGGCTCTGCCTGAATAATATTTTAGTCCGCACTCCAAAAACGGTTTGGATAGAATTGGATACTGCATTCTTTTTGTCATCCATCACTCATCCATTCTCTGACCAGGATAGTCAGGGGGCAGGATAGTCTAGTGGTCTAGGTGTTGGACTCCCAGCTGTAAGGTGGTGGGTTCGAGCCCCAGAGTCGGCTTACCTCTAAGCATCCTTGAGCAAGATGCCTAACCCCTATCTGCACCATGTCATTGTAAGTCGCTTTGGGTAAAAGTGTCTGCTAAATGCTGTATCTGTATCTGAAATGCATGCTTTAGGAACTACAATACTGTAGGACTACAATTATACCATTTAGCAGACACTTTTATCCAAAGTGACCAAAGTTACATAGGTTAGACAGATAGGGGTTATACATCTTTCTCAAGGATGCTTACAGGAGGGTCTGTGCTGTGGCTTGAACCCATTACCTTTTCAGTTGGGAGTCAAAACACCCACACCACTAGACTACCCTGTATGTATTCCTACAGCCAGGCAACATTGTTAAGGCTAATTGTATATTTTGATTGATAATACTGTATTTTATCGATTGCAGTCTCTCTCTATTCCTCCGTTTCCCACACAACTTCCACTAAATGTCCTCTTGCGTGACTTTCACCTCCATATCTGGATTTCATAAAATGCTGCTGACAGAGTGACACATGGTTGTTTACATCTTTAAAACAGTCGGTGGCTAATTAATGGTCACAGCGGTAGACAAGTAGTCAAAGCACAATCAAATGGTACCACGCACAAAATAGTTGTAACTTTTTCAAATCTCCGGCAGATTTACACAAAATGCAACTTCCTTTTGGTTTTTTATGGTTTTCCTATACCACAGTGACCACATTCACAAGTCCACACTTTAGCAATATTCAAGGATATAACATTTTATGACCCATGTCTTCATGAATCAAATAAATCCCCAAGAAGATGTCCTGATATCTCAATCTCTCTCTTACCCTCCCCCTCATCAAACTATATACTCTTTGTAGAACCCTTAGGTCTTCTAGATATTTCTAAATGGCACAAAGTTCAGTCACCCACTCGACTCCTCGTTCTTGAACTTCTGTAACCCATTTGACCGCGTCACGCGCTAGAAGAAAGACAGCCATTCTGGTCATAAAACTGCACAACATCAGTCGCTCAGCCACAGTGGTTGTCAAGCACTGCCAGGAAAACCCTGTAAGCTTGAAAAGATTGGATCCTAGGCACTCTCTTACTTGGATGATTTATAAACTGATAATATAAGGCCCTCGCAGCGAGAAGGCTACGCTAAAATGTCAACAGTTGTTGACCTTCTGCTCAATTTCCACTTTTTAGAAATGGCAAAACGGCAGTTCGGGGGGCTGCAATGGCTCGTAAAAACTGTCGTTACTTTTGTTAAGATAGGCTTTCCTGTGTAGCTAGGTCTTGTGTCAGTTGGTGTACATGAGGCATACCCGGATGTGCGCTACATATGGTGCATGTGACTACATTAAAAATCAATTCACTGCCAAAAGTTGTGCAAAATAGGCCTTGTGATAACCAACCAAATTATTAGCTCATCGCTAATGCGTTTGTGAGCGAGCATGAAGTCAATTTGCTTCTATCAAATCTCATCAAGTTATTGTTAAGACATTCTGTGAGGCTGTAAACCTGAACACGAGTCGGGACAGAGAGAGGTCAGGTCTTGTTTTAATTGTGTATTAACGCATTGCGTCGCCAGCCAAATGATGTCATGAAATGCACAGACGCATTCAAGCATGACCTGCTGGCACACAGCCAACTCATAGCAGGAGAGGGGATGAAAAAAAGAAGTGGGTGAGAGAGACTACGTGTTGAAGTGTGCTACCCACCCACCGAAGCTCGGGTGTGTATGTGTGTGTAGGGCAGTCTTGACATTCCCCTCGAGGCTGTAGAGCTAGCTATAAAACACAAAGCGTGATAGACGAACATGGCTTATCAACACTCGGCCCATTCCTTCTTTCGGTTCATCTCAGGGTTGTCTATGAACCTTTCTGCATCAATTCATTTGTGAGCCACTGATAAAACAACAAATAAAATAATGTTGCCTACAGTGTATTTTGGTTAATACCTTTACCAAGAACTCTACCCACAAGATATAATTTCACAAATGGCAGAAATGGGAATTTTTGGTTATATATTGGATATTTTTCCCTATAAAAAAGGTAATTGGGTTGAATTTTGCTACTCTTTGATATAGCGTTTTCTTATTTCACACCATTGTTGGTCCTCTTCTGTGTACAGCATGGGTTTCACATCACGACCTAGTTAGTCATCTGTCAAAAGACATTTAAGACGCTCTTGCACTTGTCCTACAGAGATAATGGGGCTTTAGTTAACTGTAGTCATGACTAAACATTGGAAAATGATCAAAAGCAGAAAAAGGAGCAACCTCAGCACAAAATAGTTGGGAGCGGCGAAACAATCGTTTGAAACGGCATTTGCGTGTCATATTTCTTTCAAGCCCCGGGACTTTGAGCTAATGGACTGCGTGGGTTTTACTGTACAAGTATGCCAGACGGTGAAGTAATATTTATGGAACTGAAACCCTCTTTTCAGCACTATCTTTTATCTGGAAAGTGAAAGGTTTTTAACCCCCCACGTTTTGTTTGTAAATTTTCTTACCGGCAATTCTAGGGGATTCATTTATTTTAGTTCATCCATACCATCTTGCTACAGGTTGCATCTAATATTTGTTGTCAAGAGATTCAATCAAGGTTTACAGTTAACTGTACTCCTTTTGTTTGCTTGGAAGTGCACGTTAGACCAGATTGTGCAGTTTAATGTCGCTCACAGAAAGTGACAGTCACATTTACCACTGGAAATGAGCTGAATTAGCGCAAATCAACCCCTTCTCTTTCACTCTCACACGCATAAACACACACAGACGTAATTCCGAGAATCTGCTTTAGATTCTCAGAAAGACTTGGATTCTATATCACCAAATCTGGGTTTGGCACTGCTAGCTAAGTACGCGTTCTGATGAGTGTCAAGTTGTCATTTATTGATATTGCCTCGGGTGGGTTCCAAACTTAATCAGACTTTATTATTGTTACTTTATTAAAAGTTGAATCGCAGTGACTTTTTTCCAATAACAAGTGAGTGAGATCTGAAGATAGATAGGCCTGTGTAGGAGATAAATTAATAATTAACTGAATGAAGTAGGCCTATTGTTAGGCTACATGCATCAATTGTATAAAAAAGTGTCTGCGCCTTGAAAAGTCTTTATGTAGAGAAATGGATGGATAGCAGTCAAATTACGTTACATTATTTTTTTTAATCAAATGCAGAAGTAAACTACTTGCCTTAAAAATATCACCTGTTTTCTCTAAACAGTTTGGCTGCGGTTTCTCTGAATCACTCTCTTGTTAGCATGACACTGCACGTTTATTTCCATGACACAGCAACAATGGTCTGGTTACCAGCACCGGGTTGGAGTCTGCATCACCGTAGTAGTTTGGAAACTGTAAACCTCAAATCACTGGGGAACTGTGATCAGCATGCATAGTGAATGGAAGTTAATAAAGAGAAAAGATGAGGAGGAGCAAGACACAGCAAGCAGCTTTGAAGACTACCAGGGTTCAGGCAAGGAAAAGATTAGCGCTCTATAGTGAGGCGTTACGTGAGATGGCAGATTGGCCCGAACACTGTCAGCACATCTGTGTGGCCCCTGGCAAGTGTATGTACGACATGAACGTCCTGAAAGCACGTAATTAAATCCAGATGGTGGAAAAAAACGTGGTTCGGCCATGCCATGGCAACTCGATTCATAGAGCGAATATTTCTTATTCATTCGCAAAATCTCGGCGCTTCAACACTGTCGGCAATTTGTCCAAGTATGTCAGGTCATTGATTTTATTTAGTGCATTTTTTGTAGTGTTTGGCCCATAGAAGGGCATTTACTTGTGGGCTTGGATTCGTGTGAACCTTTATGAACTGAGACCATGGTGGTTAACTGTATCACAAAACCATATTAAAGCCGAAACACAACACAACACGTATAATATCCCATGCTTCTTGTGTCAAATGTATTTATGCATAGTGTATTTGGAGAATCAGTGTTACCAATACATACAGTATCTGTAAATCAAGAATTGTTCTAACACCTGTTGGGCTTGAAGTGCGAGACCAGCAAACATTTCTTGGAAAACACGAGTCAGAACGTTCTTGTTGCCTATATTAAAAGAAAAAAAATGTTCTTAGAATTCTGCTGGTCTGCAGTGTGGTATGCAGATGGTCTTCCAAAAAAATATGGATGATATTGGAAAGCAGATCCTCCCTAAGGAAATTCAATGATTTATTGCGTTGAAACTTCGGCCCTTGTTGTGGACTTTGAAGTTGCTTTCCCACTGTCCTCAACTTTGTGTCTTTGTTGCTGGCGTCAAAGCGCAGAACGATGAATAATTTTGAGGTTTTATAAAGGTCTTTCCCAGAATAAATCCCACTGCGGTTTTGAGGTGAATGTGTCTTGGAAATGCTAAATTAACTCCTGCCTTCTTGACCACCTTCTAAATGTATTCAGGGTCAGCTACAAGATAACCATTTCCAAGGATTGGTGGGTATTATTTGGCCACTTGGGCAGAGTGATGAAAAGGTGGGTCCCTGTACCACTCACACAACATCAGGGGGGTGTGGATGTGCACTTTATAATCATGTTCCTCAGATTCGTATTCAAACAAGGTGCAAGTTCTCTGTGGTTTCCTCCTATTATTTCATAGTTATTGGAGGCAATTAAGACCATCCTGATCATGATCTTGCTAGCTCTATGTTTTGTTCCATTCTGCATGTAAGATGGGGAACTTTCCATTCCAAACGATTAGAGGAACAGTGTCCATATGGATAGTTCAGTTGAGGCCATCAGCGAAGGGCCTGTGTTCAGAAATCATCGATTGACATGGTTCTGGTTGGTTAAAAGTAGTCCAATTGCCTGGTTATTTTTTAGATTTTGGTTGACACATTTTGCCGCCGCCTCCACCCCAAATGGTTTTGAACACGCAAAACGATAATCTATACGATAAATATGATATATGAAAATACACTGGGAAAAAGGGAGATCTTTTCAGATACATATGAAATCGCATGATGACAGTGCACGATAGTCCTCGAACGATTTGATCAACAGTTTCTATGCAGCTTAAATAAAAGGTTTGTGAACTTCCAAACATTTTAGTCTGATAATTCACACATTGTTGTTGCATCCAACATAAGTGGCTTGACTAATTTCACAAATTCAGGACTAAAGAAAAAAGCAAATAAACAGAAGACTGCTGCCTTTATTAAGGCCAAGTAATCAGGTCAGGAGTGCTTCAGTCATTCAAATCTGTTTCACAGTCAATGTTAGCACATGCCTACAACCTTCATTCAAGCAGTAAAACTGTCAGATTTGAAGGCTCATAAACTAGCACCTTTAATTTAGTCGTGTTTGACTAGAGCGGGGCAATATATTTGGGGAATATCCTTTGGCTTCAGTTGACTGAAAGAATGCACCTCAAACTCATCATTTGCGGAAGATGCCCCGACACAAACTAATATACACAGACGCTTGTGTAGATATTATTCATACCCACAAAGCTAGCCTAGAGTACCCGCACTCACTGTATAACAAGGTACGAACACCCATCCAGGCATTTGCGAGCCGAGTCACTGCAACGTCAAGCAAAACCTTGCCCTAGGAAGAAACACCAGCGTGACAAAGGAGAGGACATATTTCCACACAGGTTGCAGATATGTATCGCAGGTGCTGAGCTAGGCGGTTCCACAAGTTTGGACTCTGTGGCGATGGTACAAAAGATAGGAACCGTGCCTCATGGAAAACTGTATGAGGAATAACTATCCTGCACATAACCGTACCCGTAAAATATGCTGAAATGTCTACCCCTCCCTCTCTCTAGTCTGTTTAGAGTCATCCTAGTGAATCACACTTTTCTCCTCCACAAAAATGGTCACTTATCACATTTTTCTTTTTCAACGCAGTGACGTCCGACCCGACGTCATTTGGAAATGAGCTCCTTGTTCCAGTGTTGGGTTTCCGTGAGACTACGGCGCGGTGTCTATCAGCTGGTCATTTGATAGCATAACAGAAGGCCATTATCGACCGCAGAATGGGTTCGGGGCTGTCGGGTCTTGTAGGCAGCAAGCAACACGACACAAATGTCGTCCTCTCAGGTGGTTACATTCAGGAGACACCAGCGGCCTTGTTTGGTTTCGCAATGTTTGCTGTGAGAAGAGGTTGGTGCGTGTTAAAGACATTGTTGAGTGATGCTGCTTGGACAAAAGAAAGACAGCGAAGGCCTAGGGTTTGAGGATTTGAGCAGATGGCCTCTGAAATTAAGGGTGTTGTCAAGCACTTATGAAGCCATATATGTTCCAGGTTTGGTCCAAAATGGTAATATGGTTATACTGGTTTTCTATGGAGTTGGGTGTACTGTAGAAGTTTCTATAAATCCGTAGTTAAGGCAGAATAATGTACAGAAGCCAAACATACTGTGCTTGGTTTTGAAAACAAGGAGAGAAAAAAGTGGTTTGGAAGGTGAAATTTGATTAAAATTATCTATCAGCAACATCTTACACCTTTAAAAGGAGAAATACAGTTTGAAGACCGTATACGAGATCATAAACATGGGTACAACCTTTATGACTTGGATTTGATGTTAAATTGAACTGCCTCATTATAATCTAACACAATTACAATGAATATCTTTTAAACAAACGTTTCTTAATATTTTAAGTTCTAAGATGGTACAATTTCATGGTGAAAAAGGACAAAAACAAACAAAAGAAACAGACCTTTCACTTAGTTGTCAACCACACCTCTTAATAAGCACTGCAGGCTTGATTTAGTGACATGCCACAAGCGTACACCTGAATCACTGCTCTTGGCAGAATCATTGCTTCTACAGTCACGGTCTGGAACTGACGTGATATTGCTGTCTTTTTATACACCTGAGTGGCTGTCACAGCTCTCTACTACTCACTGTTCTCTGCCCTTCCTCTGCCACACTTGTGTTTAGCAAACATAAACAGTGACCTGTGAGGGTGCTGTAATATAAAATGTATGATTATATTTAGCATAGGAGGAGCAAGGACTTAATAAAAAAATATAATTTATTTCTTTTCTTATAATTTAGTCTTCTTTCAGGTGTTCAAATTCAGCCAAAAACCAATGTACGGTTTATACTAGAAGACAAATTCTAAGTGTTGAGATTTTTAACCTTGAGCTTCTAAATGAGCTGGGAGCCATCTTCATTCTGGGCTCAGGGAGACGTCTTCAGAGCTGTCGTGATATATTTGAAAAGCAACGGTAAGGAGTTTAAGAGTTTCAGGATTATGGCTTTAGACAGTTGCAGTTGTCAGGGATTATTCCGACGGCACTGCCTGTACTGTCCTGCACGCCGAAATCACACAAGAGCTCAAGTCAACATAATCAACCCACTGACATTAGATAACATCTTAAATCTGGGAACTAACCAGCACAAAGCACTACAGTACAAACAAACATTTAGGCTTTGCTGAGAGTGGAGATAACGTTGGTTAAATTCTTTTTGTCATACATTTTACAAATGTATGACAAAAAGAATTTTGTGTCCAAGCCTGTTCAAAACAAGATAACTTAAACATTTTTTTGTTGACACCAAAGACAAGGTGCTTATACTTTAAAGTTCCAGTTGTACAAGGAATTTGAACCCAGTTTCTTTTACCAACATGAGTTACATCCACTACATACACACAAACACAAAGCAAAGAAATACGCTTGTAAATGCCCCCCTCACACACAGGCACACGCAAACAAACAGATACATGCACACAAATATTACAAGCAAAAAAACGTTTGTACTCACAGCACAAACGTTTAAATAGTGTACACTTTTACCAGAGAGAGAGAGAGAGAGATAAATAATAGAAGTCTAT
>JAOEHI010000012.1:1256740-1271480 GCA_025447815.1 Percopsis transmontana
TACTCACAGCACAAACGTTTAAATAGTGTACACTTTTACCAGAGAGAGAGAGAGAGAGATAAATAATAGAAGTCTATATTAATGACCTGTCTTCAAAAAATGACCTTCTTCAGAACACATCCTACCAAACAGGTAGGATGTGTTCTGAAGAAGGTCATTTTTTGGGTTCATAATTAATTAGCTAGGCTCATGTCCTAGTGAAAAAGTTAAAGTAGAAAGGGTGTGAGACACGGTCTTGTTATTTGCCCTCTCTTTTCCGTTTGTAGCTACTCTGAGGGATGTTCTTTTTTGTTGAAAAATGTGTGCGCGCGCGGTGGGGTGGGGGTGGGGGGGATTCTTTGCAAGCTAAAGGCAGAACTAGGCTGCTCTTAATTACAAAGAAATATTATCCCCTTGCGGGACATTCACAACAACACCGGTATCCAAAGCAAACAGCACTCTTAGAAGCCTTAGTGCCCTGTGCAGTTGCCATATCCAGCCCCATACCCCAGGGACAGGAAAAAAGAACGGAAGATAGATTTTAATGTGTAGATGAATTTTATCTACAGTATCACAATAGCCATGTCATCTCTACTTCTCACCAGGACATATATATACACACACACACACACAAGTATAACAGCATATCAATTTATAAAGTTGAATAAAACTAAAGAAAATAAACGTTGGTGGTCTTATTCATTCATAACTGTAAGCGTAATGGAAAAAAAACACTGAGTTAAATAAATATCGGTTCTGGCAACTCATAGGCTGTGATGCATTGATCCAAAATCTAATCCACTGGTGTCACGGTTACATTCAACCTTTTACATGGGCAGCCACTGAGGAGGCCTTATTGAAGGATTTATGCCATCTAAAATTGTTGGGGGTTTCTCACAAGTGGAATCCTCCATTAATGAAAACATTTCCAGTTCTTATTCCATTTTGAAAGGCTCTTGGCTTCGGAAATTAGATCTCAGCTGAGGATGCAGGCAATATGAGACCGCCAACCCCACACTAGCAGTGTTTACTTAACAAATATTAGACATATGTTTAAACAAATAGAAGTTTCCAGTTCCATTTTTGAAACGTTGAAAAGCGGACCACAGTAGGATAGTGGTTGCAGATGGTGATGTGGGAGGCTGTAATTTTACACATACTTTAGCAGCTCTAGAGGAAGATTAGAAGGTGAATTTGGCAGTTCTTATGTTATATTTGTTATGTTATTTGTTTAAGCCATTACTGAGGAAGGAAACCACCATGTGTTTGTTAAATAATGGCAAATAATGTCCCTAAAGCACCTGTCCACCAACACAGGTGTTTAGAGTTAAGGTGGCCTAACAGACCTCTTCAGTCCTGTGAGGGCGTGCACATACCCCGCATGATTGACAGCGCCCGACTCTCCCAGGGTGCGTTCATTAGACGGAACATTTGCTACATTTAGTGAACCTTTTGAACTGAACTACGACTTTCCCCATACCTCAACGGTTGCTACGTTCTAGAACGCGGCCACGCCGACAGTGAGCGTTGCCCAATCCAAAACCCCCACCTCATCCCCTGTTTTCAGCCAACAAACAAAATAACTTAAAAACACCATACTGTGCAGTAGGTGTACTGGGCTTTAAAATAGCACATGGCATTATACGACAGCATCAAGGGGTTTTAATTGTGGTGTGCAATTGTTATTCTAGAGGTACTGCGATGCAACAATCCCTCTGCTGCCAGATCAGTGTGTTGCCGCAGCACTTTTGGTATTCAACCAACCCAAGTTATCCCATGTAACCCCTCTCTTCCGAGACCTTCACTGGCACCCCATCGTCGCCCACATCCGATTCAAGACACTGGTGTTGGCCTATACAAGGCAGTAAAGGGAACTGCCCCGCTCCACCTCCAAGCGATGGTCATGGTCATCCCACTAACTGAAGTTCTCTATGACGATCCTTTATCTTTTGTCTCCATCACTTTAAAAAAATAAAAACGAACAAACAAATGCTCTGTTAGATCAGCTCGTAAAAGATTAAGCAGTTATTATTTTGAATAATATGTTAATAGGTGATGTATGTTGTAAAAAATATAGCCAACTTAGCCCCGATGACATGCTGATGACATTATTCTAACAGAACGTTGTTTGCTTACCATAACTGGTGTGTGACCTATTCATCTGTTGACAAATTTACTTAATTGTACTTGTAATTCACTTTAGGTAAAAGCGTCTGCTAAATGCTGTAAATGTAAATGTGAAAATCCCAAACATTGCGACGTACATAGTTTTTAACATCGAAAAGAAGTATTCCAAGAAATCATCAGTCAACCTCCAAACCTGTCACCCACATTTAGTTACAAGGGGATTTGGATTACAAAACGAAGCCCTTAAACGCCGTCAACATCCAGTTTAAAAAGTGTTTAAGCTGTAGGGGACCCCAAGGCACGAAGACCCCGTGCCATGTGTAAACACTCACCTTTGTGTAAATAACCATTATACCTCTGACATTCGCTGCTGGCCATGGGAAGAAGACATCCTGTGCCGTCACACAGAAACCACTGAGGTGACGGGATGATGGATGAGGCCCTGGTGATTGTTTTGACGAGATGAAGAGGGGACAGAGAGAGAGAGAGAGAGAGACTTGAGGTTAGTCTGTGTTTTATGAGTTTCTCAATTCTCATGCAAACACACTGACAAAGGCTTTGCCTTTGCAGTCATTATTGTGGCGTAAGGAATTTGTAATTTGCCTTTTCTGCACCACGCTCTGTACAAATGTAGGTACAGATATCCATTTGCTTTGCAGTTTTTACATGCAATTAAAATGTGTCTAATCTATTTGAATTTCATCAAATACTATACAATGACAAAAAAGGGGTCAAACAATTAAATATTAAAAAAGGTACACTCCTCGACAACTCATTCATTATATGTTCAAATGCAACTGTCCACGGAGGTGCATGTGAATGTGGAGGAAGGAGTAGAGGACTGTTTAATCTTAGGCACTTTGGAGGAGGAGTAAAATGAAGTATCAAATCAACAGCGTATTTGCAATGCTTGTTCAAACTACTTTATTCAAGTTAAACCAACCTAAACAAGCACCCATACATGTAGCCTACTATATAGGGAGGGGGGTGGGGTCTCTTTCCGCCTGTCAGCCACAGCACATTGGCGGGGACTGTTTATTTGCTGACCTACCCTGCGCCGCACGACGCAAGCCAGCTGTCGAACCGGGCGCTGAAAGAGTTAACACATTTCACCGTCGCCGTCAGAAGACTCTTATATTTTAGCTCTGTGTGTTCCTGCTGTATTTGGCCTTAGAAGTGTATAGTCTACAAAATAAGCGTTGCCTAATAGATTTCACAGTGGCGGTGCAACTACTGCCAAAAGTCAGTGATGCGGAAAGCCAAAAGAATCAAACTACTGTCCGTAATTTTATAGGAGCTCTATCATTGTAAGGTATGGGCTAATAGCCTACACTTAATCATGAGGCAATTCAGCGCTTTAAAAAGTTGACTGTATTCCATGAACACGTTAGCGCATAAAAGGGAGGATAGCATGCAGCTGATATGTGGGACAGTGGTACAGGTACAGTAAGCCTACAGCAGTTGACCTACATACTAACAGGCAACGATGTGGTCATACTTGTATTGTTGTTGTTTGTTATGGGGTGTCGATGACAACGAGCGACAGAATTTGCATACGGTTAGCATGAGGTTACATCACAGGTTAATTTATTTCTCTATAGGCAAACTATTTCTTCTACAGTACTTCAAGAAAAACACAATATAATTATCTGGCCTTACAGATAAATGCACGCGTGGCAGGGTGTATTTCAACCATGGTAGAGATTGTGTCTTCTTTTTATTGGCGTTGGCAGGAAATATAGACTAAATATGGGTTATGTAATAGAACGCCTACTGCTTTTGAACAGTTCCTGAAAAAACATAGAAAATAAATTATGGTGGTGCTGTTCATTCATACTGGTAATCTTTTCTGGCAAAAGGCAAATTGCAAAACCTCCATTTGAAGCAATTATTAGTTTTGGAGAGACGTACACCGTGTTGAAGGGATCCAAAATGTAATCCACTCGTGTCTGTGTGTGTGTTACATTTAACATTTTACATGGGTAGCCACTGAGCAGGAATTATTGAAGATTTAATGGATTTCACTAAGTGTCCTGCTGAAAAAAAGAGTTTGCCAGTATGATCAAATGTCAGGGTCCCCACAAGTTGAGTATGCCATTTCCAATGCCTCCTGGCTTTAGCAATCAGATCACAGTGGATGGAAGTGACAAGCCAAATGCCATAGGTGATATTTAAGTAATTGCCTTGGGATAGCCCAACCCGAAGCTCTGGGAGAACTAAGAAGATGTTGTAAAACTGAATGTACAAGGCCCAACATGACCCTGTTCTGGTAGTGTTTTAAGGCCAAAATATTACACACCATTTTTTCCAGTAGAAGCATGAAAATATTCCAGATTTACTGTCAGATGTCATTCTTGCAATGATTTGGGTTCTTCTATCTATTGGATTCTTCTAGCCAATTCAAGTTGTTTTTGTGCAGCTCTTCCAAAATTCAAATTAAAGGTAGGCTACACTGCTCAGATGGTGTCTGGAATTACACAGCATTGGAAAAACTAGCATTAGAAAAACACTGTTTTGGATTTAAACCATAAAAGAGCACAGGGCACTCCCTCACCTGAGTGCTGAGTGGCTTGCACTCCTTTCTACTCATCCCCCTACATAGGTCATTGGCTCGCTACAGCCACGTGCGCTGTAGGGAAGGGAGAGTTCCAAACGTATACAGCCAGCTATAGCGACTAAAGCGAGTTTCTTATTAAGGTTTCAGGGGTTGCAGAGACCTTCCACACGATGCTAGGTAGAGGCTGGATATGAGGTTTGAGAGTCACGGCTGAAACTGGGAGACTGAACCCTTTTGAAAAGAAAACAGCTGGCCCATTTCAGACCTTTTTCTGATCAACAATAGGATGTGAAGTGGGGGCCAAGCGTTCCTTTTTCCAATTGCAATTACCCTGAACTCGCCAGTGTTATCTTAAGGAAGCACTCAGGAGCCGTGAATCGGTCAAACGTCGGATACCGTAGAGCTGGGACCGTTTTCCACAGCAAATGATTTAAATCAAACGCCATCCCAGTGAGCCTTATTTTCCATCTGAAAAACGATCACCGGCGCAAACAAAGCCGAGGGTTATGACATTGATTCGTTTTCGCTCGTAATTTCAAAAGATAGCCTATAGCCTATTCACAATATCTTAACCATGTCACGAAATCACCGAGAGCTTAACGGGCGACTAAACGCTTTAAAAGTAATTCCCTCCGTTGAAAAAACTATGCTTTGCTAAACGGCTACGGAAGATTAAACCTGCTACTCAAATTTAATCCTTTTCTTGTTAAACGCAAATAACATTACGGCGTCTTTGGGAAATGAGAGCCGATAAAAATAAGCTTTATAGGCACGAGAGATAACAAGTGACCAAAACAAGCAGGTTGACTTTTCCGTTTGATAAGCGCGTATAAGTATTTACACTCCAATGGCATCTACAAGGACGCTTTTTCCAAAACTATGTGGGAAGGTCGCAGATAGGCGACATAAAGGGCGTCCTGAGAGTTGGAGCCAACTAGGTGCTTCGGGTGCAGTACTATTAATGGACACCAGGCGGCTGGTTTCAGAACAGAGTCGGCATGATGAAGATGATAAAGTTGCTTCTTCTCTAGAAATACAGTCAGAAATTAAGGTTTTAATAGCTATTAGTATTTTTTAATCAGAAATTGAATTTTTACTGGCAATTTCTTCAAGTTTTGCAATGCCTTTCTCTTTTACTAAATAACATTAATACTTGTGTGGAGGCTGACTTCTTGGCTGTGGCCAGGCATAGTTTCCGTAGTATGTATTTAACATCAGAACAGAAAAATGCATGTAAAAGAGTTAGACAACATGGTTATAAACTCAAAGATATGTCCATGGGCTATTTGATTTAGTTTGGTTTGATTTGATTCAATCTGACAACTTTTATTCGTACAGGGAAATCCCATTGACAGCAACGTTTTCTTTTGTTAGAGAGCTCGATTTGCATCAATGCCGCCAAACGGAGAGAAAATGAAACAAAACTAAAACACAGAATCTGTCCAAGCAATCAAAATACGGCTCAGGTTCAAATATCAGTCCACTTGCCCAGCGGTTAGTGTCCGCCCTGACAAGGGGAGACTGGGGGTTCAATTCCTAGCCAAGTCATTGAATAACAAATTGGGACCAGATGCCTCTGTGCTATGAAAGTGGGCTTGTAAAAGATGGATTGTGGAGGTGATTGTATGTAATGACATCCCATGAATACAGGGTACACAGCTGAGAAAGGTCAAATACCAGTAGATAGACAGTTGGCTTTTCAGTAATCTCGGGTGATGCGAAGGTGCAGTCCTCTATTGCATTATAGCCCCCCCGGCCGTTTATGTTCAATACGCAAATGTGCATGAACGTGCACATGGCTGTAAGTGGAGGGGTAGAGACAGTGTGAGACTAAGAACTCTATGGGGGGAGGGGCAGTGAGAGGAGTGCCAGCCATTCAAGTCAGGGAGGGACGTACGCTGTCTATGTTTCAAAGACAAACATATTTGTAATGCTGCTTTCAGCCACAATGGAGATTCCAGACACATGTCGAGTAGTGCACCGTTAAGTTTAGTCTTAAATCCAAATTCATAAATATCTGAAGGCTCTTAGTACTGTAGCTACCGAGACAGCAACATATGTTAAAAATTCCCATAGGTGAGGTCTCCTTTTCGATGTTAATTAATGCATTCTCACCTTTAGAATGATTGACTTTATCGTGACGCTCTTAGTCTTCAAAGACCAGTGTTCAGTATTTCCAGTCCTCACAAAACCAGACAGACAAAAAGTAGAAAACTGTACAATTTCCTGTAACTGACTGGTATTGCTTTAATGTTCGTTTTTTTTGTCCTTAGGAACAGGTAAGCGGTGACAATGTAAATGATAAGCGCAAACCAACCTGAGACCCTTAAGTACATCCATTGTAACACATTCATACAAGTACTGTCTGTAGGGGTCACAGAAATCACCTCTTTTTCACTAAAACAAACAGGTAACCCTTTATTCAAAGCCAACGGGTGCAATGCATAAGTAAAACCTGTATTGTGTGTTTGTTAATATTTAGATTTGACGGTAAGTTAAAAGTTGCACTTTTCCAATTGGGTAAATACAGTATTAAGTCAAAGTTTGTTAGTGAATGCCTCAGCTAAGGGAGGCACCCTCCATTTAAATGCACTTTATCCCACTGCTTTCAATATAGCGTTACCATAAATTCATCCATTGGTTACTGTGATAATGCAAAAATAAAGCAGAGGACTTAAAAAAACATGTCCGAAAAGAATAAATAATGAGAATAAATAAAACACTGAAAGAAATATTACTTCCAAGAGGCAAGGATACAGCTTTGGCATAACTGTGAGACAAGTCTACGTTATCGGCCTCCTAAACACTCATCTTTTGGTATTGTAAATAAAAGTGAAGTGCTTTCTCTACACAATTCCAGTAGGGGGCGCTGTGGGCGCATTCCCTCTTGAACATCGTGTAAGAAGATGTAAATAGATACTTGAAAATCGCTGATGCAAAAGGTACAGAACTACAGCAAGGGTCCTCCTGTAGCTAATGACCTTTGACCTCGAGCAGTGGTTAACCACTTTTGTCCAAATTACACTCACACAGTTAAGAGCTGAGAGAGCCATGTCATCGTAGTGGCAGACAGTTGTGAAACGCAGCAATGGCTGATAACTGAGTAAATATGGATCTCTTCAATGTATAAAAGCGAAATGCAGCTGTTCAGCTTAGGCGGCGAGTGCGGTTCGAGTCTTTGGCAAATCATAACTGAACGGTTCAGGGTGCATATGTGGGTTTCATATTGCATTTGAGGTTGGCTTCTCAACACTATGCGTGACTCATGTCTCAGCAACCAGTGCTTTCCTTGTTGAAAGTAAACATATGACTCTGTCCAAGCAATTTGTCCAGTACAAACTCCCATGGGCCAGATACATTGCTGTGTAGATTTGAGAAAAAAAAATGCAATTGTGAATACATATATTTTTTAGGGGTGCTCTTTCAGAAATCCCAGTAGACATGAAATTGGACACCATGCCTTAATACTCCCACAATTTGCCTCCCACAATTTGCCATAACTGGTATGAACAATTGTTTGCTTTAAAACATTTTAAGTGGCCTACTGTATGCATACTTTTTTTGGTGCGTATGCAAATTTGTACGCATCTAACCACTGGTTTCAGAGCTCATTTCTGCCCCTACCTCATCAGTGAACACAACATGATAGACATGTGAAGCAAAAAAACAAACAAAAAAACAAAACAAAAAAAAAATGTACAAATTAATGTACACCATATATATCCAAACATATTTCAAAATCGTTTGACTTTGAAATCATTAGCCAAAATAAGTATATATTGTTTTTTCTCAACCCATTAGGTAATCTTCACTATCTAGACTGTACAATATATGTATATATGAATAATCATGACGGTCCAAAGCAACAAAAATAAATACTTTTTCGCTATGTCGCCTTTCAAAGTAGTATATCTATGTACATTTATATTTTCCTCAATTCCCTTAGCTTATTGTGAATGTTCGAGCGTTGTGTTCAACAAGCAGGCATTTGCGCACAGTGTGAAAACTTATTTTTTTCTTTCATTTTAATCTTCTTTTGTCCTAAAGGTATCTAAATGTAAATTTTGACAACATGATAATTCCACTGTGGATCCAAAATACATCGACTACACCGCCGTCCTCGATACAGTGAAAGGTAACCCCCCGGCTCAAATGGACACTGAAAAAAACATAAAACAGTAAAAATATTGCATCTCACCACCATTTGACTACTTTAACAATGGGTTTTGTCTACGTCTTTTTATGACTCTGTTTAGAGTACAAAATGTTGTCTATATCATGCAGTCTTTGACAAGTCATACAGCCTCGGTGTACTTGTCTAAACGTTTAAGTCTTTTTTAGCACACAGCATAGAATGATTGGGGTTATGTCCCACATAGCATGGCTGGGGGGGGGGGGGGGGGGTGCCTTTGGGGATATCACAACATGCAGAAAAGTGCATAGGTCCAGGTTTTTTTTTCCCCCAGTGTGTCTGGGGGGCAGTGTCTATGAACAGATCTACCACAGCAAGCATAAGCATTGTTTATTGTCAGGCGAGGTGAAAGTGTGGCGCCATCTTGTGGATGAAAAGCTCCACTCTGGACAATGATATCTGGTCTGGTGCAGGCAAGTGGTCCAGTTTTGGGGGACACTCGAAGTGGTGTGGCATTAAGCGTAGAAGAGAGCATGTGACCTTAGGCGTAGGGGGTTTGATGAGTTTGGTCTGGGGATTTGATCAGTCATTTTCACTGCAGAGCCCTTTCAGACACACATTAACAGGCCTGGTGATGAGCACTTCTTAAGAGGGTTTCACAAATGACTTTTTTCGTGAGAAAGGTAGAAGAACCAAGCTTAAAGATCGAGCTAACATGCATAAGGTCTTCAGACTCTGTTTTAACTACAGGCCTTCAAGGCCGACGATATTTTTTATTTTCCTGAAGACGAATGTACGTGAAGAAACTTGTATTTCTTTTCTTTTTTTTCTGCTCAACAGTTTTGAAAAGAGAGAAAAAAATAAAGCTTACTCTGACTAGCTCATAGGTCTAACATTTTATAACTACCTTTGGTAAATAAAACAAAACTGAAAAACATAAAAGTCTTTACGTGTTGCCCTGCTAAACCTCTTTTTTTCGACTTGTCTTTTAGCTAACGTCTTCTTCTTGGAGACGTACCCCTGTAATATTTTCTATTTCAACAACGACCTCAAATTTTTCACGTTCCCTATGCCAAACAGCACTTTCTTTGGTGCTAATACAGGTCATCACCAAATCCTTCAAATCGAGACTTTTCAAAAACGGAAAAAAGTCCAAAGAAACCCAAATCGCAAAAAGGGATAAACAATACAATCTACAATAAATAAAACAGTGGTGGGGGGAAAAAAATAAAACAAAGCATCCTCATGTCCTGGCAGAAAGGACAGCCTACACCCATAAAGAGAGAAACGTGTCAAAATGGCTGCTGCCACTTTTAACGGTTGCATTTTCACCGCTTCATCATCTTGGAGATGAAGCTGACGATCGCGGACGCCGGCTTGTCTGGGTCCAGTTCGGCAAACAGGTGGCTGACATTGTCCGTTGTGCTTCCTTGTTTCCTGGCAACAAACCCAAACAGCCTGGTGAGAAGAAAGAGAGAGAGAGAGAGAAAGAAAGAGAAAAAAAAGGTGTATGAAATGATTCAAAGTGTGACAATTTTGTACATTTACAGCCATTAGGATGCACCGTTATCTGCCACTTACTTGACTGAGCCACCCCCCTCTTTGCCCCACCTGTGGAGAGAAAGTGCAGGAAATTCATTTTAATGATGCTAGATGAATAAAGCAGAAACACCAGGAAACAGGTCAGTCCAGTTAAGACTTACTTCCTGTCTTGTGGATCAATATCGCAGTAGGTTACTGTGGTGATGGGATAGTGCCGTCTGAAGAATATCCTGCGGTAGGAGATGCAAATATTAGCATTGTGCGAGTTTAAATAGCACCACTCTAATCTAGCCTCCTTACCAGTTATAAATTTACAGTATATTGATAATGTTAATATATAAATTTAGCACCTATTGTACAACCGACTCCACTCAATGGTCTCTATCAGTTTTCCTAATTCATATTCGGGGCTTTTGCTGTGTCCAATTGCAGGTTAAGGTTAAGGGTTGTCGTTGATTCCAGTGTTAAATGTGGGCTTGTGCACCACTACTTTCATCTGAATAACGTCAAAAACACAAGTGAACCAAAAATGTGATACTGATACGAATAAACCCGGCAAAAACAGAGAGAGCGACAAGAGAGAAACACAGCGAGACAGCGAGGAGACAACATGGCGCTCACTTCCTCTCGCTGTCTGTGAGGGTAATCCCCTGCGAGGACACCCTGAAGTGGACGGCGGTCGCGTCAGGCAAGGGGCTGGAAGCCAGCGTCTGGCTTATCGCCTTGGCGATGGCTTGAGGCCCCGTGAGGGATTCCATATCCACAGAGCTGATGTACAGAACATTGCACGCTAAATTAACAAACAAAAAAGCTAAGTTAATAGCTAGCATCTGCACATAAATGCAATTCAGTAATACAATGAACTTATGCAGCGAGGTTTAGATGTTACCATGCACTGTTGTAGCTGGTGTACACAATGCATTATGAATTCATGCTTCAAAAATGTATTAGAAGGGAAGAGGGAAGAAATGTGCGCACTATAGATACGCATGCAAATGTGTTTTGCATTCTTATAGAACACATTTTTATACTACATCTTTTTAATTAATTGCAATGGAATCTCAACTGGTCGCTATGAGCAAAGAAAAAGCAACTTGGAAAAATATTGGTGAAAGATTAAGTGCAGGTAGCCTACCAAGGCCTTCACATTCATATTAACCAACATCAGGCAAAGACAAGAGCAGAGCCATGCGATCAGGTATTTACCGTGGGCCTCTTCTGGAACTTTCTGAGAGACTGCAATGTAATTAAGGACAGTGAACAAAAGTTGTATTAAAAATATATTAAAAAAAACTTCTGGTAGTTTATTAGCATTTCTTTAACAATACAAAGTCGTATGGTTATGTATTTATATATACAGTGTGTGTGTGTATATATATATATATATATATATATATATATATATATACACAATATAATTTAAATTTAATATATTTATAATTTTAAAATAAATTGTATATATTTTTTTACATATTTTACATATTTATATTTTTACATCTATAAAAATGTGCAGTGGTCTCTTAATTTTTCCATGGTTGTATATATATATATAAAATCACATCAAAATAGATCAAACATAAGCATACAATTTTGTGAATTAGCAATTATTATAAGGTGAACAATTATTATAAAAACATTGTTACCTGTTCCTTGCTTCATTAATTCGACTACTGGATCGGTGGGTGTGGCCAGTTCTAGGGCCTCTTCGTTAGGGTCTGTCAATCACATAATGTTATGCAGTGTAAGGTAATGGAATAGACAAGACAAGTATAGGACAGAACAGAATAGAATAGAGTCAGGCTGACCTTTGGTGGGGATCATCAGCTTGCAGGGCAGGGCAAGGGGAGTCATGGAGTGTTGGTACACCAGGGCAGACAGACAACCTACATGCACGCGCACACACACAGTTATTTACACCACTGTTATGTTGGAGTCTCCCCATCTCCCGTGGGCAATTTGCAGGAGCGTGTTGGGTGTGGTGCTCTCACCAAAGTAGGGCTCGTTGGGGCAGCCCTTTAGACGAACACCTTTGGGGCTGGTCTCAATCAGGAAGTGCCTCACCAACTCATTAGTGATGTCCCCCACTGGCAAAAACAAAACGGGCAGGAACATTTACCTCAGGTTTTTATGTAATGACAGCATATTAAAATGTACATTTTTACTAAAGAAAACAATACTTGATAATGTAAAATGACAACACTGAAGGTGGTGTGCGAACACCTACGTCGACTTCCCAGATCTTCTCACCTTTCTTGTTCGGTTGAGCGGTGGGTGGCGGGCAGGCCACCTTCATGGCCAGGCCGTAGGCGCCGCGGAAGGAGTGGCTGTCCCTGATGACGAACGCTCCGGGCTCACGGTCCTTCAACACGTTGATGGCTGGAAAAGGGGCGAGCGAGCATGAGACGAACAAGAGAAGCGAGACAGACCGAGACACTGAAAAGCGGCTATACAGCTGTTAATGTGAGAATAATAAGTCCAATAGAGCTACAATCTTGAACTTTCCAATTTAGTGTAACGTGGCGACACCTGCTTTAAGTTAATGGTTAAAGTACTTGTAGGCCTTATAAGTCTGGCCACTCGGCAGCCATCTTGGTAACACCTACGGGCAGTTATTTTGGGCTAACAAGACCAGGCCCCTATATAAATCAAAGGGCAGAGAGACATAACTGCACTTTCAATGGTCACCGTGACATAAAAACTGCATAAAATAAACAGTAAAATCTGATAAAAAAAGGTTTGGCGACTTTGCCTCAATTTAAGGTTTAAAAAGCTTTTTGCGAAAGGTCAGTGTACCCACACAATTCGCTTAATAGATTTACCTATTGGCCGTTATAAAGCATTGGCTCTTTCGGGGGAGGGCCGGGGCGGGATATATGCATACACCCGCCATCTTTAGCTTTACGGACTTCTCCCATAGAGTTCTATATAGGATTCTTTAAGTGGTCTGTCTCTTCTATAATGTCTCTGGTTAAAGTCACACTGAAACCACACAGGTGCTCTAACTTAATGCAGCTGATGAGGCCAAATCTTGTGGAACGGCTGATGACATCATTGTACTCAGGGGAGTGTTTTCATTTTTACGTCGGCTTAAATGAGCTGTAGTCATTTTCCTTTGAACCACTAATGTTTGAAACACTAACACTAACGCTAATGTAGAAACAAGTCAGTTCCCTTGACAAGCCTTAATTGTCTGTTTCAAGAGGATAAATGTCATCAGCAAGCCATTTTACGGGCACTTCAGACAGCATATGGCCTATTGGGAGTGGTTATGCTGTATTTTGTCACTGTCTGACCTTCGTACAACTTTGTGAACGTGGCTCCTAGACACATTATAAAAACTGAACTGGTAAGGCTTTCATGAATGGGCAGTAGACTGAATCATTATTGTAAATGTCAGAGGAAATTGACAGTTATTTACAGGTCTACGGAAAAAGTTAGAGATTGCAGCTTTAAGGTTGGGCTTTGCTGTTCTCACCTTGCTCTCTGGAGATGTCGGGTTTGTACCAGAACTTGGAGGTGTCCTGGACAAACTTGACATTCATCTTTATGTCTGGGTACCCATCTGTAGGAATGATGGGGAAAACGCCAATGTTGAAAATCAAACTTTTAAACTCGCTGATTAATTGATGTTATTTTTTTTTATATATCATCCCTGATTTAAAATGTATGTTTTATTGATAAAAGGCATAGTTTAAAAAGGCATAATTTAAAACATAAATTAAATTTATGTTTTAAAATCCTGCACCTATTGTTTTTATCTGGAGTATGTCTATTATTTCTCTATAATTCCAACACGTCAACAGTCAGGTTCCATGAATGTCCGACCTTACTCCAGTTAATGTATGACATAACATGACAGGTCATTGTATCTCTCAGTAACCCCCTCATGTCATTCCCATGCGTCTCTCTCACCATATATGGAGTATTTGGACATGTCCGGGCAGCCCGTGTTCGGGGGGGCGCAGCCGTCTCCTGCCGGGCTGGCCGTGGGGTCCTTGTTATCCAGGGTCCCGTACGAGAGCCCACCGGCGGGCCTCTTCTCCGGGAGCTGAGGGGAGGCGGGGGATGGGGGCGTGGCCGGGGGGGGCTGGGCGCTGGGCATGGCCCGGCGGCTCATCAGAGGGCTCGGCGGCACGGGCCCCTCCGCCGCCCTCGCGGCCCGGCCGACTAGGGGGCTGCCGGGGACGGGGCCGGGGACGCCCCTGCCGCCGTTGGCCGGCGGCGGCGGCGAGTGTCTGGCCTGACTGGCCAGGCGGCGCTGGAGGGCGGGGCTCGGCGGCGTGTTGGTGGCCACCGTCCGGTGGAGAGTGTTGGGACTGCCTGGGACCGTGTGGACCCCCATGATGTCGACCTGGGCACCCTCGGGCGAAGGGGGCCTGTGGGGGTAGGCTGCGGCCGCAGGG
>JAOEHI010000012.1:1274309-1303787 GCA_025447815.1 Percopsis transmontana
GCAGTTCTGAAGGCGAAAGGGGGTCAAACACAGTATTAGTATGGTGTTCCTAATAATCCTTTAGGTGAGTGTATGCTCACTTATAAAAGCACTTTGTAACATTTCAAGTATTACTATTTTGCAGACCCCATTTAGGGCATTGCAAGGTATATCTGTAAATTAATTTAAAATATGAGATGTGGGAACATACGTACATGCGTTATTATTTTAAGCATTGGCATTCACCAACCTCCAGTTTCTGAGCACGCTTGTTGCCAAGCGGCTCCAGTGGAAAGTTTAGGTTGTTGTCGTCAGCCAGCGAGCGCAGGTCAAAGTAATACTTGGCGTAGACGCTTGCCGGGACATTGATATTGAACTGGAGCAACTCGAGGAAGTGGCGCTCCATCTCATTCCTGAGGAATGAGGAGGGTAGAAATGATAAAAGGTCTACATATTAGTAGTCATAGGGAGCCTATAAGAACCGTGATTCACCTGTTCGTGTAGGAGCTCCTGAATTATGTTATAGCGCCTTAATATTTATGAGAAACAAAGAAATGAACGGCGGATGAATACAACTGTGATTTGCCAGTTGAAGTAAGAAAGCTAAAAGGTCGAGGGTTTAACAAAGGCTTAGTATCACTTTAACACAACTGTGCATGAAAGTACATGTGGATGTCTGGGGGAGGAGCAGAGAGGAATTGGGGGCAGGATAGTCTAGTGGTCTAGGTTGTTGGACTCCCAGCCAGAAGGTCGTGGGTTCGACCCTCAGAGTTGGACTACCTGTAAGCATCCTTGAGCAAGATGCCTAACCCCTACTTGCTCCATGAAATAGCACCATGTTTGTAAGTCGCTTTGGATAAAAGTGTCTGCTAAATTGTAAAATTGTAATTGTAATGCGGAGGCGCGCACTCTCTGAGTTTCAAAACACAACAGCAATTTAATTCCGGACACAAACTGAGGAGCGTACCTTTAATCAAGTTAAAATGAGAGTCAAACAGCAGCTGTGTCAATACCACACCAAGGCAGGGTAAAATGGCCTTCCAACTAAGCAAGGTTATAGACCACCAAATGAGGACTTGGGATACATAGGAAAAGGAATATTTATAAACTTAAATATGTTTTAAACAATGTATACTCGGGTGAGTCAACTTGCTTCTTAAGTCAAGAATGAGGTATTTTTAGAGGAACATTGTCATTGATGCTTCCATGCCACTAGATGGCAGTATAAACTGCTAAGAAACACTGTTATCAGGGGATAGCTGAGTGCCTTTCAGCAGAGAACCAAGGGCCACTCACATGTCTTCCACTGTAATGTCCTTCAGAATCTGGCAGTAGTCGACATTCCACACGGCCTGGTCGTCCCAGACCTTGGAGGCCAGCAGGATGGCTCCGAGGACGATCCTCTTCCAGTTACAGGGGCAGATGTCCAGCTCGGCGTAGGTCAGCAGCCTCTCTAGGTAAACCTAGCAAAAACACACACACACAGGTCAGAGAATACATCAACTGTCCGCGCAAGACATGGAAGGTTTATCCAACCCAGTAGAGACGTGAGATTTATTTTTTGCCTGGACATTGTAGGCTACCATGTCTAGTGAAGGTGGAGGAAAACAAATCTATTTTAATGTCATTTTATTTTAGGTGGTAAAAATAAAATGACAACCATGAATGTTGAAATGGTGTGTAAAGGCACTGTACTGTAAATATCTTTAATCCGAACCGTCTCAACGGATAACCTGCCTGGAAGGTCGTACCAGAGTAACGATAGCGCACTCCGCGGTGAGCTGGGCGGAGGTGAAAAGCGTCCGGACGAAGCGGTAGATCAGCTTGTGTTCGGGGTCCACGGTGGAGTAGTCCGCTGGAACCTTCTCTCGCTGTCGGGGCCAGGGGTGGTTATTAGTCAGAGACTTAAAACCCATCTCGGTACCTCGGCCACCGATCTTTCTACCTCATAGCACTAATCCCACTAACTAACAATCCTTATTCTATCCTCATTTCCTCCCTTTACTTAAAAATAAAAATCATTCTTTCTACTCCGTTAGATCAGCTCTTAGAATATTAAGCACTTTGCAGTTAGCAATTATAGACTGTTTGAAGAGTGAATAACTTTTTAGTAATGTTCTGTATATGCATAGGGGAAGTAACCTTGTTACATGATGCTGTCCTTATTCTAGGAGAATGTTATGTGTTAACCAGTTCAACTGTTGACAAATGTACTAATTGTAAGTCGCTTTGGATAAAAGTGTCTGCTAAATGCTGTAAATGTAAATGTAAAGAAGACACCAGATCTGCTCGATTTGTAACAGAATTCATGCAACTCACCGTTAACGGGTGCTTTTTCTCATCAAATATATCCAGTGAACGATTTGAATCCCTGAAGGAAAAAGCAACAAGTCAACATTAACCTAATCACTGTCTAACAGAATGGCGATGAGGTCTTTGCTTATTCTAGTTCCTCTCAACTGAGGTATATAATGGTGGACAGCAAACAGCTAATTCTACCCCAACAGATGGAAATCTCCTGCCCAAAATGGGAGAATTTAAAATATTTGCCGCGTAATCATACTTGATCGTACACATTCCAAATGAGATGCGTTTTTCAATACATGTAATTTATGTTTGGAATTACCCTTATGGTTGAAATGCGTTACATAAATGTTATTGACTCGCACTCCTCTCTACCCTACTCCTACAGCACTCGTAGGCTTACACACTTCTCCCCCCTCCCCCTCTCTCTGCCCACACTTTCATGCACAGTTGTGTTTCAAATATAATGGAATCGAAGAGTGTACCTTTAAGTCGGAGACAACAGTGACTGCTGTCTCAGAAATGACAGTAACATGACAAAAATGTCCTACCTGTTTTTTATGTGGTAATATACGGCCAATGTGACGCTGGAACAGAGAAACAGAGATATTTGTTAAAACCCTTATAATCTCTTTTTACGTCAAAGCCACTATGGTGTTATATGGATAATAGAGGTTGTTTCAAGACATGAATATTAAAAGATATACACATATTTGCCAAAAAATGATGTACAGCGTACAATGTATAATGGGTTAGCATGGGCACAATCATTAAAATGTTTGTGCCACAGTAGCCCTTCTGTCGGTTTGTTGCACTCGTGCATCGATGAGCCCTGGACACCCAACACCCTGTTGCCGGTTCGTGGTTTGTCCCCCCTCAGACCACTGTGGGAAGGTACTCACCACTTCTGACTGGGAGACCCCACCAGCTTTGGCCGTTTGGGAGATGCTCTGACCCAGTCGTCTGGCCGTAACGGTTTGGCCCTTGTCAAAGTGGCTCAGGTCTTTATGCCTGCCCATTTCTCCCCCATCCAACCCTTTGACTACGAGAACCAGCTGTTCCTTTAATGTGCAATATATCCCAGACCTTGCCATGCACCGTTGTTACGAGATGATCATCATTATTCGCTTCATCTGTGAGTCTACATAATGTTTTGGCTGATCGGTGTATATTTCTAGGCTCTGCAGACAAAGTGTCTGATTTATCTTAGAATAACCCATTAAATTCAACGCTAAATGCTGGCAGTGTTAACATGACAACATATATCCTAAAACCTGTAAAATGTGACATGCAACTGGCAAGGAGAGACCCTAACTAACTTAACAGCCAAGGTGTCCCTTGAAATGCACAAGATAGAGCCATGAATAAAAACTTACCATTTAACCGTGCTCTTTAGATTGGGCTGGCTGACTGTGCTATCATCGAGAAAGATTGTAGAGCAGGAACTATACTTTTTGGTCAGGAGTCCGGGAGACATCTGGAGGTTACGATAAAACAAACTTTATGTTTTATATATTACTGCAGCAGCCAGTGTAGGATATCATAAAAGACTAAAAGAATATTGACACTAATACGGTAACCCTTAACCAGGTACCAAAAAGAGGGTGTCTGCTTCTGCAAAACATTTGCATTTTGCATCGCAAACACACACAAACATATAATAACTAGTCACTTACATGATTTAGGTAATTGCTTTTTCTTTTTTCACGCACTGCGTAAGAAAAACAAAGACAAATTGTTGCAATAAGTCAAATTCAGATACAGTACATCAACATAAATGTATCGTAACAATGACATTCTGTAGGAACACACTGACCATCTGTCTGGGACTTGTTGAGGAACAGAGTGCTGGCTCTGGGGTGGTCTGAGGGATTTGCCTCCTGGGCCAGTTCTGCAGGAGAAAATCCATAAAATGGTAAATACAAATCATACAAGAGGTATATTGTATGAAACGTCAAAGTATGTATATCAACACAGTTGTATCAAAGGTGTTAACATTCTAGATAGTCATATGTTGTGTTCATATTTATATCCTATTAACTATAACGTTTCAACCATGTGCCAATACCCACTCAAACCTAGTTAGAGCCAAGTTGGTTCCTCTTAGGCCTTGGAGGCACTACTATGCCATTTGATCCTCCATCATCCCATAACAGACCACTCATCTCACCCACCATCGGGAAGTTCCCTGTCGCTGATGTGTTGTAGGTATGTCCCGGTGTCCTCACTCACGTCCTCCGCGGTTGTGATGGGGCATTCCTCGAGTTCAACCTCCCTTCTGCGGATTTTGGGACTCTCGCCCGGAGACAGGCAGCAAGACACCGACGCCCCCATTGCAGAAGTAGTGTAACAATGCTATTGCAAGTGGGCTGAATACTCACTAGACCTAACGACAACTGTGTGACGCCAGATTGCTTTGTGTAAAATCAGTGTTTTCTTTATCTACCGACAGCCGAGTGGATGCATAAACCGCAGCATGCACAGGATCGCTGACATTTTCAGGGCGTAGGCGCCGCATTATATTAGCGCACCGATAAAGCGTAGATCAAGTGACCGATTGATCAGGCGGACTATAATCTACTCATAATGTAGAAATGGAGTTTAAGAGTAATGGAACAAAGCCTCTTTACCCTAATAACGTGGCTAACATTAGCTGCAACCTCGTTACCTTGACTTGAGCTGCAGGAATCAGACCCTATTAAATTCTGTTGTAATCTATGGTAGGATTAAGGCTTTTCCCTTTCTCAAAACTGCCAGAAATTTACAAATACTCAAGTCCAGGATCAGGCTTCATTGGCAAAAATGTACGTTTGCACTGATATATTATTCTAGCATCTGCAATAGACTTACATCTGACAGCCACTACTATCAACTCACTGAAACTGGCCAGTCTCCACTTCCGGTTTTTCAAAATAAACATTTACATAAGTAATTAACATGCTACACATACAAAAGTGCAAATAATGTTTAAACAAGAAAAAGGTAAATATTCAACAAAACACATGGTGTAAAACGAATGTTTCAAATGTAATCCCTCATCTGGCATTATGCCAGAATTATAAATATATAAATTCAGTTTCTTACGTTAATAAACATTGAAAATACCTTCCCACCACCACCAATGTATTCCATACCCCGGCCACGGTTATAATGTGTAAAACCATAGACAGACAGACTCAACCATAATCTGTCCAGTCTGGCTGTTAAATGAAATATTTTGTTCGACAGATTCTCTTCTTCTCTATTTATTATTGTGCCAGATTTAGGCCCATTATTCTCCACATGCCTAATGTAGTCCAAACGTATTATTTACATAGACTACACCACTCAAAAAAATAGTTAACATAGGGCTAATATTAATAGTTGTTAACATTTTTATTCACCTATTATTCAGAATATGTCAGTATTTGAAATGTTCAATATGTAGGATCATGTAACACATTTTTACCGGTGGTTTTTAAGCCCACGTTTGACATTAAAAATTGAAACGTCATATATTTTATTTTGTAGGTTAATCACAAGTACTTCGAGTTTGTATTGCAGTTAGCTTTATACTGGTGCAATGAATGGAGGTGCGATCAGCTCATCCCTGTTTAGCAGGTTCCGCCTTGGCCCAAGAGCCCAAGACCCACCCCAGCACAAACCGAGATTTTCTATTGGTTATTTATAACTTTTAGGATAAAATCATTGGTTGAATTGACAATATGACGCGTAATCCCAACAATGGGGTAAATGTTTTGTAGTACGTAGTAGGCTGAATGAACGGAGTAATCATTTTGTATTGGTAGAACCAAGCATTCCACACTCTCGTGCTACTTGGTGTATTAAAATAAACGCGCATCTCCTCTGCCGCCTTCTACATCCCCTTACTGCGCATGTGTATTGTGAATGGGAACCATCGAGTAGAATATGACCTGCTATTTTTTGGTAATTCCATTAAAATATTTGCAATATGGCACTCGTTCCCTACGTGGAAAATGCATTGCCTATGCTCTCAAAACTACACAATCCATCAGCACAATTTAATTTTGCCAACCGTAGCCTGAATCTTGCTCAAGACTGGAAAAAGCTTGGAGTAGCAGCCGTGGTATGGGAGGCAGTAAGTAGCTTATATTATAATAGACATTATTGCTTGCTTGATTGATTGAGTTTATGCAACAAGTTCCATTAAAAAGCAGATACCAGCTTCTAATGCACACACATTACTGTGAGTTAGAGAGAGAGTAGAGTCATAAACTAATGTGTCACTAGTCTACTACTATTATGTATACTCAGTATACAGACATATTGACATACTGTTACCTAATGGACTATTAGTTTCGGCTGTTTGCAGTTTTATTTATTTAACTACTTTTGTTTAGCTTTTTGTGTGTATTTGTATTATATTTGGCATTTTTACTTATCTTACTTATCCCTGTACCATGCCGCTGTAAATTCATTCTAGGGGATTAAAAAACGTATTTTCTACGTATGCGGGCTTTTAATCATACATCTATCTATCTTCCCTCCACAAGGCAGTTGTGATGTGTATGTACCTGGAGCAGATTAATGTACAGGGTAAAGTGGCAATTGAGCTGGGAGCTGGCACTGGTTTGGTGGGCATTGTGGCAGCTCTACTGGGTGAGTTTAATAATATCTTGACTATAGTTTTGTGCATACCGACATAGGCTACTGAATAATAAGTATAATTCATTACCTCATAAGACTTTCAGTATTATCAAGATGGTTGTGGGTCTGAAAAATAAAGAAAATACAAAAATGTGTGTTAATGTGTTTCTTGCAGGTGCCAAAATAACTATCACAGACCGGAAGCCTGCACTGGAGCTACTCGCGGCCAATGTGAAGGCAAACGTCCCCCCAGACCTCAATGGAATGGTGGAAGTGTCCGAGCTCAGCTGGGGCGAGGATCTGGATCGGTATACGGCCGGGGGTTACGACCTGGTCCTGGGCGCGGACATAGTCTACCTAGAAGACACCTTCGAGGCACTGCTGCGCACGATAGAACACCTCTGTTCAGAAGTCACAGAGGTGTTACTAGCTTGTAAGATTCGCTACGAGCGGGATACCACATTTTTGGGCTTGCTGAAGCAGCGGTTCAGAGTTGAAGAGGTCTACTATGACAGTCAAAAGGACATTCATGTCTATAAAGCTGTGAAACAGTCAGTAAGGAGGGACCTCTAAGTGGTCTCTACTGCACTCTACTCTTTGGTCAAGCATTGCTACAACATCCCAATCAATACGCTTGGGAAAATAAGTTCAAGTCAAACTGACAACAGAAAGTGCATGCGAGATGATGTGGTTAAACATTATCTTATCCCCTCTGACCCAGTGGACATGCATACAGGGAGGTCCCAGAGTTTTTGGACTGTGACACAATTTGTGTTTATATTTTTTGTTTAGTTTCTGGTCAAGCAGGCTGGATCTGAAATAAAACAATTATGGCCTGTGTCCACCAAATGCCTATTTGCACTGGCAGAGCCCACAACCTTGCTTAAGAGCTTCAGTAAGTGCTTCTCTCAAGCGTTATTGTTGCTAGGTTACAATTGTCTTCTAGCACTTCTTTGTGAACGTCAATAGTCTCTGCAACTTTAGTTAACGTTAGTAAGGTTAGCCAAAACTATGGAAAGAAATTGCTTGGGTTGTCAGTGACGGTTTCTGTAACCTAGCAACAATAGGCGATGGAGAGACGCGCTGGAACACTCTCAAAATAGGGTTGTGGAAGCACTCTGAAAATAGGGTTGTGGGCGCTGCCAGTGCAAAAAACGCATTTGGTGTACACAGGCCCTTCATGAGTTTGAAGTACAGACCTTCAGCTGTACCAGGGTATTCTATATCCAAATTGGCCGGGCTATGCAGGAATGACAGCACTTCGTATACAGCACCACTATTTAAGGGACCAAAAGTAGTTGGACAATTGGCTGCTGCTGTTTTTCTTTCAACATGAGGACCAAAGAAGTATTGATGCCAGTAAAGCCAGCATCAATGAAGCTAAAAAATCTGAATAAAACAATCAGGGACATAGCCAATACATTAGGTGTGTCAAAGTCAACCGTTTGGTTGTTAAGAAGTTTGTTGGTGAACTTGACCTGGTAGACCCTGGTTAACCTCATAGGCATTGTTTCATGCCTATGAGTACAGAGCCAAAACGAAATGTGTCACTCTCCAAATAATTACAGACCTGACTGTAAAGCCAAGCATCAGCGAAAATAAAGGCTTTAAACCCGACAAAACAATTACCAGAAAAGACATTTATTAACAGCTGCCGATAATGTAATATTTGAAGATTACTCTAATATGATTTACGGTTTCATACAAGGTGGTGCTGACATTGAGAACTACAAAGAATATCAAATGAATTAAGCAACATGTTCATATTTTAGAATAAAGAAAAAAAAAATACAATCTATATATATTGTATGTCAAATCAATATGGCATTACATTATAAAATCTGAAGATTTTATAATATGCATCTGTTCACTGTTCTTTTAGACAGATCTTAACGGCCCCCCACACTTGATAAACTGTTTGCACACAAGTCATCAAAGCTTTTCCAAGGGTGCTTTACTGTACAATGTTGGCAAAATTTAGCAAATGCAGGTAACAGGTTATATCTTGGTTTCAAATGCTCAGGGACATCTGCACAATGCATTAACAGGCAACAAGTCCTGCTATTTTCTTGGTAATGTAAAATTTACTTAATTTCTTAAGTAAAATCTTTGGAGGCATTCAACTTTTTTTTGACCCGACAGAGATGATTGCAATGTTTACTGTCAAATTACATGAAAGGATTGTGTACGCAACCTGCTTTCAGTTTATCGACTAACCTTTGCTTTACAAAAATAGCTCTCAAATTACAGAGCATGAGATGTAATTGATTTGCTTAATAAAATAGAATGTAAATTTCCATTTTCCACAGGTAGTCTCTAAAAATTGCTTAGTATGTAGTTCATTTTACTTATATATGCTTTACTTCTGCATATATAAAGAGTACAGGGAAGACACATCTGAGAGGGTAAACACTTCAAGATTAATGCTCTACAATGCTCAACCACTTGAAGAAATTCAAAGAGATCATGTAGATATTTACCCTTTGAAATACTGGTCCAAAAGCATAACAAAAGGGCAGAGACAATTCAAATCAATAAATTTCACAATGTACTGGTTCCAGCTTTCACCCTTTGCTAATGGCCCTCTTCGACAATTAAAGCCATGTTTAATATGAAAATGATTTCCCACTGCTATTTATTTTTTGTTCTTAACAAGGCTGGTAAATTTAAAAAGCAAAAAAAAAAAAAAAAAACGACAATAAAAAGAGCTGGATGGCATTATGCAAGCAAAAATCCCCAAATACATCATAAACCAAAACGTATCTCATCAAGATAAAACGTCTGCGATGTACAGATGTGTAAGTGTTAGTAACATGCAGTAATGCGGTAGCGCAATTACAATTTAAGAGGAACTTTTTGAAAGAAGGGAGTCAAAGCCACGCTCCATCGGCCATGCCGCTATCCATCGCTGGTGATCGCTGCTTTACGTCCAATGCAGTGCCGAGGCAGTCATCACAAGGACCCTGTATGATTATAGCAACTCCTAATTCCACTTACTTGCTAAAAACAGACCCATTTCATGATAAACAGAGAAAAACTAAATGTTAGAAGGGTCTTTTCCCTATTCCAGATGAATTGTATCACCGACTTGTAAGCAAATTTGTTTAAAAAAGAAAAAAAAAAATAGAAAAGGGGGGGGGGGGGGTGTCCAGATGCATGGCTCTGTGCTGGAGTCTCTGTACATGGGGACAGGGGAGGCCCATGAGGGGGCCCCAGTTAGGCAACGGGTGACCGCTCTATTCCGATTTGTGGCAGTACAAGTCTTTGAGGGCTTTCAGTTCCTCGATGAGGGTTTTGTTCTGGTTTTCCAGCACGGCAACACGGTTTTCTAGACACTTAACATATTCCTTCTTCTTCCTGCGACACTCGCGGGCAGCCTCCCTGTGAGACACGCAAATTAACAATTTGTTAACAAATATTGTTACAATAGGTCTTAAGCTAGTCTGGTTCAAAGAAGTGCCTCTTACGCAAGCTAGCAACGCACCTGTTTTTCATAAGGCGCACTTCCCGCTTGCGCGTGACCTCCTCAGTGCCACCCCCTGATGGCAGGGCAGGGGAGGATGCCATGACTACGCCAGGGGCGATGGTGCTGGTGGGGGCTGTGCGGATCTGATAGGCCTGGACATCCCCAGACGCTGCTATACAGAGAAAAGACAAATGCCAGGGCGTGTTAACGTCGGGTAGCACTGAAGCTCGGTCAAAATGCCTGGTCTTTTTATAGACCCTAATATTTTGCAGATCTGATGCTGGTCCAAACCATATACAACCCAAGCGGCTCATTCTTTGAAAAGGCCAGTCCTTCAACCATACAGGGCTCTAGACTCATTCTTCCCACTAGTGAGACTAACCTAATTCTCAGTCGGTCACACCGACTTTTTTTATATATATTAATCATAATGACCTTGCATGTTGATTAATTGTTCTCTTAAATATATGCTGGTTTTGCATTGATGTAAAGATTTACTGACTAAAAGCTCGATATTTGCAAAATAACTGAGCCCACCACATAGGCTAAGCCAAAGCTGGGTTTGTTAATTAACAAAGTTAATAATTTACTTTGTTCAAGTGTAAAGAAAAAAAAAAAAACACTCAGGAAATGGAGCGTCATGAGTGGCGACAGAAGACTCCGCCTTTTGTACGCATAGTAGCAGCAGGTAAGCCAGGGTTTTTTTTTTTTATCCTGGCCTGCCGTGGCATGTTATGATTGTGGTGTTTGTGAGGAAGTTCTGAATTGTAACATATTTATTGTTCAATTTGTGTTTGTAGCTACTCATAACGGAGTACTAACATTATACACTCGCACCAATGTGATCGTTTGAAATTGTAATACATTCTCAAAAAATGATTGCATTTGCGACCATTTTGGTCAGTCTAGACCCCTGCCATATGATCATGGCTGAATTGTCTGCTGACAACCACCTGAGCATTTAGGCTTGTATCTTTGTTTATAGACTTCGCCTGCTTTATTGTTATCAGTTAGCTTCATTTTCAGATCCTCAGGGAGGTGAATTGAGTTCTGAGGCCTACCATGGTTACGTCAAATTAATTTCTTCTGCTACCATGGTTACGTCTCCCTCCAAAAAAAAATAAAAATAAAAACGGCTAGAGGTGCCAACTTCAGTCTAAACATATACTTTGACCCCCACCTTGTACGACCACTTGGTTGCTGGGCACCAGGATCTGCTGCCCGTCACTGGTCTGGGCGTACTGCAGGATGGTGGTGCCGCCCTGGGCCCCCGCAGCGTTGGTCATGGTCAGTGTCTGCAGACCCTGGACCCCGTCCGTGCCGTTGTTGGCCAGCTGGATGGCGCCGCCCTGGGTGATGGCGACTGCAGGAACAATGGCTCGCGTCAGTCTGGTAACCGTAGGCTACACGCTTTAGCTATCCAATAGGAGCGTCTGATGTATGGGCCACAGTGTGAATGACTTACTGTATTGGCCACTGCTGGTCTGGTAGATGGGGGTGGGCATGGTGACTGTTGTGATGGCGGGTGCGGTGTCGTCCTCAGATTTCTCCTCCTCAATGCGCGGCACAGCTGGCGAGTCTGACGACAAGTCGTTCAGGATCTTCCTGCAGCGGCGCACAATCCCACAAGGCCTCAGCAAGTGCTTTTTTTGGGGTATTTTTTTTTTTTTTGCGTTTATATACCACTGTACACAGTGGGAGTAGCAATTGTTAGCATTCGCGCTCTGTGTGCTGTCTATCCAGGTACATTTCTAGTTTGTCTTTCAGATTCAGTGGGGAGGAGCGTGTCGTTACATAGAATGTTTACTATGATGGCAAGCTGGACGTAAATGTTTAGACATACCTGTATGAGGGACGTCTGGACAAAATCTCCCTTCTTTTCTGGCAATCTGTCACGCTGTCCACAGACTCTTGGGAGTCCTCGCTCTCCGCTACAGTGGAAATCTACAACAGTAAACGAAGACTGTTGAATGTTACAAATGCCAACTTTTACAATAAATAGCACAATTTTATAAAGGAAAATTTAACCACATGCTTGTATCTCACCGACTAAACAAGCTATTTCCGTACAGGGGATTCTTTGAAAACAAACTACAACAGTGGGGGAAAAAAATCCTTATTTGTGAATCATTTAATTTACAATTAGGTCATTTACAATATTATATACGCTTTTATCCAAAGCGAATTACAATTACACGCTGCTATTACATGGAGCAGATAGGGGTTAGGCATCTTCCTCAAGGATGCTTACAGGTAGGTCAACTCTGGGGCTCGATCCCATGACCTTCTGGCTGGAAGTCCAACACCCAGACCACTAGACTATCCTGCCCCAAATTATGTAGTCAAAACACTTTTCCATGACATAGAATATATATATATATAAAATAAAAAAAAGATTGTTGCCAATGCAGCAGATTAAAAACAAGACAGTACTATCAGGTTGAAACACAGTGACGGCAGCGGTTTGCAAACCTGTACAGTCTGGACTTGTGGAGACTGGATGACAGATGGTTGGGCAGCCTGGATCACACCGTGCACCTGGACTGTCTGGCCGTTGGGCAGTTGTACTAGGGTGACCGTGGGACCAGTAGAGGACACCTGACTTCCTGCTATGGACACCTATAACCACATTGAATCATGGACCACCAGCGGGAAACATTAGAAAAGCTAAGACTAAAGTTACCTTTATGAATGAAGAAAAAAAATAGTATATAACATAAAATCGAAATAAATAATACAAATATTATATAATACCGAAAAATTAATGACTGCAAAGTTAATTCAAGCCATATTAACTCAATATATTTATTTTTGAGGTAATTGTGCACTATAGCACAATTGAAAGAAATGTCCTTCATCCACCCTAAAAATGAAAAGGCAGGATTAAACATGACATGCGTTTGTTATTTAATACTTACCTGGGCAAGGGTGGCAATTTGCTGGGCCTCGGACTCGGAGACAGTTTCACTTTGCTGTGTATCTGCACCCGCCTCCATGATCATTTAAATACCTACCCAAAACAAGGCATTGTAAATATGTATGTTTGGTTGTGTGTGGTTCTGTGGAACAACTTGTATTATTTCAGCGGACACATGGGTACGCTATTCTAAATACACATATTTGGAGGGTGTGGCTTTAATCAACAAGCTAGCAAATAGTTCACTTGTGTAATACACTTTATTATTCATTCAATGACAAAGCTTATGTAACTAAGGGTTATTAAATTACTTAAAAAGAGGTTCATAATTTTATATAAAATGTTACAAGGGGGGATGTCCGTTATTTCCAAGTTGCCGCTCTTTTTGGCGAAGCTAGCTCATGTAAAGTTAGCCGCGTAGATGTCAGTGCACAGCTAGCGTTAGCATGCTAGCTAAGCCCATATAAGTGATTGCGTTTTACAGCAGCATGGGGGCTAATTGAAGTGTATGCTATTTACTTAAGCTCAGTAATCGTTGGTCCTTGTATTCATTTATGTCCAATTTCCAAAACTTCAACTCATGGTGGAATCCGCTTCGGCTATTTGTGTTAGCTTGAATATTATTTTAAGTAGATAAACTAGCTTCAAGGATAGCTAGCCGTGAGCCTCTGTTTGGAGGGAAGTAACGTTATCTACATGCATTGCATTCCAGTTTTTTTTTAATTTTTCTTCTTCTTCTTTTATAACTAGAGCACCCCGTTTCTCTGGCAAGAAGTCAGCTCTATCATTACACAGTACACCGTTTACATAGACCAACTGCAATACAAGGTACTTCATGTACAAATAAAAGACCCCAGGCCCACTCCCATATTTATACCCAAGTCTCACTTGTGTTGCCGGCGAGCCTTGCAGAGACTGACTCATTTTGTGAGCCTCTGCAACACCGCCGCCATGATCTCTTTGTTGCGTTTGCACCGATATGAGACAACATAACTTCTCTTCTTCGCCTCTATTTCTTTAGCAAACATCGGATGCGTATCCTCTTACCGACACAGCCTCGCTTCGTCACTCCCGGGTCTACGGAGCTCCACTTTTATTCAGACCGACACGTAAGAGACCGCGTCAGGCTACACCTCCGTCGCGTCACCGAGAACAACAACACAGAGAGGAGAACGAGGGAGACGACAGCGAAAAAAAAGCAGCTCTATCGACACAGTTTCCGATTTCCTACGGAGAGATCCGGAGATACACGAAGATTGTCGAGAAAAGCGATTATATACGATTCCACGAACGCGCCTCGCAGGTAGAGAAGTGCGTTCTCAGCACTGCAAATTCTAAATTATTAACTATTTACTATATTCTTGTTGTTCCTCACTGCACATAACAAAGGAAATGGTTGTTGACGTAGTCTATCTAGTGTCAGGAACTCACACCCGATTATTCAAATGTTGTAAAATCCAGCTAAAATTAATAAAGGAAATCATGTGAATATTCACTTATTAAAATGAAAACTGGTCTATGTGATGTCGTCTTTTCACTTCAATTTTGAGAAAGGCAGATCACTATCGCTATAGATACAATGCAGGAAAATGTAGCACCGAAAATATATATATCATATTTATCATACATAATGATATTTATGATATCAACATAATATCATATATAGCACCAGGGATAAAGAGGTTAATGGACATGAGTTTTCTTGCAAATTCACAGTATTTCCACAATTGCCGGCTGCAATATTTCTTTGGTACACTTGATGGCAGCAAACCCGTTCTTTTGGCTTTAATTGTAGGATTTGCTTTAATATTGGGCTTTCCCCAATCCTGACCTGCGCACATTTCACGTTTGCTAGAGTCTGACTTTGCGTGTTATCTGTAGCCATTACTGTCATATTGACTGCACACCCCAAAACCTCTTATGGTGACTTCATGAGAAACCAGCCAGGATACGTTGCTTGTATTATGATGTATTTACAATCCTCACAGTGCTCATTCGTTTTTGTTCCCTGTGGCATCTCTCCCCACCTTAAACCATAAAACGTTTATTGACACAGTCCCGAGGTGATTAGGGTTGTAGGCCTAAAACAAATTCTACGCTGCTGTGACAGCTGTCCCAAATCCTAAGGGAAACGTAAAGCGTGGCCAATGTATGACCGTCATCTTTATGTGTGAGGTCATTCCACAGTCTTTTAAATACCCTCACACACACACACACACACACACACACACACACACACACACACACACACACACACACACACACACACTCTGAGGTTCTTCACTACAACAGTATTATATCTTCGAGCTTATGCCAAATCGAAGGCAAACATGAAATAATAAGCAATGTTACATTAAAAAAAAAACACTAAGGATGGCATTCGACTGCTTTGCAATCTAGACACACCAGTTCTTGAAACAGTAAACCGACCGATTAGATAATAATACTTGCAGTGATTATTTTTGTCTAGCTTGGTGTAAGCAGAGAACCGAAAAATAGCAAAAGTAAGGCTTCTAGGGCTAATAGCCTAAAAAACGACTTTTCACAAATATTTCATTACCTATTATACCGTACAATCTAAATTAAGCTAATAGTGATCATTTAATGCATCAATCTTGGCTTTAGTGCCTTTAATGAAACATGAAGCAGATCTAGAATAGCATGTAGTTACCCATCAAACAGCAGCTATGCCCATTATGATGTCATCCTTTTCCAGTTATAGTTTTTAATACTTAGTGAGTCTCCACATTGATGGATATTGATGTCTTCTAAAACCAGTTAGCAGCTGGGTTAGCTATAGCCACATTTACATAAAACTTTCCTTTTTGTGCTATTTCTATGCTCTTATATAATGCATGCCTATTTTTATTTAAAGGATAAGGGTGATATTATATAATATTGATCTTATTGTCGACACCTTATAAAAAGAACAAGCGCACAATTCATTCAATTCATCTCTCCTACTAACCAGCAATGTTGATCTACTCCACATATTTGATCACTAGGATGACCCCGAACATTATTTTATTCATTGACCTCATCTGACCCTTTACTTCCTATTAATGAAGTGACAGCCATTTTAAATCAGAGAAAGTGTCAATGCTACCAAAGAACTTACATGATGCTACTACCATTAGATTAAGATATAGGCTTCGAAAACCCTACAGACAATAGAGCACCTAGTCTCTGTCCATATCTTTCCCTCTGTTTATCCCTCTCTCTCTCTTTCGCCGTCTCTGTTTGTGTAAGTCTGTCTTCCTCTCGCAATTGGACACATATACTCACTGACCTCTGCCAAAAAATGCCCTTAGGCAGCGAATATATTAATAACACACTGATTTGTAATATATTCACACATTGCTCGGTATTTTCAGTTACACAGAAAATGTGCTATATGCCACTCAAACAATAATATTTTGTAAATATCAGTTTATGTTAGCATACAGGAGGCGGTGTAAAAATCTGGAGAAGTGTCTGCCTTAGCGGTTTGAAATCTCGCAGGGCATTTTAACACCCGTGACTTCATATGCATGCTGCTCATTGTAGGCTGAATTACCTGAATCGCATATGAACCGAGTGCACCTGGCTGGGGTTGCCATGGATACTGAGCCAGTCTTAGACACACACTCCTACACACACGCACACACAAGGTTCTCAAATGTGAGGTTATATGTAGCAGAGATATCTAATATTGTAAATAATATCATGCCGGCGAGGTGCAGTATTGTGCTGAAAACCAAGAGACAAATGAGTTATCTAACAGAGAGAGAGAGAGAGAGAGAGAGAGAGAGAGAGAGAGAGAGAGAGAGGTTCTGCTGACCCAGAGCTCTCATTAATCTGGGCTGACCATGCATTAGACAGCCTCAATCAATCCGTCACAGTGTCAACCCCCCTGTGTCAACCCCCCTGTGTCTCTATACATCAGACCATTTTCTCCTTCCCTCATTCCCTCCTTCCCTCCTTCCTTCCTTCCTTTGCCGTCACTTGGACGCTGAAACCGTCTTGTTATAAGACATTTCCATGTGTCCTGTACGGAGACAGTAGGAATGCCTCGAGTTCATAACTGCACACCCGGCGGGGGAGATTACTAAGCCGGACAGGTGTTTGAGATAACAACCTGATTAGACCGCTTCTCAGTGTGAAGGCAAGAACGGAGCCTTTTCACAGAGGTGTCCTAGTAGAGCAAACACAGGTATAGCATATAATATTATTTATAGGTCCATTTCATTTAGGTACGCCAGTGCACCAGCACTGACAGTGTATCATTGGTTGGCTTGTGTATACCCTACTGTGACACCTGTAGGGAAGTTGTCCATTGCTGTTCCAGTTTGAGAAGTCACAAATCAAATAAACCATACAGCAGGTGTCCATTGTAATGTGTAAATGTGTGGAACTTTAGTGCGGTCACAGTATAAATCCGTATACATTTTCAGGCTGTCCGTTAGAAAGTTCTTATAGGGTCCAGTTCAGGACATGGGGTGGGGGGGGGTCGGAGAGAAAGGCAAGTATCTTCCATACAAATAAATAAACCCCTCTAGGCACCTTTCCATCCGCAGAGGCACAAAGGCAACGAGAGAGAGAGGCTGGGGTTGTGTGGCTGTTAGTGTGTATGTTTCTTGTAGATGTAGACTTTGCCGCAGTGCTCCTGCTGTCATAACTTGTCATTTTGGACACTGCTCCTCCTGACAGAGGCACAGTTAAGCTCAGCGACGCAGAGCACAAGGTTATCTGACAGGGGAAGGCGTGTGTGTGTGTGTGTGTTTGTGTGTGTGTGTGTGTTTGTGCATAATAATTCTTAGGATGTGTGTGTCTGTTTCTGGACATATAAGGGTGTGTGTGTGCCATGAGATTAATAATTTGCTAACACCTTTGTGTGTCTCACACAGGTAGTGTACGTAGCAAATTCATATTCATATTTCAGCACAGTCTGTGTGCTGGAATTGATGTTGGAGAGGGGAGTCAACACCCTACTACCAGATCTTGACGGTCCTCGTTGTGGCCTTCATGCGTTTGATGACTGGGGTGTACTTGGGGAGCAGGAACAAAAAGCGCTTTTCCGCTGCAGGAACTTGCGGGCTGTTTCAGGGGCCGAAAGGAGTCCCTGGGGTAGGTACTTCTGAACGGCCCTGAAAAACGGCTGGATTGGTTAAAAACGACATCAAGGCAACCACAAGCGCCATTACATTCATTAATCAAGTAATTACAGCTGCCTTGAAGCTATTTAAATTTTAGCAACATTAGAGCAACATTCAATTGTCGACTCGAGGAAATCTTAGCCTTATCTGGAAAAATCTTTGGTTTTACATTCTAATGATTGTGCTGGTGTGCTGCTGCTGGAGAAATATATCATTATTTTGTCGTGCTCAGGAATTTACGGTGCGATCGAAGAGCAAAGGCAACGTTAAAGGTCCGTGGTCCCAGCACCACAATGGAAACAGAAAGGCTGAACGGGCCGATTAAGGGGCCTTTCCTGTAAATGTTCGCTCAACCTGGGAAGTGCCTGCAGTGGAAAAGTGCCTAGTGAGAGATGGTCAGACTGCCCCAGGTGGGGGAGGGGTGTAACCTGGTCCAATGTTTTATGTCCCCTTGTGGTGCAGGAGACATTCTGATGAAACTTTGGAAGTACAGATTTTAAAGTGCAGTGTTCACAGTCCCCAGTGACAATAAAGGGCCCATCCGGGTGAATGGCTTGCTGCTTGCTAATAGCAGCCCAGAGTTCTTTCATGGCCACATTAGCATTAGCATCCGGAGGGACATAAACTGCAGCAGCAACAAAGCAACTAAGCTTGCGTGGTAGGTAGAAGGGCATGCACTTAATAATCAGGCAGTCCAGATCAGCAGAGCAGTGGGTATCAGCAATGTCTGTGCACCATGTTTTGTTTACACAAAGGCATGCGTCGCCACCCTTGATTTGACCTGAGACGGCTGCCACTCTGTCAGCCCTGAAGCCTGCGCGCCCCTCCAGATGCACCAGTGTTTGGGACGTCGTTGCAGAGCCATGTTTCCGTGAAGAACATGAAACTACGGTCCATGAGCCTTCTCTGTGGGAGGGTCCAGATCTGTAGCTCGTCCAGCTTATTCGCCAAAGGCCGCACATTGGCGAGGAAGATGCTAGAAGACATAGAGACCCCAGGCTACTGTCAGTCAGACAAATGTTTGTTTAAAAGCCCGCCCCCCCCCTTTACTTCGGAGCTGAAAGGTTGCCACGGCTACCACGGCTTCGCCCCCAGGGGAACGTTAAGCGGGTGGCGATTTATTGACCTCTTCTGACCCGGGTCAAGGTCTTACGGGGAATGACAAGGGGTGTGGGCGGTGCAGGTGTCGCGGAGTCTGGGACAAACCGGGTTGTAAATTCACCCGATGTTATCTGACAAGAGGTGTGCCGTGCTTTTACCGCCAAAGGGGAGGAGAGCGGCTTATGCGTTCCCGGGCCTGCTGACTTTTCACGCCGCCTTGCCTCCCGGCAACGGGCCCTGAGCGAGAGAGATAGCTGCTCTCTAATCCAGTCTCTCTCTCTCTCTCTCTCTCTCTCTCTCTCTCTCTCTCTCTCTCTCTCTCTCTCTCTCTCTCTCGAACGGGACTGATCTGCTGCAGATCAGATATCAGATGTTCACAGCTCTCCCCGCTGCAGAGGCTGGTGGCAACTCTGAGGCTGTGTGCAGATGTGCCTTTACCAATCAAAAAGAATGGATGCGGGGCTTCCACAGATCACAGGAATATGGGGGGCGGGGGGGGGGGGGGGGTTCTCATGTCAGATTTATTTATTTTAAACAGACTATTGGCCACATCAGAGGAAAATCTAAAATGTTCACACTTTTAAGATTTGTTTTTCTAGTCATGCATGAGTCACATTCATTTTCTGCTACATTCCCTTCCACCACAAGGTACCAGGTAGAGTATACCAACAATAATTTGATCTGAATTCAGTCTTTCTAAAGCTTTACCAAGTGCTCTGAGTAGCATGGTGGCCATTCTACTGAGAGCGAATTGGCATTTGAAATGATTTCCCACTTCAGCCCTTTAGGCAGCATGGTAAATCAGACCTAACCAAAAACCTAACCTACTGTCTGTTTAGAACGTTCAGAAAGGAAGCCGGTCCGTCAACGCGCTAAAACGTGTGGCGAGAAAAAAGAAAAGGGGCTGATCAGCGCGCGGTGCGTCAGTGCAGTGTGGTATGGGCATGAGCCAGCGTGAGAGGACATTGAGGAGAAGGGTTATTATTTACTGTTCCACCTAGGCGACCTGTCCTGTCCTGTCTGTCATGACGTTCAAACCCCCAGCAGATTAAGATGCCAGAACCGGCCCGAGATTGATGGGAAAGACGGGGGGAAGGGGAGGGGGGAAAGGGGCTCCGAATTTTTAACAGCCCACGGGCATTAAGTGTCGCCGCAAGTCCGCAGTGCCTCTTGTCACCCTTCCTCTTGTCTTTCTGCGACTCCCCCCCCCCCCCTTTTCGCTGACATATTCTCTCCGCTCTGTGTCACCCTGTGGCGCTCCACCTCCCCATTTCCCCCTTCTCTGTCACCCCTTCCTCATCACACCACACACACACACACACCTCACAAGACGCTCACTCAGCAAATATTTGGATGTCGTCAAACTGCAGGTGTGTCCGCATCGTGTCTTTGCGTTTGTCTGTGTGTCCGATCTCCCCGACTCACCTATCAAGCGCGGCTTCCCACTTGCCTGCGTAGCGGCTGAATGCTAAGTGGATCACACGCAAAAAAAAGAAGCAATTATATCGGCAATTATCTCGATATCAACGTAGGCACGGGCGCGCTCGGGGTTCTGATGCGCGGGTGACAAGATGAGGAAAAATAAGGACGGAAGATGGATGCTCGCCTACGCGCGCGTGTTTGTGTGTGTGTGTGTGTATGTGTACGCGCGCCTGACAAACTGCACAGCCAGGCGTTTTTGCGAAGTTCCTCAGGGGGGGGGGGCTCAGAAGACATACATGAGTCAGCGCCCTGCAGGATTTATAGGCGATTGATTAAATTAGCATTTGTTTTGGAAAGGGGGTGGGCCTGTCAGTGCAAACATACATAGACATATACAGGAAAACAAACACATACACATACACACACATTTGTAGCTGATAAACACACAGTTACCCAGACAGAAGTAAGCGAGTGGAGAAAACTTAGAACACACACACACACACACACACACACACACACACACACACACACACACACATTTGTTGCTGATAAACACACGGTTAGCCAGACAGAAGCAAGCGAGTGGAGAAAACTCACGGAAGACACAGTAGGCGATTAGCAATTAATAAGCCGCCGTGATCAAAGACGGATCACTCCAGTGTAAATTGTTGGTGAAATATACCCCCCCCCACACCCCCCCACCCCCCCCTTCACCTTGCCCCTTGCTCTAAGCAGACTGGCTAGTGTGCCAGCAAAAGTGGGGGGTGGGGGTTTTGCTGACAAACCTCCTTTTATGACATTCATCAAAGCCATCTGCCATTTTCCGCTCAATTAATTTGTTATGGGAAGTGGGATCAATTAAGTGCGCACAGTAATGGCTTTATACCCTTGTTTCCCTTTTACGGCCTAATATTTTCTGCGCTCCACTCTGGCATGAAAAGCCGAAATCGATTTCACCGGCCTCTCTCTCTCTCTCTGTGTCTCTCTCTCTTGGACTAATTTGTTTTTCGCTACTATCTTCCTGGCATGATAAACTGGCTGTAATAAGGGGTCAGGGATGAGGGGCCCGCACAGCTCAACCACCCCCCATTCACACACACGCACACAGGATCAACATTTAACTCAACACACAGCCAACACACACAACTACCTGTTCTTTACAAGACCTGTTTAAGAGACACTCCTCGATTTGTGGCCCGGCGATCCTTTTGGTTTTAAACTCGATGAGCACAGAATCCTCCCACCCCTCGGTGCACCTGGGCACTCCTCTCTACCCCCCCCCCCCCCTACAGACTTCATAGGCTTATACATTCTCTACCCCTCCCCCTACACAACCGAGGAGTGTTTCTTTAAACCTCCTGCTCAACTCGGCTGCAGTATCAAGCCGGATCGACCTTTGACCCCGCACGGACGAGCGAGTGGCTTAAGCAAAGTTTGAGATAAGAACAAAGGCCCGGCTTCTTCCGGAGAGGCTTTTAGCTTGGAGGGACCATTAGCATGGGTGTCACGAGTCAACCCCACAAACACACACACACACACACACACACACACACACACACACACATCCCCCCACCCCCATTCCCGCCGCCTTGCTCAACGACCCCAGCTACATATCGATCCCTTCCCCCATTAAAGCTCCTGATGGGCCCGATGATACGATGACGAAGAGGGGGAGTGGTACGTGTGTGTGCGTATGTGTGTGTGCCTGGACAGATGCTTGTAGGGGTGTGCATGTCGAGGAACCACTATTACTCTGGGAGCAAGTCTGATGACATCGCCGTATTGATTTTGACATCATCTGCTTGGGGTGTGCTTCAGGTGCGTGGGGTTAAAATAAACCACAGCAGCTGACATATTGTGTTTTTCTTTTCTTGATGCATCCGCCCGCCTCATTCTACAGGTCACTGACGAACAGTGACAGAAATAAATCGCCTTTAATGCTTTATGGTCAGATGGGATTTAGTACTAGAGAAGACCGCTTCTAAATTAACCTTGCTCTTACGTAAAGATACGCCTCATTCCATAACACGACTTTCTGAAGATTCCAGAAGAACCACATGAATGTGTCCTACAAAAAACGAATAAGAGATACAGATATATGAGAAGAGCTTGACGGAGTGAGCATTAGCATTTAATGCTAGTGTCCTTCTGTGCATGGCGGGGGCTTTTTGCACCTGAGATGAGGGGTCAGCCGATAGTGGACACAAGTTCCATTAATAAGCAGGCAGCCAAGGGCTGTTGGCAGTGGGCGGGTTAGCGAGCTATATCTTGGCAGACCCTCAGGCCTTGCCGCAGATTAAAACCCCATCGATCCAACTGTAATTTATTTATCCGTTCCACCCAAAAAATTAAACATTAACCTCACTCTTTGGGGGGAAAAAAAAGAAGAAGCGTAGCCCGTTTAATCTGGCCGCATTCGGTGACTTGAATACTAAAGAAGTGTGCAAGGATTTGGACATCTTTGGATTCGTTTAGATCAGTGATTCGTTCACCTTTTTTCAGCGAGGAAGTGTTACAAAATCACATTGTGGAAAGCTCAACCCCTGCTTTGAGTGCATACCACTTCTCCCCCTCAACCCTCAGGACAACTGTAGACAATAAACAAACTCATTCCTTTCTCATCACTGCACCAAACCTCTGTTTCTCGCTCCCTCTCTCCCCCATACATATTCTCATTTCTGCCTCGTTCGCCCCCCCCCCCGAGAGACGCCAAAATAACCTCTGCTACCCTGACAGATCAAAGCCTCTCCTCTCCTCCTCTCTCTCTTCGTCTCCCCTCATCTCCTCCCTCCCTTCCCCTCTGCTCTCCTCACCCCTGGCTCCAGATGCACCATGTCCCTCTTATCACCACACGCCCGCTGACGGCGAACAATAAACACGCATGCATCACTATTGGGGCACCGAAGGCCTTTCCGCACCTCCCTCCGTCCCTGCCATCTTTGCCATCTCCCCGTCCTCTGTGCGATCACCCCTACGCTCCGGCACAATAATGAGTTTACCTTGCCCCCACCGCCTACACTTTTCGGATCTCCAACCTCGCGTCGCTCCTCTCCGACCCCTTCTTGAACCCACTCCCAGTGACCCGGCCTGTAATCCAATTAAGAGCACATTAGCACACAAAATGAATAGCGCTGGATTTAATTAGCCTGCTGACTAAGGGTGGCCCCCATTGGCAGCTAGCATAGCTCACAAAATGGCAGGTGCGTGGAGGTTTTAAGGGGAGTGCTACAGTCTCTGTAGCACTCTGTGAGGCTAGTAACTGCTGATAAGCAAGCGTGTTAAGTTTAAAGGTACGCTCCCCAATTTCCTTATTGAAATCCCCCGCCCCCCTTTCCAAATACACAACTTCATGCACCTGCTGTAAACGTGAGTTGTGGTGGCTATAGGGTAAGGGGTAGAGAACCATGCAAGTCGATCAGCACTTCAAACCACTCCCACAATCATGTCTTTGTAGTGGCACTGCAAAGACTACAAAGACAAATACACACAGACACACACACACACACACACACACACACACACACACACACACACACACACACACACACACTTACAAACGAGATGCTGTCACTGTTGCTGCACTCTCCCAATCTGCCAAGTCAGGAAAGTAGGTGGCGCGACCCACTGGCACATGCGTCTTTTAACTGTGCTTCAATGTCGGTTCTGTGCGCGTGTGTGTGTTAAAGTTTGTACTGTATGTTTGTGTGTGTGCTTCTGTAAGAGACTGTATGAAAGTCTGTGAAACTGTGTGTGTGTGTGTGTGTGTGTGTGAGAGAGAGAGAGAGAGAGAGAGAGAGAGAGAGAGAAATGAGATCCGAGTGCTGGCCTCTCCATTTCTCTCTGCAGGTAATAAAAATATAGACTGCCCTCCAGATCCCTTTATATAGAGTTGAGACCGCAGCGAAATCTGGGACAGGCTCCATTGATTTGGAGGCTACAGTATTACCAGCCATCACAACCAAGGCAATATGAGAGGGCTTTTTAAATCACACCGCCACCCTAAGCCCAGAGGGACAGACAAAAGGCAGAGAGAGATAAAATAAAAGATAGGATGAAAAAAAGGAAAGAGAGAGACATACAGAGAGGGGTGGGGGTGGGGGGGGTGGGGGATAATGTGTTCATTTTGAAACACTGTGGAATACAGTGCCCCCCACCTTGGAGTGTTTCAATTCAGAATTTGTCTTCTTTTCGTGAATTGACGGCAGTTATCTTTTATTTTTGCGCCGGGAAGAGATTTTCGCGACCTTCTGGGTCAGCGGAAACCCAAATAAACTAAGTTCCGATTTGACCACGGGCAATTGGTTCCTTCTGAATGCGAACAAATCCAAATGTGTTCTTCCGCTGTGTTCTGCATCTCTGGAGACCAGCGGAGGGGCTTTTTTTGGGCCGGGCCAGGAAGAACTGCCCCCCCTTGTCTGTCTAAATAAGATAAGACCCTGTCATTGTGCTGGCCTTACTACGCAGGCTGGGGCAGCATCAAATATTCATGGGCCACAGCAGACTCTTAAATAAACTGGCCAATTTGTTGAGGACAACGTGCATTAAGATTGGCTTGGCCGATACTACCCCCCCCCCCCACCAAACCTCCCACACCCCCCGGGAGACCGGGCCAGGGACGACTGCCATTTTGGCTCTGCGGTCGCTATTGTTGATGGGGGGTTAGCGGCACATGCCCCTCTGTCTGTCTGATGGTGGGTGTGAATGGAGATTGTGGGGGTGTCGGGAGTTGTGTGAGGGCGCTAAACAAGAGCAGCAGCGTATGGAAGATAAGGGGTGTCACAAAGAAACGGTCCGGTGGCCGCCTAGCGACCAGTCCCGTGAAGAGAGAGAGAGGGGGGGGATGCCAGTAGAGGACAAAAGAGGCGGAGTCAGGTTTGAATAACAAAAGAATATGAAGGGGTGTTGTTGTGGAGAGGACTTTTAGATTTGTCCGTGAGGGGAATAGGCCGGGGACCGAACCGTAAGGACGACAATGACAACCATCATTTCATCCTCAGCTGATGGTGGCCTGGGGGCAAAGGGACACATTGTCATTATTGTACACATGACCGCGAAACAACACACATGGAGCCAAGGACAACAAACAACTACTACTCATACTTTTTAAAGAATGGCTCACAACGCAGCTTCCAAGAAAAAGATTTCAAAGATAGCCCAGCTCCGCATTAAACCCCCCGTGGGGACAGAGACTGACAAATGACTAAATTACATTTTATTTTTTTATTTTGGTTGGTTTTATGGGCTACATAACACCAGGGGTAAGATGGTATAGACACTAAGCTCTACGATTCCCCCGTGGGGGCATCCAATGGAAATGAACAGAGAAAGCTGTCTGACAAGACCTTGTGTTTAAAAAAGTAAAGAGACGAAAAAGACAAAGGCGAAGGAAACTCATATAACTGTTCGGCTTCTCCTTGGGGAAGTACTGATCCTCTGATGGAAGTTAGCGGCGGCCGGCGAGACAGCAGGGCTTGGCACGGGTCTGGGCGGTGATATTGGGTCACTTCCGCAGAGGGCCCAAAGGCCGCTTGGAGAGCGACCCGTTTGCCGGGTGACCCCTGACAGCCTGCTCGTCATCTGGCACCGAGGAACTCCGGGGGATTGGCGGAGATTGTTGTGAATATTAAATGTGACATTCTGCCTAGCCCTGACAGAGAAGAAAGGAGATATATATAGGGAATAATACATTGCTGAGAAACGGAACGACATATTTCCATACAGATTGCATCGTTCTTCTGTTGCATTATTGTATTATTGATTTCTTTTTCCTTAAAGAACGTTTGAAATTTGCACCATTAAATTCGCACCCCAGTGATTGAAACCTGCCTTTATGGCACTGAAATGGTGTGCTTCGTGCCCTCCAAAATGCTCGACTATGGCCTGAATAGGCTTTTGAATAAAGCCATTTACATGCTAATAGCCAAGCAGAGCCATTTCCTTATCACGGCTACAAATGAACACATGTTTGCTCAATGGATCTATGTTGGCCAAATATGAGCAGTCAACAATATGCTGACTCCGTGTTAACGTTTCACTTCATTTGCTCATGCGGTAATTAAACACTGCCGACACGCATGATTCAGTGTTGACATCCATTAATTAGCTGTAATTAGAATTTTTTTTACCGGCAATACATCACACCTGTGGTCAATAACCAGTGTTGGGGTCGTTCCTCAAATAAAGTAATGTATTTTCACATTTCTCGTTAAAAAAGTAATGCAATACTTATTTTCTCCTTGTAGAAAGTAATTTGTTACACTACTCGTTACCTTACTTTTGCATCACTCGGCAACATCGCCTGAGATGTGTTGTCACGTAATTGCCAGTTAACAATAAAATGTTAAACCTTACGTATGTTCACATATCAGCACAAATGTCTATCCTAATAAGGAGGACATACACGAAAGCTTTCTTTTATGCTCTTTGATAAAATAATGCCACAAAGCCACAAATAATGCTACTATAACTACATAATTGTGTAATGTCATTACTGAATTTAGGAAAGTAATGCGTTACATTACTGCGTTACAGACAAATGTAAAGTGATTACAGTAATGCGTTACTTTGTAATGTGTTACCCCCAACACTGTCAATGACACATCTGGAGGATTTTTGTGCATTTAAACGCCATGCTAGCAAATGCAAAAATACTGTAACTCAAAATGCTATATCAAGGCCACTTAATAGCCGCTCTCTCAATCAGACACATTTGTAAGGCTGTTGCTCTGCAATGCCCACATGAAGTACCTCTATGTGTACACACATACATGGATGGGTTAAAATTATCGTAAAATTTGAGTTTTTCCAGTGTGGTCAGTGTTGTCTGAAGGGACCCGAAGGGGTTGGACTCATTTTTAAATCTGTCTAACATGTTGTTTAGCCAAAATTCCTCAAGCCAAAACAAGCAGAATTTGGCCCCAGGTTTGAAATCATATTTGGATCGCCTCTGACTCTGAATCAAGTTAGGACATGAAAAAAAACAATGCAACACCAACTGAAACTTGTTTTGCTAGAAGGGAGAAAAGACCCAAATAACAGTTGGAAATTGGAATGATAGGAGGCCTTTAATACCACTGTTGAGAGGCAGGTATAAAGGTAAGGTATAGCAGGTATAGAAGTAAGAGTATCAGAATATGGAGAGAAAAGATGTGGCAGCGAGGCAAACACAGTCAAATACATGGTCAAATTGACACTTTTGTATCTACAATGTTCAGATGAACACAAAGACAAAGACATACTGTACTTCGCATGAGCAATCATGCAAATGGAAACACTATCATTTGTCTCTTTGCAAATGTGTGGATGCGTCTTCTATACAGCTCTACAGATTCACTATTGTATGTGTGGCGGGTATTATGGGTAAGTGCACGTCATGCATGCACGGGATCGCATCTGTTTCGCATGGTCCCTGCCGGTGATTACCAATGTGCGTGTGCAAGCCAGTTGCGCTGACGGCGCGACGACACAACCAACTCAGAGGTCAGTCCCATAAAGAGTGTTGGGGACATTTTGAGCGAGAGAGGAAATCCAATTAGGACACCAGTACAGTAGTGGTGGCATTTAACAAATAACCCTGTTCCCTCTCTCTCAGCAGTGGGCTGGCAAGCGAAACGCTGCGAGCTAATAATAGCCCGCTCACTCTAAGTTACAGTCGCATGCCCTATTATGTCTCCCACACTGCAAAAACATCCAACTATAAATCAATATAAATAATAAATAACAATAAAATTTTCTAATAAAAGTATAAATCTCCCAATAGGGCGTTGTGCTTCGGGGTTTTCAAGCTTAAAGGGACACTAAACAAGTTGTTATATGGCCCTGGTGGTTTTATTAATGTAGAAGATATCTGCATGCCTGTCTAGCATTGTTCAAGAACCTCCACACGACTCTTCAAACGTTTTAAGGGTGTTCTTGGAAAAACTAATTTCCATTAGTAATTTGTAATAATTATTGGATTTAGTTAGAAATACACGCACAAGCGCGCGCGCACACACACACACACACACACACACACACAAATAGAAATAGCCTGACACGTTCCCTCTCTGAAATACATGTATTTCAAGGTGGCTAAAAATCAATGGAATGCAATATCCCTATTGGATTTAGTTTATGCCATCAACCCATCTCTGGGCCGGGGCGTAGATCATTCCCAAAGCAGAGAGCGAGTGACCTCGTAACCCGCATTCAGGGTCATAGCATTAACTCTTATTGGTACTTCAGATAGTGGCTTTACGTCATTAACATTATATGCTCTTATGGGGGGCAATAGAAGTGCTCCTGAAATTATCACCCAGCTTCAAATAACTCCCACAACAATAACAAATAGGCCCCAGATCTCATTGTGTCCCCTTGGAACACAGACTGAAAGCCCTATTAAAGTTTTGCTTTTGTAATAATCATATATTACAATATATGAATATATAATAATAATAATGACTGTGTAGCACTTTTCTTAACTAAACAAGAAAATGCGCTTATACAGAAACCATAAGAGTCCCAGATATATGGCCTGAGATATCATTTCTTATTTGTATATTTGTATA
>JAOEHI010000012.1:1315469-1343948 GCA_025447815.1 Percopsis transmontana
AGAGAGAGAGAGAGAGAGAGAGAGAGAGAGAGAGAGAGAGAGAGAGAGAGAGAGAGAGAGAGAGAGAGAGAGGCTTATCCCCTGCTTGAGCAAGCGTCACTGTGCCACTTCTTTTCCTTTCCTCGTGGTCCGTGTTGATGTTTCATGTGGTCATACAAAAATAAATCACCTGAACTTTTTCTCTGCCTTGATTGATGTGTGACTAATGTGTTGATTGTGTGACGGATCAGCGCTCTCACAAACAGCACACCCTCGAACCCTCGATCGGTAAATGAAAACCGCCATTTCACTGATCACGCAAATAGCTACGGTAGCCTAGACAATGATGAATAAAGAATGGGTGTGTTTGTGTGTGTGAAGGGGAACGGGGGCATCGTGATCACTGCAATAGATAACACAACTGCCTGGAAATGGCAGCGTCATCCTATGGCCATAAGCTGAACGAGCAGTTCGCATCTTGTGTCCATGTACATACGCAGATCTAATATGAACAGGGAGAGGGCGCCGTTGAGCAGGAGGCATGTAGATGGCAGTTTCACCAGTGATGTCAACCAAGTGCTGGACTCCCTGGCAGCCAAGGAATACTTGCTGTGGGTCATGACCTCCAAGCCATCGGGAGAGAGGTAACGATAACCACGTCAAGAGCTAGCCAGCAGGCTAACCGCGATGTCTTTGCCTCGCCTTATTTTTATTTTTTTTTACGTTTTACGCGAGCTGTAGGCTACAGTAGACCTACATGATTTCATGATTAGATTCAATGTTAACTTAGAATTGCTATTTTTTAGAAGATCACGTGAAAGTTAATGAGCAATTTTCTCTTTTACAGAAAGAAACGACGAGAGCACTGAAAGAAAGAACCCCTTCATGCACAGTTTAACAGACTATAAAGCCATATTGCTTTGCTTGTTGCAATGCTGCCACCATGTGTAAAATTATGAATCTTGTTTTTAAACACTACGTGATACAAAACGAACACATTGTTCTTCCATAGGTTACGTTATACAATTGAGAAAAAAAATATTTTCTATATTTTAATGCGAATACATGAACACTAAACTTTAAACTCAGGTAGGCCTATGCAAAACCATTGTAGACCTAGTTAAATTAGTTTTCATTGCATATTAGTAACCTGCTTTGCAATTGTATTTTCCCAATGCGTTTGTGTGGGTACAGCTTGCTTGTAATAAAATAGAACAAACAATTGTTGTGTTTTATGAATATAATATTTTCTTTAAGAAAGAGTAGGTAGGCCAGGGGGAGGATAGTCTAGTGGTAGGTGTTGGACTCCCAGCCGGAAGGGCATGGGTTCAAGCCCCAGTGTCAACTTATCTGTAAGCACCCTTAAGCCTTAAGCAGGATGCCTAACCCCTAAAGAGCACATTTCAATTCAAATATTATATTTTTTAGCACAAAGCTGGTTCAGAGCTTCAACCTACTGTGTCAAAAATATGCACACATATAGAAAAAGGGATATTTATTTTCACGAGCACACAATAAAAGGATTACTGGGGCCTGTTCCATAAAGTGCGCTAAAAAAGTAGAGATTAAAGTCCAAAACTTGACTTGAATGAACCTAATAAATCAATCGGAGCCAAAGGTCAGTTCAAGTTTACACAATCAGACTAATCGAGACAGGTTCAAGTACTGAAGTTAACTGCATGTTAAGCAGCCCGAGAGGTGAACATAGATCAAATCGATACACCATGGCAACAAGTAAAGAGGGAGTGGTGATGTTCACAGCCACCGAGCTGCACTTAACATTAATATTATATGGAGAAATCAAACATATAACAACCAAAAAATGTAATAAAGCTGCCATAAACGTGTGCTATTTCCTGAGTAATCTACAAATATGTGCAATCCCCTCTCTAAAAATAACAAACGAACGAATTGTGGAGAATCTAACCAATCTAATAATGTGTAGCATGTCCATATTGACAAAACTTTAAACATGTATATTTGTATGGACAATATAAGCAGCTTAGAACTAGCTCTATACAGCCAAAGAACTTCTATAAAAACCAGACCCAGAGTCTAATTGAGACAGGTTTATTTGTCAAAACTGTAGCCACACCAGACCAGTAAATGGGACAAGCGTCTATTTGGGACTAGGCTCCTATTTGAAGTTTTACAGTATATAATGAAACCCGCATGTAGGTCTATAGCTTAATTTGTCATTGTATAATTTATAATTTATTTAAGTTTCCCAGCATAAGTTTCCATAGTAATCGAGTAATTGAACTATGTTGAATTTATGTATGGAACAGAATAAACTGAAAATGAGTGAGACTAACCAAAAGAAGCTTGGTTTATTTGGTAAACTCGCAGGGCTCTGGGTAAAAAAAAAAGCCACGTTAGCTTGTCGTGAGGTCGTGACATATTGGCGCCCTCTTTTGGTATATTCAGAGTTGATAGTGCGATCACTTTCAGTTTTGATTAATTTAAATATTGTCAATAAGTCAAACACATCTCGGTGTGAATAACAACCCCCAAGGATGTGATCATAATAGTATTTTATAATACAAAATACATATATAGCTATACTAGTATAGGACCGTGTATTTGATTGCCATTGTGATGTTAGAGATTCGGCAAGTCAGGATGTTGTTGTTGATCAGATGTGGTGCAAAAATTGTCTCCGTGCCGAAATTGTTCCTTTGGTAGCTTCTACAAATCCAGCTTTTGAGAAATTTAGAAAAAGAATTTGTTGTTTGAATGTTGTCTATAATAGGCCTAGTAGCGTGATGATGCCCTGATAGACAACGTTCAGACACACCTGTAGCTCAAGAGAGCAAATATGACACAAAATCACACAATATGTTACTCAAGATGACGGGCTTTTCACAGATCTTTGACCAACGCCTTTTATGTTACGAATCCGCCAACAGGCTGAACTGTAAAGACCCCGGTAAGGAACAGTTTCGGCACTACACCGGATCCGGATCCGCCCAGGCGTGACAGCAGCACCGACAAGATGGCCGAGAGTACGCGACGAAAGTGAGAGAGAAAACAAAATTATCAGCGAGCTGGTCCTTCCCACCCATGGCAAATCGCGATCGCTCCTGAGAAGAAGTGATCGAGAGCCAGGAGCCGAGCAGCTGGGTTCTTAATGCGGGCAGGCAAGATGCGTTTCTCGGCAGCTTGCTGACACTTGAACATTCGTCAGAGCCTGTTCGCTGGCATAGCTAGCAAGCTAGCCATGCTAGCTGGCTAACAATCCTCTAGGCGAGAGAATAGCGCTTTGCAAAGTGTCAGTAGGTGAATTATACAGGCAAATAAGAGCTTATAACCGGAACATATTTTTTGGAATCCGTGAGATTGACATTGAAGCTAACTGGTTAGCAAGTCTACGTTGCGTTGCGAGACCAGGTAGAACTAGCGCTACCGTCCGATCTGTTTAGCGCTTGTTTCAGAGACTTTGGGTTGGCAATGCTTGGGTAAAACGGCACCATTCTCTCAAAAATAAAGCGTCAAATAGGTCGGGGGGATACGGCAGAATCGGACGAGTGGTCGGACGGCAGGATTGTTGGTAACACCACCACAGGAGGAGTGTAAACATAGCCAAGCCAGGGACAACTAAGCCTTTGCGTTGCCGGACGAGGCGAACATCGACGCACCATGGCCCACTCCCCGGTGCAGGGTAACCTTCCAGGGATGCAGGTAGGCCAGTTATCTACTTTCTATATACGTGCAATTCCGTGATCATTTTCCTTCGTCCTGGCAAAGACGTAATGCGGTGTTTCCCACTACAACGCCTTTGTTTTGCAAAGCCCCATGTGTACCGGTAGTGAACGCGTCTATCTCCACAGACTTTTTTATTAAAAAATGCGTTATGCATGATCTCCGGTCAACTTTTGACTCAGTCCTTGTAAGGGCACAATGTACACTGCACTACAATGCAGTGTTTTTGCCAACACGTATAATATAAGTATACAGACAAACATTTAACGGCGTTCCCTTGCCCTGTGCAGTAACTACCACGTATGCGATCGTGCTTCTTGTTGCTATCTTTAGGCTTTTGCCTATGGGGGATAAATGAGTTGGCCAGATAACTCAAATAGACAACGGTCCCTAACGTAAATTACCCCCTGCAGCAGATTATATTACCTGTGCAGGCGTGTAGCTGGCTTTGAGAAGGTAGGCAATTGCCACATTCAGCTGTGCAGGGTCGCACTACAGCACGCTACAAGGCGTGGTAGGATCCTGGCCATTTAGATCGAAATATATAGTTAAATGTGTAATTGTTGTAACTCCAGCCAATGACACCGATTTCCTGGAAATATTTCATACATATTGCGTATGTTTTTCTTTTGCGTGAGCCACTCTTTGTTTTCTGACAATAGCTTAACTCAAAAGAAGCCCTTTTATTGTTGAATGCCGCTGCTTCATCTTTAGGTCTCTCCCAGTCCCAAATGCGTCACACTGACCCTGTCCCTGCTCAAAGAGCTCTGAAAAGGAAGTTGTTTGTGTCAGGGCTGCTCTTGTGCTTTCCACATAACAGCTTCTGGAGGGTTCAATCGCTGGAGTTCACTTCCTGTGCCATTCAAGTGGGCTATTCATTCCACCCAGTAGATGAAGTGTACAACCCTATAACAGCTGGCCTGTTGCCTGTTATTGGAGGGGCGGGGGGAGAACCAAGTAAATACAATAGTCCTTACTGGCCTTATTCAAGCCACCATGAGTTGTTTTTGTATAGCAATATCTTGTAGAGAGATTATATCTAGTAAAAACATCTATCTTTTTCCACTTTTTAAAGAGGGTTTATAATTTACTCATCGTGTAGATGACAGTGGAGTTGTGTGTGACGTGGGAGAATCCACAAACTTTACTTCTCTCAGAAAAGCATGAAATGAACGAGACTAATGAAATGAAGTGTTCTTCATTTAGCCATGGGAGACTCATGAGTGATTTGTGTTTACGGTCCAATTTGCACGCACACAAAATAAGACGAATTGATTAGGTGGATCTACGGGTTGGGAATATTATTGGGGGGGGGGCATTTCTCATGCCATTTCATTCATTCTCATTGCCATTTACAATTGAGTTTGACAACATTTACTATCACTGCGGTTACGTTTCTTCAGTCGTTTTAAACACCACATCACTTTTATCAAACATAACATGCACATTTTGAGTAAAGTCCTATGTTCGGTCGAACACAGCTGCATTGACATTGTAAACACCGCTAACAAAAGTGAGAGCCTAATTAAACGACAGTTGGGTTCTCCAGAACGGTATGCTGCCCTGCTGGAGTTGTGCTTGTTGATCTCTTAACCCCGCCCCCACCCGCCCTGCCCCGCCCCTTCACCTCTCCTCAGAACCTCAAAGCGGACCCAGAGGAGCTGTTCACCAAGCTGGAGCGGATCGGCAAGGGCTCGTTTGGCGAGGTCTTCAAGGGCATCGACAATCGCACGCAGAAGGTGGTGGCCATCAAGATCATAGACCTGGAGGAGGCCGAGGACGAGATCGAGGACATCCAGCAGGAGATCACCGTGCTGAGCCAGTGTGACAGCCCGTTCGTCACCAAGTACTACGGCTCCTACCTCAAGGTGACAGTCGAGCGGTCCAGAGCGGGCCACTGGTTCACACAAGTTTATAGCCAGCCACTTGAAATACACACAGGAGCTGCTTTATTGGACAAGGGGCCTTGATGAGCCAAGCTAAAGCTAATATCTTTAAACAAAGAGAGAAGCAAGAAACAATTACAATCTCCAAACGAAATAAGACTGTCTCAGAGGCCTTCGTATACCCACCAAGTGTTTGCTAGCTACTGTTCAGGACTGCGCCAGCAGTTCTCTGGAGTCGTAATAAGAACAAATACAGGTTGGATGTATAACTCTGTAAATATGTCTCATTCTCTTCTTTCTACATTGCTCTGTTGTAGGACACAAAGTTATGGATTATCATGGAGTATTTAGGTGGAGGTTCAGCATTAGATTTGGTAAGTGCTTCTAACCGTTGTGTTCATTACTGTAATAGTATGGTAGAGGCCGGCACTGCAGCAGATTTTACTGGCCTGTACTGTTAATCCTGTGTCGTTGTCTGCTGCATTATTAGTTCCCGCCCTTATTGTGGTTGTAATCTTGATGTAACAGCAATATATTAGATAATATAAGTGTCATTTTTGCTTAGAACGCCTGTTGTGCTAGATGTTATGAAAGGGCAAAGGATGCAAATCCAGCAAAAATGTTGCTCCTAAAATCACGTATCATAATCATGGTGATTGAATCATATTTAGCGAATGAATCCGGATTATAATTTTACCCATAACTCTCTAGCCCACAGTTCTTGGTGATTCGTTTGTTGCTTGAGCCTTACTTTTGGCCAGACTGAATTTCAAATGCATAAGGCCAACCGCATAGAGCAAACCTTTGGGGTTTAGCGCCTAGCTCCTCACAAGGTACCCAGCTGTGTGAAAGATCTGGGGGAGTTGAACCGGCAGGCTGCCCCCTCCGCCCCCACCTCACAGCCTGTCTGCTTGTTCCCCTGCTAGCTGGAGCCTGGGGCACTGGATGAGCTCCAGATTGCCACCATCCTTAGAGAGATACTCAAGGGCCTGGAGTACCTGCACTCGGAGAAGAAGATCCACAGAGACATCAAAGGTGATTGACGGCTGTCATGCAAGGGGTTTCGCTAAATAACACCATGTGACTCCTTATCTGCCCAGAGAATTGGCATTGGCACGTGTACTGTGTCTGTGGTTCCTCAGCCGCCAACGTGCTGCTGTCGGAGCAAGGCGAGGTGAAGCTGGCGGACTTCGGCGTGGCCGGCCAGCTCACAGACACCCAGATCAAACGGAACACCTTCGTGGGCACGCCCTTCTGGATGGCCCCCGAGGTCATCAAACAGTCCGCCTATGACTCCAAGGTGAGGTCAGAGGTCACGGGTGTCCACACTAGTGGCCTAGTCCGGCTGCACTCTGGTTTTTGTGCTGGCATGGATTATGTTTAAACCAGCGGATTAGCTATGAACAACCTTCTTTTTCTTAAGAACATAACATTAGACAAAAAATTTAATTGTAAAACTAGTTTTAAATTGTGAAATCTTCCCATTTTGGTGTCTGGATCCATACTTTAAAACCCACTGATTTATACATTCTAATTTTAGCCATATAGCCGAGGCTCTCATCCACAGAGTAGAAGTCAAGAAGTATGTATATTTATTGCATGCATTATACTATACTAGCTTCTACATTGACTGGTCTGTCTCCCTTCCCCCTCCAGGCCGATATCTGGTCGCTTGGCATCACCGCCATTGAGCTAGCTAAAGGCGAACCTCCCCACTCAGAGCTCCACCCCATGAAAGTATTATTCCTCATCCCAAAGAACAACCCGCCCACACTGGAGGGAAACTACAGCAAACCGCTCAAGGAGTTTATCGAGGCCTGCCTCAACAAGGAGCCCAGCTTTGTAAGTTTCACGTATCTTGTGTCGCACACATGCCAACGTGTACATGTTTCGTGTTATTTTGCCAAGTCGGGACAGGCAGCGTTCTCTGGTTATTATGTCCCCTGGTGCGTGCGGAGTCACACGATAATGGGATGAGAATTGTACAATCCGGTTTAAACCCGATTTAAAGCTGCAGGGCTTAATTGAAGTTATACACTGCAGCTTTAACCCCATGTATTTCCCACTAATCTATAGGCTGTCGTTCCTCCTCTCCCCAACAGAGGCCCACTGCCAAAGAGCTGCTGAAGCACAAATTGATCGTCCGCCACGCCAAGAAGACCTCGTACCTGACTGAGCTGGTGGACAAGTACAAGAAGTGGAAGGCGGAGCAGTCCATAACCAAGGAGTCCAGCTCGGACGAGTCCGACTCGTAAGTCAAAGGGGGGTCAGTGTGGTTCTCCGAGAGGGTGTCAGGGTCACACAATGGAGGCAAAGCCTTTCTTTAAAACGTTTTCAATGCACCTGACTGTGTTGAACATTTAACAAGCTGTAGGCTGTGTGTAATCTCACTCTCTCTCTTGCCCAGATGCACTCAGGTACTGAACTTTTGCACTGATCGATGTACTGTCAGTACCCTTAAAAGTACCATGTTCGATACCCTAGTATCAATATCATAAAGATATGGTTTCTACTTTTACAGTGGAAATGTAAAATTATTTTAATTTATACTAAGCATTTTTAGGTTTGTGTCATATCGATAGCAGTTCAGTGTGAAGAAAGCAATTGGAAACCCTGTTTATAAGAAGGGCTGTGTGATTGAAGTTGACACCAGCAAATTGTACCGAGGCGGATGACCAGATTCTGTTGACACGCTTTGCCTCAGCGGCTGAACCGTGGTTTGTGTCCAATCAGAGAGCAGGACGGCCAGGCGTCGGGCGGGAACGACTTTGGCAGCGACGACTGGATCTTCACCATCCGGGAGAAAGACCCCAAGAAGCTCCAGAACGGCGAGGGCCAGTCGGAGCAGGTGAGGTGACGTGGGATTGTTTGGATGGAAACGTGGTCAAATTCTCTTCCATTTCTTGGTTCTGTGTCGCATCTCTGCACGCAATACCGTTCAGTCAGGCCATCTAGGGTTAAAGTGACATCCCATGGCTATATTCACATGCTAATGTTCAGGATGAAATATTCAACCTCCACTATCCATCTATGCCAGTGGAGGTTGGGAATAAAACCCGAATAAAGAGAGAGGTCTACTAGATGGATACAGTTAATTAACGCAATATTTCATCCCGAACATCAGCTTGAGTTTTAAGCTTCTTTTGACAAGGCGTATAATTTTCAGTTAATCCAGGTAATAGTTTTTTTTGTCTTTTATTTATTTATTCTTTTTAGCTTGGCAGAGCCATGATTTAAAAAGGCGGGCGTACGCAAGCTATTTTAAGAACACCCTCGGGGCCAAACTGTACTGCTGTTATCTTCCCGACACCCCTCATACCGAGCTGTTTGTCTTCCCACAGGCGAAAGACATTCCAAAGAGGCCTTATTCACAGAGCCTGGCCACGGTCATCTCTCCTGCGCTGGCGGAGGTAAGCCAAGAGCCAGGGCGGACGCAGATTCTTGTTTCTACCACTGGCAACCCTACATAAAAGGCTATTAAAGCTATGCTAGAATGTGTTTTTGAGCCACAAACGTGTCAAGTTTGTTACTAGGATACTAATTTTTCCCCTGAAATATTTCAGTGTACCTTTTTAATTCCCTTTATTCAAAACCGCTCGGCGCAGTTATTTCCTAACCGGGCCGATCAGCATCCACTTTGAGTGGTTTTGTAGCCAATAGCAGGAAACACCTGTTGTTCCGAAAGCATGGCATCCGATTGGTTGAAAGTGGTCCAATCGGCCGCCAATAAGTGGGATTTATCGGCATCTACCACAGATGGTTTTGCAGAATGCGGTTCCAGACTGGCGTGTAGAGCGAAACGCAATATGGAACCAGCTAGAACAGACTGGTCTCATAAGGCTAGTAATAAACTAAATGGGATATATACAATTTAATATCAAAGTACATCAAGACGCAAGTGCCTTGTCCTGTTGCAGTGCAGCTCACCTAACCTGAACCCCATTTGTGGCAGCTGAAGGCGCGGCAGGAGCAGGTCAACGGGAACCCAATGGCGCTTGACGAACTGAGGGCGGCCATCTTGCTGGCCGAGGAGGCCTATCCTGGCATCTCAGACTCCCTGGTGGCTCACATGGTGCACAGGCTGCAGAGGTGCGCCCCCGTCAGGCCGTGTAGATGCAAGAGGTTTAAAAACAAATAGCTTGGGGAACACGACGACTGTCTAAAGTCCCAAAAAGGGGGGGGGGGGACCTACAAAAAGTTAAACCAGTGGTTTTCAAAGTGGGGAATAATTATTCTTAATTACTTTAATCTAGTCTTACATACATTTTTGGTGCTCATGGTTGTTTACATATTGTTGTGCTGTTTAGCACAGCATAGAAACAACGCTCTGCTGTTCCCGCTATGTCTCTCTTTCCCAGACTAAGGTGACTGACTGAGCTCTTGTTCCTACAGTTTCTCCACGGCCAGAACGAAGTCCTCCTCATCTCCCTAGTGATTGGCTCCCAGCCCTGGCCCTGCTCTCCCAGGCCACGCCCTGCCCCCCCTCCTCCATCATCACGCTAGGTCAGGGGTCAAGACATCCAACACCAGCTGACTGCTTTTGACCTCCCACGAAAAAGGGGAGTGGAGCCAAGCTTGCCTATACACATCACCAAACTCCACCTTCCGCTCCGTGGAGGCCGAGGAACAGAACTATGCAGAGTCTGTGTTAGCGCATTACCGGCGGCGGACACCAGGGGGAGGTAGAACCTATTTATTATTGCCTGGTGTTGACACGCGATGGGTGAGACTTTTGCATTAGGAGAGCAACCCATTCGACCAACCGCCACCGCTACACCAGACTGCTCTGTGACACTATAGCCACTACATCTGCTAGAAGAGGACAGTCCTGAACAGACTTTTCTACCCCCTCCCCCTTGCAGGCGTCGTATCCCTAGAACCTCTGAAAGCTTGCTAGACGAACCTGCGGGGATATATCTTTGCGTGCGAGCGTGTACGACGCTCTTAGCTGCGTGCTGCCTGTGGCGCTCACGAGTCTGTCTGCGTGCGTGCACGGGTGCTCCGAGACTCCCCGTTTTAGGCAAATTGCAGCGTTCTTAATGAAAACCTCAGGTAAAGTGCTTTAAGTGAACTTTGCCCTTCAAGGCAGCAGGGGGCGCCATGCTGTACATGGTTACGAGTCGACATCGACGAAGTGGAGAATAAATCACTGTGTACAAAATGTTCATGCGCAGATACTGATGTTTCAAACAAAAAAAAGGTAGATATTTAACAATTCAGCAGTCACTCAAACTGAAAGATCAGAAAATGCCTTGCCTTTTGGAGATGCACATTTTATGTTCCGCTGTTTTGACATTTAGGAATTTAATTTCCCATTTGTTTATTTTCCTCCGGTAAAACTCAACACACAACGTTATTACGATATTTTGTTCTTATTGTAAAGCAACTGATTTCCAGTCATTTCAAATCATGTGGTCCCCACTGACTTGTTGGACTTATTTTGATGACTTAGCTTAGGGGAAGATGTATCTCCTTTATTTGGTTAGTCAGAGGAACAGTCGTATTTTACTTGTGTTTAGACCACTTATTCAGTCAGTATATACCGTTTGCTTACATGTATGAGGCCGAGTAGAGAAGGGAGCTCTAATCCATTGCCAGCTGTGGCGCTTACATTGCCTAGAACAGTGGTCTTCAAACTTTATGAGCCATGACCCACTTATCTTTTAGCATCAAGTATAAAACTCAATATAAATGACAATGAACACCATTTAAAAAGAAAAGTATGCACAGAAAATTAAACTAGCTTGTTTTTCTCTTTCTTTTTTTTCTCCCAAAAACTTCAACAACCACTGACCTTCAAAATCCAAACTTCGTTAAAAGCTTATAATTTGTTTCCAATATTGATTTTGGGACTTGTTAGAGGCATGGAAATTTACGAGAGAGGCCACTGCAGCTAATAAAATACCAACATCTTGGGAAACAATTTTTCTTTACTTGTAATTTCCCCTCAAGATTGAGTTATAAGTTTAATGTAGAGGCAAGGAAAGGCAGTGTGGTCGGCTTTGAAAGCCGACACGTTCGTTGACACTAGCTCGGCCAAATTGAACTGCAGATCATGAGAAGCCAAGCTTGTGCTCGCCGCTGGACACAAATAGATGCCATTTTTCTGTCTTTGCTCCAGACATTTATATTCACTCTTTCGCCCCAGTGCTAGAAAGTGCCATGTCCTCTTTTACGCTCTCACCGAATTTTTGTAGTATGATTTGCACCTTTGTATTTTTTTCTAATTTCGGATGTTATTGCACTTTCAAAGTGTGTTTTGAGTATTTAAAGAACCTGTAAGAGGGGAGAAAACACAAGAAAAAGTCGCTAATAGCCATGTTTTGCTATGTATGTTTACTTAAGAGTTCCAGAATTTACTACTGTGCTAACGCAGCAATAATGTTGAGTCGCATCAAGACACACTTTGTCAACACAGGGATTGAAAGAATTATGAATTATCTGATATTTTTGTAACCGCAAAGAGTTAAATATGGAAATAAGGAATGCTTTTATGGATATGGGCACCTGCCTCTGGCAACAACAAAAAAACAAAACTATACCTTACAGAAAACATATGCTATGGAAAGAAATAGAAAATGTGTACATTTGGTTTCCTTTATCATAGCTGACAGTTTATAGTACTGTATATAATCTTTGCTTGTGTCATTTGAGAATTCCCAAGTTAAATGTAAGCTCATTCTAAGCTTTCAGAGTGACATGGGTAATAAAGATGTAATGCTAACAGAGGACACCGTCTCTGCGTGTGTGTGACTGAGAAAGCACGCCAGAACATAACTGGAAATACTGAAAAATCAGAGGAAGGTTTTAACGTGTTTTAACACAAATTAAAATAAATCAGCATTTCTTGCTGGTGCCAACAGGTGCGGCTGTCTCACCTATACCCTGCTTGCACTCAATAATTGACCACTAAATGTCATGAAGAATAATAAAAGCCCACACATTGCTAGTCTCTTTATTGAATATCTTGATAGACAGCATTTACCTGGGGCCCATTCCCAGATCAAGCAGAAACCTTCATTTGGGGGAATGATTGAACATTTATGTCTAAACCAAAGCCCTTGGTGTTGAAATTTATCCTGAAGATGATAATATCAAGTATAAAACAGGCAATAGTTACAATACATATTGGAGAATAAATACAAATGATGGAATGGTTACCTATTTATCTTTTGTACCCTTGCATTACACAAGATTTGAAACGAGGAAAAATTGCGTTGGTTTTGCTACACAGTGCAAAAATCATTGTTAAAAAATAAATAAACGTAGCTAATGTACAAATCATTACCCATTAAAATAAGGATTAGAGTTTTGTTTTAAATGCATAACCTCAAAAAAGAACATTTAATTGAGATTCTGAAGCCAAATGGCAAACACATTCAGTGTTCTGTCAAGTTTTAAGCTTATCTCTGCCATAGTCCTTGCTAATACTGTCTCTCAAGAGCTTAACAAGCTAAGCCCCTTTTCTGTTTTCCTACAATGCCGGCACTATTAACTGGCTCATATATTCACTCTAACCACAGCGTTCCCGGTAATGCACTGCTAAAACCTAACGCCGAACTTCGTTAAAACCACAGTAAATAGTTTCCTCACCTCACGCTGACTTTTGGAGGAAATATTCCATTCGGCGATTGTACTTAACACCAAATTAAGTTCTTTCAATGAGTTCTCCAATGAGTCTTAAAACTTCTAAGTAAGCGTCCATGACAATTTTGGAAGGTTTGCGGTCGATATGTACTGTAAGCTGTATAGTTATCGCTTTAAACTAACTGAGGTCCAGTGTTACTTTACGTATCACAATACTCAACGTGAAAACACTAAAGCAAGCAGCAGTTTTATACAAGAGAAAAAGCGGAGCGATGAGGGGTTTTATTTTATTCTTTTACATCTTGGCCTGTGGCATCTCTTTCTTGTCCGAGTCAGAGTCAGAGCTAGAGCTGGAACCAGAACCCCTCTTCTTCGCACTGTAGCGCTCCGACGAGTTTCTCTTCACCATCTCTAGAGGTTTTTTCTTCATGTCCTCCGGTTCCACCTGGGCAAACTGGGCTTCTATCTCGGCCGGGTCCACGTAGGTGTAGAAGTAGGCCATGATGGCAAATACGATGCACACTGCCACCAGCAGAGAGGCAAAGAGGATGTACTCCGCCCACTGGTGGACAGGACAACACACACACGCACACACGCAATGTTAGTTTACGTTCTCGAACGCAGCCAACCGCTGTGATCTGCCTGTTGCCCCTCAAGCTCTGACCGACCCACAACCATGCGCGGTATTTTTGGGGTTTTGGACGGAAGAAGTGGTCTGTACACCAGACAGGTGTTTGAGATAACTGGCCAGTTGGACCTCTCCTCAGGTTTTTCAGGCAGTCCTATGCTAATCACTGAGGCCGGTGGTGATGTCACACACTTAGAGGAAAAGGCCGTGTGTTAAGTAGAACCACTTTTAACTGAACTACAGGTTTGCTAAAGCGTTTTCTACGTTGTAGAAATTCCATTGGACGTGACTGACGACGAACAATAACAAACTCCTCCCAGGTTTAAACCACTCGGTCAGTTCAGTGTTTCAGGTTCAACAATGTAAAATGCATTCTAAACACACCCTGTAAACCTGTATGCCAACTGATCTCAAACACCTGTGTTTCTTTACAGTCCCCTTTTAATGTGAACTCTCATTGGTTCTTAGTGAAGTTACCTGGTTAAACCGGATGAACAAAGGGCAGGCTTTGCGTATAAATGTCATGTTTGATGTTGGACAATGCTAGTGACGTGTAATTCACCAACCTGATCAGACAGTTGGGCTGCCTCTGCCACGATAAGCACAATAATGTTACCCACAGCAACGGTAAACAGCCAACCAGCCTGTAGGACGGCCTTCATGTTGCTGGGGGCCTGCAGGGTTTTAGACCCAAAAAAGGACTTGGTTACATTAAAATAAACTTTTTTTTTTTTTATTTTAAACATGTTTTATTCCATGTCCACTACTATGAGATGGGGAGTAAAATTGCTTTGTATGTACAGAATGAGCTATTTTCTGCTACATAGAGGAACCCACGTCCCTCCCATAGAGTTAACATTGGCATCTACACCACTAGATGGCAGTATAAACTCTATACTATGACACTACAAAGAAACACTTTTTAGGGGACAAAATCTTAATTTAAATCTAACTATTGAATGAATACATCCAATAAATACAAACATGATCTTCTAAATATAATTAAATTCTGAAAACTGGAGTACCTTGAGAAAACATTCTACCAGTAGAGAGACAGAGTTTGGCTTTGTAGACGCGTATGTTTAAAATACAACAGAGTCACCGGTCTAGCCTCTACTGCGAATGAGGGGTTAACATGGTAAACATCTGCTGTGTATTTAGGGAAAGATGCTGCTGTACAGTCAAGGGTTTAAAAAGAGTTGGGTTCAATTCTTCATTGTTCCGGCTTGGCCCCCTACCTGTGAATAGGAGAACTCCAGGCCCGTCACGGAGAACACCACCTCCCCCATGGTCATGAGGAAGTACTGCGGGATCTGCCAGGCCATGTGGATGGTGTTGGGTTTAATGTCCTCCGCTTCTTGGATGCTCCCCTCACACTGAAGCAGACAGGCAGGCAGGCAGACAGACAGGGAGACAGACAGACAGACAGACAGACAGACAGACAGACAGACGCGCGTCATGAGAGACCAATGCAAACGTCAATGCAACACAACGCAGCCGAGTGAAACCTTTGCCGGTTGACTTACGGCCCCGTCCCCAAACAGGAAAGTGGAGGGGATGATGAAGGTGAAGGAGCTGCCGAACCCCAGCGGGCGGATGTAGTTGCACGTATTTCCTCCACTGCTGATCACAAATTTTGCACTGAGAGAGACAGGCAATTAGCCAATCAGATGCCATTTAGAAAAAAAAAAGAAAAAAGATGACAATAAAGGGATACTGAACTTATTAAACCCATGACTCAACTGCTTCCTTACCTCAATATGAGTCCACATGCTGACGTATTTTCATTTTCATTCATCTGTATTTTATTAACTGCTTTTTTCAACCTCAACTGGCTTACACTGTTTCTCAAAAATATACTTCTGACGCGTATACTAAGCTGGTCGAAGTGTTTCCTGGTAATGTGTTTTCACAACAGTCCTCAGTCAAATTTAACCTGCGATACAAGGGGCAGGATAATCTAGGGCGAGGGTTGTCATCTCCCACCCGAAAGGTCTTGGGTTCGATACCAACAAGCCCGGCCTACCTGTATGCATACTTGAGAAAGATGTCTAACCCCAACCTGCTCCTTAATTCTTACTCGCTGTAAGTCTCGTTGGATAAAAGTTCAGTATCACAATCTTGTATCACAATCTGTATCTCTGCTTCCTTATGTTATGAGACATTGACGGCCCGCGTGAAATTGTCAGGCCTTTTGAGACTGCAACTGTCACTAAGAGCTGTAGAAATGTATTTGACTCGGTGATGCCCGTCAACACTTACTTTCCTTGTGGTATGAGCTGATATTCGGACATGTTGTGTGTGTCAATTCTGCCAAAGGACATATCGCCACATGTCACGTTAATATAGTTGCCGAAACCATTCACAAATCTGCAGAAGAGAGAGGAACACTTAAAGGGACTACCAATGCTTATTCTCTAGTATTTAATGAGATTTTAGTGTTAGTTATTTGATTTCTTTTTAATTTTTGGCACAAAACACTGCCGTGACCTTGTGTTGGCTCCAGGTAGAAAAAGTTTAAATGCATTTGCAGCTATATGGGGGCTTGCCCCATGTATTTATTATAATTAGAACTGAATTCTACAGATATGCGGTAAACATACACATACGTGACACATTTACCAACAGAGCCAATGGAGTACAACAGTAACTAATACTCACCATAACAAATGACAGCATTTAAGTGAGAAACAACATTTTTTATAAAATTTTCAAAAAGAAAAAAGCTTTCAATTGAGCCAGCCAGGCAATTTTACTAGCCTTTAAAACACTGTAGAAACAATGGCACTCAAAGTACATTACCCATACATGACTGTTGAGACTTGCCTAATAGCGTTGGCGCCTTCCTCTGGCTTTGATGTGATATCAGCAAACTACATATATAGAGGGAAAGAATCCTTATATTTTTCCATGCCATAAAAACAACAATAAAACAACCATACAGTAAACAATAGGGGTATGAAAAAACATATAGATATAATTCAATTAGTTTATTATTTATTTAAATTCTCCTCTTAGCACTTTCATCGCTTGTCTCAATTCTGGCCTTCCTATTGGACAAGTAAAGTCATAGGCGTGTTTAAGCCAATCAGAATAAATCTCGTCATCGAATGGCGACACCAAAATGGAAAGTACTCTTAAATCATGAAACCTACAGTAACGTCAAACAATTAAAGTGAATGTAGGCACATTTTTATTAAAGATAAAAATAATAATAAAATATTATTTTATAATCTTCAAATCTCTATTTTGAGCCCCTAGATGCTGGTTTTACCTCTCTAGTGGCCAAAGTGAGCCCTTCCTCAAAGATGATGTACGTTTGCCGAGTTTGAGCCTCCAGGAACATGGTGGTGTTGTTGGGTCCCAGGGCGAGATTGAATGACTTCTCAAACGTCAGGTACTCCCCAGAGGACTGTGGGAAAACAGCGTTAAGATTGCTGTTGTCGATGTTGTCCTTACTGTCCTGTCGGGTGTCGTGCGTTAAATGGCGGCGTACCGTGAACGGCTGCATGTGCAGGGTTGTAGGGCCAGCGGCGACGGAGGTCGTAGTGTTTACCATGTTGATGAACTTCACCTGGGACTCCAAGCCTGATGGGAAGCTGGGCAGGGTTTTCTAAGGTGGAAGAAGAGGACAGGCTGGCGATTGGTGGAAGAACGCCATGGTGTTTGTGGTTGGAGTGCGGGTGTGTGTGCGTGTGCGTGTGTGTGTGTTTGTCACAGCTGTAGCTAACACAATTTAATAATGGCTATGTTTGGTTTAGCTGCTCCGACTAGCAAGCACTGACAGCAATATGGACTAACTGTCAACGCTCGCTCATTGCTACACCTAAATCAAACACGTGTTAGCTACAGCTGTATTTAATTAGTGCATGTGTGTGTGTGTGTGTGTGTGTGTGTGTGTGTGTGAGAGAGAGACACTCACATCTATCTGAATCTGGACCAGTGCAGCAGCAATGAATGCCAGGCCAGCCATGAACATTCCCACAGTCATTCTTTTTAATGGGCTGCACCAAACACATGCACACATGCACGCACGCACGCACGCACATACACACTCCTGTTAGACACTGCAGCGTGACTTCCATGTGACGTGACCTAAAGAGTAGCTGTAGGAGCCATTTAGTGTGAGTAAGAAGCGATACATTATAATTAGTATTATAATATTTGTTTTAGATGGCAGGAACGCACAGTATGGAATCCTGCATCTCTACTCCACGTTTATAACCTGTTCACCTTATGAAATATGGGAAATGATTGCATGCAATCCACAAAGAAGATTAGTTTTTGTCTGCTTGGCTGTGTTGGTGGCTCTATTTATAGGTAGACTCGTCGATTTACAGTTACACTGCCCCCAAATCCTGTGCGCTGAAGGTTTGTTGATTTTCCATGTGAGTCCATGAGCGAATAAAGAAACCAAATGAGGAACGTACCTGAAGTTGAGGTTACACTTGGCAATGAGTGGATAGATCACACTGTCCACTATCGGCACCAGAATCAGGATCAAAATAGGGTTAACAGTCTGACAGAGGGAAAAGGAGAGAAGTAACAGTGCTTTGTATCCGTTCATGTTCTGCGTTGTACAGGGGTCGTCAACCAGACATGGTGCCTTTCCCTGGAGTTTGAGGTGATGGAGGGGGGAAATGTTCTCACCTGCATTTGATCTGGTTGGATGACTATTAACCCCTGTTTGGAACAGAAGGAAACCAATACAGTTGATAGTATTTAGGAGTTAGGCAACGCTTCCTGGCTTTATTTATAGGGAAATCAATCAGCTGTGTTTTATAACTATGGCATATAACTGTACTTGAATGAACAATGAATGCTATATTCATATACAAGATATCAAATATATATATAAGACATAACAAAAATGTAATGTTAAATATTTTAAAAACCACTTACAAAGTCACCGTTCATGGTGGTAGCTTGCAGGGTCCAGCGAGAGCCCTGTGGAGAATACATACACCGTGTTAGCGTGTGATAGCTAATGGGGCCCTGTTTTAGCAGACAATAATTTCAGTTAAAGCCACAGTCTAGCACTTTCCAGTTTAGGTTATTTTGGTGACACCTACAGTAAATAAATAAGAGGGTGCTTATATTCTATGTAGTTCTACCTATCCTTTGAGAAATTTAAGATTATATATTTAACTAGTTAACTTTTTATTTATTTATGAAATAGTATACTTTATTGATTTAAAAGGGGAGTATTTGTTGACTCATTTTGTATGTGCTAGTTCATGTTGGAGCAACAGTATATCCTGTTTATTGTGTGAGGGGTTGTGAGGATTCATTTATGGTGTGAAGTTGAAGCTTATGGTGAGTCCAGGTCAATTGTCAGGTCACCTGCTGGTCAAAGAGGGCCCAGAACATGGGCAGAGGAATGTAGAGGAACAAAACCTTCAGGACCATCTTGATCTGGGCTATCAGAAGTTTCTAGAGGCAGGAGGGGGGAGACAGTGATTAGACGGACACACAGGCAGGCAGATGGAAGCGTGACTGGACAGGCAGGCAGACAGGCAGGCAGACAGACAGGCAGACAGGCAGGCAGACAGGCAGGCAGACAGGCAGGCAGACAGATGGAAGCGTGGCTGGACAGACATAATGATAGATAGATGGACAGAGATAGATAGACAGACAGACAGGCAGAATGATGGATGGATGGATAGATAGATGGATAGACAGACAGACTGACAGTGTTTCTCACCTCATATCTATCTTCAGCCCAGTCCATCCAGTGGTCTTTCTTAGGGTAGGCAGAGCTACGATGCTTGAAGCGGTTCTTGATGGCAAACTGGAGCAAGGAGGGAAAATTGTTCCATATATATTATAGAATGGTGGGAAATTTCTTTATGCTTTGGCAATGCATTTTGGCAATATTGTGATTTATATTTGTAATATAAAATACAAAACAATCTGTCATTAGACATTTTCATTGTTATGTTGGCATAATGTTGGCATTATGTTGGCATAATGTTGGCATAATGTTGGCATTATGTTGGCATAATGTTGGCATAATGTTGGCATTATGTTGGCATAATGTTGGCATAATGTTGGCATTTGACAAAATCCTGGAAGTGCTGATTTGTGAAGAAGACCAATTATGACACCATGTCTAACCCTCATCTCACCCAGATGCATTTGCAGACTTCCAACATGATGTTGCCTTTGGGAGCAGCCTTGGTGTACATCCCACTGCCAGCGATGAACACGACTACAGACACAAGCAATGAAACCATCCATATTTCTCTCTTTCACCAATGATATTTCATGTTCTTTGTATTATGAAATTGCTCCGCCTGACGTCAGCCGTTCAGGTTTTGCAGATAATAAAAATAGATTAATAATAAATATAAATAATAATAAAAATAAAGGAGCATTTCAAAATGACCCTTTTCTTGACACCCCCCCAAAAACAAACACATATGGGGTCCCCTTGGTGGGTTCTGACCCTTCGCTTTGAATCCGCTGCCGAGGAAGAGAGTGAAAAGACCGTTCTTACCTAGAGCCACCACCATGAGCGCGGCAGGGACGCCGAAGGCCAGAGGATAGCATTTCTGTTGAGAGTGGATTCCACACTCCTGGGCTGTTACACACACACACACACACACACAGTTTGTTCTTATTTTCAGCACTGGTTTTGGCGTTAACCTTGGACAGGCTATAACATTATTTCAATCTGAAGTGACTTCCCTTGTTAAACGTGCAGTAGTAAAGCAACTGATAATTTAAAATGTGTACTAAAGTGTTGGCGTGTGTTGTTACCTCTGAGGATAGGCGTTATGACGGTGGACAGCAGGCTGCCAGCGTTGATGGACAGGTAGAAGATGGAGAAAAATGTACTCCTCTGCTTCTCCTGTTCAACACACAGCAGAACAAGACAATGCTGTGCTTACTCCAAGGGGGCAGGATAGTCTAGTGGTCTAGGTGTTGGACTCCCAGTCGTATGGTCGTGGGTTCGAGCCCCAGAGTCGGCCTACCTGTAAGCATCCTTGAGCAAGATGCCTAACCCCTACCTGCTCCATGTAATGTAATTGTAAGTCGCTTTAGATAAAAGCGTCTGCTGTAACTGTAACTGTACTGTAAGTGCCACGGCTTCCGTGAAACGATGAAACTGTAATAACAAGTTTGTGTAGAGTAGACTGGGCATAGGGGAATTACGTATATAGCAGGCCATGGTTATTCAACTCCACCCAATGTTCCAAGCTGAACAAATGAGACATTTTGCTTCAGCTGAATGTAGCAGAGTTAAACACCCAATAAGCAGTTTTCCCCGCAAAAAGCACGGTTCTCTGACTGCATACTGACACTTGCTGGCCTAGATTCAAGCGCTGTGCCGTGCCAATGCTAACCTTGTTGGTAACCATGGCAACCTCTGCTATGCTATAGAAAGAATAAAACGGCTCATTCTGTGTCTACAGAACCATTTGAATTCTCAGTTACACTTTACAATACAGTGACTCACATGATTTACTATTAATTAAATTCGTCATCATGGATCAATTCAATTCCTATCGATATCACAAAATAATAGTAAATCATATGTGACTCAGTGTGAGACTCTGAGTGTGTGTGAGTTAATCAGATAGACTCCTTATTAACGGTTGATAAGTTAATGCATTAATGCATAACTTAGTTCCTTATGACTTATGTATTAATTTATGATGGTTCATGCATTAGATAAAGCATTAATGAACGCTTATTCATGCACCATTATTGTAAAGTGTTACAGAATTAACAAGATTGTACTGTATATATTAAATTTTATGTATATCAAGACTTGTTTGTGTAAAACATCACTTAGTGGATCTTTAAGGTAACTACATAACCTAACCGGGGTAAATTTAACAACTAGTTATTTATTACAGTGCAGGGAAGACTGGCTTAACCAATTCCGACTAGTTTCAGTAACGTTAATTATCGATTAAAACTTAGAAACTTAGATAACAGCAAGTGACATTTTGCTGGACTTTTTATTCCACATTAGGTTGTATAACAACAACCACAGCATTGATACAATGCAGTAATCTTTGGCCCTGGCCTTGACTGTTCTGTTTCTACAGGTTTTACATGTGGTTATTAGTTAATAAACTACAGGCTGCTATGTCTTTAAAGATAAATATATGATGACAAGGGCAGGGGATAATGATAGCAGTGCGTGTGTGTGCGTGTGTGTGTGTGTAGGAGAGTGTAGGTATATCAAGATGTAGTTTCATATGTACGTCCATTTTAGACGTGTGTATGTGTAATTGTGTATTTATATTTATGTGTGTACGTGTGGTTGTATGCATTATTCTCCTCTATTGTTCTTAATATGAGTAACACTCTTGGTCCCCCCCCCCCCTAGTGGCCAATGTTGGCGTTGCTTTACTAAACTCACCTGGTGGTCTTCAAACTGGTCTCCACCGAAGGCAGCCACGCAGGGCTTGATGCCTCCTGTGCCCAGGGCAATGAGGACCAGGCCTATCATGGACAGAACCCTGGTGACAGAGCACAATGACTGTTAGACGGACCCGCGTGATACGCGTAAAAGTCGACAAAAACGTTTTAACAATGGCCGTCTATTTCTATTGCTAGTCCTCGCTATGCAAGGTGTGTGCGTGTGCGTTTGCGTGTGTGTGCAAACCGAGCCGGTGCGACTCACACATGGATGACCATGTTGTCGGGGGTCCCGTCCTGGTTGCTGTCGGTGAGGTCGTGGACGGCACTGACGGCCATGACCACCTGTCCCGCGGTGTAAACGATGGACAGGTACACGATGGTCCTGCAGAGAGGAAGGGGCAACAGTAGTCATTCAAAAGGTAGGTACCATCTTAGTTGCATACGAAGGGGGGAGAGGAATGGTGGACATGTCACTGTATTGTTCACTGCCTGTATGGAAGGCAACGGGCCGCTGTTATGAACCATAACACATAGGTGTTAATACTAGTGGTGTGTGGGCAGACCAGAACAGAGCGCTCCCATGGCAAAGCACGCCTGCTGTTTCTGGGACTTACTTGTACTTGCCGAGCCAGGAGTCGGCCACGATGGCGCCCAGGATGGGCGTCAGGTAGCAGAGAGCCACGAAGGTGTGGTAGATGGACGTGGCCAGGTCATCATCCCACTTCAGGAAGTACCGGAAGTAAAGGACCAACACAGCTGTGGAGGGGAGGGGGGGAGAGAGAGAGAGGGGGGAGAGAGTGTAAATGCACTGTTCAAGATGAGCTCATTTCAACAAACTCTTTTCTCTCCTATACCTTTATTGCCTGTGACCATTGTCTCTTAAAAACATCGCTACATACATAACAGTCTTCCAAGCTGAACTATAATAATCAACTTGTTATATTGTTCAATTTAAGTCTCATTCCAGACTTTTACAATTAGGTAGTTTAGGTCAGACACTTCTGTCCAAAGCAACTTAAAATTACATGGACCTCTCCATGCTTTGCCCCGACTCTGGGTACAGTTAAAAGACCGGTCCCGGATGACCTGAGGGGTCTAGAGGGTTCATATTGCTCACCTCGCATTCCATAGTAGGAGAATCTCTCGCAGAACTCATTGACCACGATGAAGAAAATGCTGATCGGGTAGCCGCACACAACTGGCTGTGGAGGGAAAAACATTTCAACACATGTACACTACTACTAAAATATTAATGGTTCTAGATTTACATATGTTTGATGAAAAATGTCACGTTGAAATATTTTAAATAGCATCCATCTGCTTTATTCTGTACAGTGTACATAGTATTTACATGGTATTTCTTATGTGTGTATTTCCTTTATTTCCATTTTTCTTATGGCATTTAGAAATGGAAGGCAAAGGAAGAATTTCATTGTACAGGGAAACTTGTACATATGAACATAAACGCTTTGCACTTTTCACTAAAAGTGTTAACAACATGCTAATGCATATATAACAATCAAAGCACCTGTATCTATACTCTATTTATTTTACTATTACTATTTTACTATTGTTATTATTATACTACTGTTATTTTTATTGTTCTAAATTGTACAACTGTATTGTTTTAAAAGTGTTGTTTTTGCTGCTGCTGTGACACCTTTATTTCCCTTCCGATTTACTTATTTATTTAAAATTATTATACTATTATAAATTATTTGAAAATATTGAAAGCATCCTGTGACCACTACTTTGAGAACCAGTGGGATATTACAATGATATTTTCAAGCTATATTCAATATTATTGCAATAATAAACTACAGACAACTTCCTTGTTGATTGATCATTCAAATCAGTAAATAAAAAAGCCATAAATTATTTTGTTAACTAATCCTTTGTTCTTACCCGCTTCTTGGGTTTCTTTAGGTTATCTACAGAAGAAAAAATACATAGTTACATTTCAAAATAGTTTGTAACATTAAAATAGAGAATACACTCAAAAGGAACATTTACATTTACATTTACAGCATTTAGCAGACACTTTTATCCAAAGCGACTTACAATCAGTACATTTGTCAACAGCTGAACTGGTTAACCACCAGTTGTTGCAAGCAAATAACATTCTCATAGAATAAGGATAGGATCATGTCATCATGGTTACTTCACTTATGCATTTTTAGTACATTACTTGAAAGTTATCATTCACTCCACAAAACAGTCATTAATTGCTAACAGCCTAAATTCCATCAAAGGGCTTAATATTCTAAGAGCTGATCTTACAAGACAAATAAATGTAATTATAGGCCAATAATACTTAATGCATCAAATGTGTATTATTTATGTGACTTAATGAAAGATGCAGCACCCACAAAAAAGCTGAGACATTATAACAAATCACATTCTCTATTGATTGGTTGAGCTGATTGAAGTTGACACAAAGCACTTTCACACTTTCCCCAAGTTCATGCAAGAAAAAATAAATAAAAAACAAACTTCCAAACAGGGATCCGTGGCACCAGGGATCCTAAATTATAGGCTTCCATCCACGTAAAGACCTACCTGCCATGGTAGCTGTGTCTGGTCGTTCCTTTAACACAATCCTTCAGGAAAGGAAGAATCCCTAGTGAGAGCAGTCAATGTCTAAACATTAGGGCTGTGCTGAGCACTGACAAGGTTCTTATGTAACCCTTGGCCAGACCTCAACTCCAGCAGGGCCTCCCACAATGCAAAGTATTTTGTGTGCATGTACAGAAAATCAAACACACAGATGCGTGTCATAAACACGAGTGTATTTGTCCGTCAGTGATTGGGTTATGACTCAGGAAGCTAAATGACAATGGAGCCAAGGGTCAGCTGTTAAATGATAAGAACCCACAAAGAAGGTATAGCAAGCTCCAGAATCATTTCCTAACATCCCCATGAATCCTAACCGACGTAACTGACGAGTTTCTCAATTCATTCATGAACTGGAATATTTTTAGTTGATCATAGAATAATTTGGTATTTTTTCTGTCAAATCTTTCATCCATTTTGTGTTTTGTTGTTTGTAATTTTTCATTGTTTTCCTCAAATTGAAAGTGTTAGCTCAAGTTAAATACGTGGTGACATACATACTGCATCATAGATGATAAGGGATATAGGTTTCCGATAAATTACCCTCTTGCACATGAACGTAAATGTGCTTGTGTGCTAGTCAGTCTTTCTCTAAAGAATTGAGTTGTGACATTCTTTTTTCATTTCTACTTTCATCCAAAAATTATTTGTAGAAAAACCCTATAATCATTTAAATCAAACATTATTTTCACACACACACAGATTGGCGTCACTCACGTCAGAGACAGGATGATAAACTGTCAGGTCTAATAATGACACAGACACAAACAGGGTCAACACTCTAACCATGACACAGCAAAGCGGTTGGGGGGGTCCTCATTGTAGGCGGGTCTCACCAGTTGGGGTGGGGGGGGGGGGGGCTGTTGGTCGGTTTTGCAGAGTCAGCATAGCGCTTTCACTGTGGTCTTTCTATTGTGTGACACAGCTCTCATACACACTGGCGCACACACACGCGCACTCACACAAACTGACAGGCAGACACATGCACTCCCAAATGTGATTTGCAAACTTTTGTGACCCCTAGAAACAAGTGAAGCTAGTTTCTTTTTAATTCTAAATGTTATCAAACAAAAATGATTAAAAAAAACATCCACATTATAACTAAATAAATGAAATGAAAAAAGATAATTAAAAAATATATATTTAGCTAAACTGTAATAGCATTTTGTGACATGTTAAAGTAAAAATGAATAAAATAATAATAAATATGAATGCCATTATCAAAATTGGTGACTAGTGAACCTGTGAAAACAACAACCATAGTTGCATTGCTTATAAATAAAAACGCTATGCCTTTACACTCTGCTTTGAGTACTTGTATTTGATTTATTTAAAAGTTTCATAACATATTTACATGGACAGTTTCTTAAATTCATTTTTGGGTCTAATAAAAAAAAGGGTTTAACAGACAACGCAACGCGGGGATACAAAAACACACGTCATTGTTCATTACACAGTGTGCGCCCCTATTATTTGGCGAGAGTGCTTTTCTGTTCAGTAGGTAGCCTGGGTAACGGTAGAAAATATTGCACACACTTTTCTTTACAGAAAATTGGAAAGAACATGGTGGTTCTCTTGGTCATAATCAGCTCCAGTAACCGAAGAACACTGGTCTAAAATAGAGCGGATCTTTCTATTAAATATTTATGTCAGATGGAAAACAAAAACGAGATGTGATTATTTTACTGAACATAGAAAATGCTGCTGCAAATCTGCTGCTCTGTGAAATGGAAAAATACTGTTAATCAGAGGAATGTAGCAATGTCTTTCATAGTGGCATTTCTTTCTGTTAAAACCCCCTACTCTGATACAAATACTGTACATTAATATGAATGACTATAATGGAATCCCTCGTTGAAGTAAAGTTAAATCTGGTCTAAAGATAATCTATGTAGATGATTTGACCAGGGTTAAATGAGTCACAGTAAGGGAGTTTGTTTTGCTCTACAGGTAACATTAGATGGGTGGGGTTCAACATGTTCAGACAATCCCACTCATGTCTGGTCAATTCAAGTAGGCTAAAATAAACTCTTAATTACTTGCCTGTGGTTGACCTTCTGGTACTCATTGCATTGTCCAACAAACCCTACACACCTGACCTAAAAACAGATTAAAATGTTTAAGTATAAGCAATTACTACTTGACCTACATCCCATAATGAGCCTACACCTTTTCTGGATTTGATTATGAATATCCACCGGAGTCTCCATAGGAAACATAGCAGTGGGCAAATAACGCTTCTTGAACTAAATGTGTATTAAACATGGCTTCAGATACAGCACACGATACATGTCCAATCAGATGCAGACGCCTCTCCGTTGATCGGCAACTCGGTTTTACCAATCAACCGGTGTGCGGGAGGTTAGGTGTCAGGGGTGAAAGGTCGCGTGGGGCCATGTTGGTTGGCACTGGTTGGCGTGCCGCTGATGGCGTGGAAGATGCCCAGAGAGTCGGACAGCGTGGTCCTAGTTCCGTCCTCCACTGGGTTAATCTAAACAACAACAAACAATTACTTTGACGGAAGGGAAAATGCAATGCAATAATGTAACAGAAATAATGGTTGCTATTCCAGTTTACTTTTCAGCTGTGCTGGACTAATGAGAAAAGCTGCTTTACCATCCGATCTGCTCAGGTCAGCACAAAGAGAACAGAATACGACAGTATGGTTAGTGGAGTGAAGCACATTAGCATACGTAAAGTAGCCTAGCATGCATTCCGTTGGAGGCATGAATTCGAGGTGCTTTGGAGTGTATACATGCGTAACATCTGAGCCAGATGAGTCGGCGTTTTGTCTGCAAACACCATGAAAACCATGAAATCCATGAAATCGGCTGAAAGGAACCGCCGCCAGAAAAAGACGCACCACCATTCTGACTGAACGCAGACCCGAGGCACGCAATTAGACAAAGCACACACTCATGCAAAAGCCCTCACGTTATGGTGACTCTGTTCTTGCTCGTCACTGCTCCTTGTGGACTAAAAAGCCATTACCTGTTCGTGCATGATGCCGGACAGCTCCCTGGCCAGGTCTCTGTAGTTGGCCTTCATCTCATCATGATACTCGTGCTGGTCTTCTTTGATCAGCCGCTCGTTCACCAGCAGAGCTTGGCCACAGGCGTCTATGAATTGCCTACAAAGAAACACACATACACATACAGTGGGGTATAATAAAACGCTAATATCATGTTAACAATTGGAGTGAAAAGTTGAATCTCTGAAAGACCATTACCCAGTCTAACACAATGCAGCCGCAGTCGGCTCCCTACGGAGCTAAAGAGACCCCGTATCTGGGGAAAGTAAATACGGTACCTGAAGACCTCTTTGAGCTGTTTGACCTTGTTGTCAGGGTATTTCTTGGCACTGGCGTCGTCGAGGAAGGCCCTGGCGTAGGCCAGCGGACCGGCGTTCACCTGAAGCACAATTGGTCAATTGAAATGTATTGTTTTGTTTTTTTAAATAAAACAACGTCATTATGAATTAATTTAAATACAGCATGTAGCATGTAGCATGGGGGGGGGGTATCTGCACACTGATGCTGCCCTGCAGCTTGAGCTGCATGTAGCATGTAGCATGGGGGGGGGGGTACCTGCACACTGATGCTGCCCTGTAGCTTGAGCTGCATGTAGCATGTAGCATGTAGCATGTAGCATGGGGGGGGGGTACCTGCACACTGATGCTGCCCTGTAGCTTGAGCTGCATGTAGCA
>JAOEHI010000012.1:1347900-1358667 GCA_025447815.1 Percopsis transmontana
TCTGAACACACAGCAAGGGGAGGTGGGGGGATGAGACACAGGGTGGGTGGGTGTGAGAGAGAGAGAGAGAGAGAGAGGTGCCTTCTTGCACCCTCCTCCACTGTGTTATAACGGCCCACAGATTTGAAAAGCACCCCCCCCCCCGGCTCGCTGTTAAAGTTGATGAAACACCCAGTCGGCTATAAATAGTAGAGGCCAAGATCACCTTCAGGTACTTAACAAGCTCCCCCTCTGTGGCCCCTTCGGAGGACTCCATGCGCTGACAGTGATGGAAGAAGTTGTGCAGGTGTTGATCCTGAAGGGAAGATAGCTATTTTACTGAAACGGACATGTTTGTTTGCCAATAGTGCTGGAATTGGTTTGAGTGTGATACGAATATCTGTAGCTAGAGGTCTAGCAGAAACATATACAGTAGAGTGCAGTTGCATCTTGTGACCAGAGTGGCCGCCAATTTGCTAAAGCAATAAACATAGCGTACATACAGTACAGCTATAGGGATAGGATATTGGAAATATTTCACTAGAGAAACTATAGTTTATTAACTATAATAGTTATTCTGTTGCATTTGTACCTAGAAAGTTCTTATGTGACACTATTGTACTGACCATTTGTATTGTATTTAAGTTTTTTTATTAAATACTACTGTATTAAAGATTTGTAAAAGTAATAGTGATATGGGCAAGTATCATACTTTTAGTTGAATGACGGAAGTAATTAGCTCATATATATACTGTACCTGGGTGTAGACTGTAGAAACAAGGTGAGTAGAGACTTTAAAAAGAGGTTTTCCTCCGTCTACCCACTTTATTTCCGGCCCAGAATGCTGTAAAAAGCAACCGGACCAAAATATACATATTAATGCACTACATACAGACCCAATACAATAATGTTTTAATAATGTAATGTAGTTTCTTGGGACTCGTGGTTAGAATTTAAATGGGACAAAAATATACCCTAAAGAGTTTTTTAATCAACACTGAATGTTTATTATTAATTTAGGGTAATGCCTTTAGTCCATGGCCAGAGAGAGATACATTCCTCAATGGAGGGGTACAAAGAGGGGATTTGAGTTTTGAAGGATTACATTTGAATATTAATTAAGTTTACCCGCCATCAGATGGGAAAGCCTATTGGACCATTTTAAGGTCCCAATCCAATCAAGGCCAATATGATAAACAAGAATAACCTTGCCTCTTCTAACCATCAAATTAATCTGAAGCAAAAGCGATGACCGAAAACTTGTTTGGAAAACCCTTCAGATCTTGAGAGCAAGCTAGCGATTGGCACTGTAGTTTAAACGGTGAACCTATATTCCATTCCCCTCTAGCAACATTTAAATATTATTAAACTGCGAGTCAACTGTCCACCACTACAATGTAATTACATTGAAATTTTTGTCATTTGATAATATTTTAACCTAATCGAATATAAAAGAATATAATTAAATGTAACGTTAAGTGGGCAAAATTAAATAAAATGAAGCATAAAAGCTAGTTTCATCACAAACCACACAGAATAATATAGCCCCCCCCCCCCCCCCCCCGTACGGTTACCTTGGCAACACCGTCGAGGTAACCAGCGGGCAGGTTGGCGGCGACAGGCAGGTGCTGCTCGCTCATGACGAGCCTGCCATCCCTGAGCAGAGGGAGCCAGGCTGAACCCACTGTGTGGCACCAGAGGACACAGTCATCAACCCCCATAATGCAGCGCACGCACGCACCCACACACACACGTTTAAAACAGTTTTTAAAACACCGCAGAGTTGCGGCACAATGCCTGAACTTTCCTGTTTTTTTTGTGTATGAAGGTGAAACTGTCTTTTTTTCCAACCGCCGTTTCTCATGAAAAACAATAAATAAATAAAAAACACTTTCCTGGTGATGTGTGACCAAGGGATCTGCGAGTCATATTTACCTTGCGTTGGTCTACGGGCATCGTGGTCGTAGAGGGACAATCTAATCTAATCTAACCTGACTCAATCTAAGCAGCAATAGTGTCACCCAGTACGGACTACACTGTACAAATCAAACCCAGATCATATTGGCCATCTCATGAGACAATCCTGCCCTTAGAGATTTGAATATAGTGAACAAATGGAATATTTCATCCTGAATGTCAGTGTGTGTACTATAGAATGAAAGGTTTAACCATTTAAATTCAATTTAAAGCCCCTGTCCACCCATACAGGTGTTCTGAATGAATGTGGCTGGTCAGACCTCTTCTCAGGACTGTGTGGGTGTGTCTAGACCACGCTTGATTGACACATCCCTGACTCTCCTATGTCAGCTTTGTTGCCGCGGGGCAACGGCGTGACACCTTATCTGCGATTGGTTCATAGCACATTTGGAGCATAGCAATTTGAAACCAATTTGAAACCAAAAGGTCAATCCAGCCGCATTACCTCAAGACACAGGTAGGGGGACTGCAGGGGTTTTTCACTCTGAAACACTACTGCCCAGCATAGCAGGCCAGAAACTGTTAAGTGGAAATACACGGTCAGCATGACTGTGCAATTTTGTCAAGTGTAAGTGATAGCCGGGCTCTTTTCTGTGATTGCCATGGCTTGTTAAATTCCAGAGTTGCAATGTGCCGCACGCCTGGGCATAAATTGCGTGTGGCTTACTGTGCGTTGATGCAACAACACTGTACACTGTTGTATGCAACATCTCTCAGGGCAGCAGTTAAAAAGCATTAAGCAATGCAAAAAAACACACAACAATCAATAGAAATGGCCCGCTGTACTTGATAGAAGTCAGAAAGATACGATTCCCTCCGTGGAAAACACTAAATATTCTCATGACCTAATAAAATAAACCCGCACAGCAACAATTGGTATTCCTGAATCCACAGGGATGGGGGGGGAAACTAGCTCCGGTACATCGGGGATTAAATAGCACTTTTCTGACTGATCCGTGATGCTGAGCATAACCTGCCCCAGAGCAGGTTAGGTGTGCAGTGCAAGTTACCATGGCGACGTACCCCAGTAAAAAGTGATGCAGCGTCATTGACAGAGAGTGGGTTATTCTACTGCTGGTTAAGGTTAGGGAGTTTTAATCGATTTCCTGTGTGAAAATATCGGCTTCCTGCTCCCTTTAAGACTGTAACTGTGATTAAATACAAAGCAAATTAACCTGAAAGGAAACAGGTACAAGCTCTCTGTTTATGTTTGAAACACAACTGCGCACATAGATGTGGTAGTCGGGGGGTGGGGTGGGGGGTAGAGAACGTTGTGAGTCTATGAGCACAGTAGGAGATGGAGTAGAGAGAGTGCAAGGTGTGGGAGAGGCATGCCTAAACAACCACAACATTTGTTTGCAACGCTGATCTCAACCACAGGGGGAGCTCCTTTCACTTGACATGCCTACCTGGGGTCTCGACCAGGTCTTTCTTCTTACTGTTGCTGTCACAGCTGACATGGTAGAAGGTGAAGAGCAGGTGGTGCTTCTGGTGCAGCTGGGTAGGCAACTCCATCTTAATCTAAAGAACAAGAGAATATAAATATACATGTTTTATTTACAAATGAATACATGATTTAACAAAAGGACGCCCCGCCAAACGATTTCTACTTAATTGGACAATGCACCGCGGCCTTCTGCCCGCCCTCACCTCGTCACAGAACTCTGGGTTCTGTTGGTGGTGTAAGACCGCAGCGAAAGCCTGCTTTGTGAACAGAGGACCACCGGGACGGCCGTAGATACACTGGCGGAAAGACAAGCAGACGGAGAAACAGGAGAGGAGTGAGAGTGAGAGAGGAGAGAGACAAAATAAGGCAGTAAATATGCCAGAGAGTGGTAGTGAGGTAACGGTACTTTCAAGGGCTGGGTGTCTTCCTCGTCAGAATCCTTGAACTCAACACAAACTGCAATGTTTCTTGCCTGAATGAGGAAGACAGAAGAAGACTGTATGAAGGAGAGGAATACAAAGTAGCCGTTTGACCCTTAGTAAGCTAATAAAATAACCCTTTAGGAGGTTATTCTGACATCAGCAAACTGCATGTATTAAAAAGGACCAATTAAAAAGAAGGTTGTCCCGCCACAACAGGTACAACAAAACACAACTAGAGTCAGGGATATGTCAATCAAGCGGACTCTGGAAACGCCCACACAGTCCTGAGAAGAGGGCTAATGAGCCACATTAACTCAAAACACGTGTGGTGTTCATAGCTATCTAAATGTGTTTTGTCGTCTAATGAAGACACACGAGTACATTCTGTTTGGTGTTTCGGAAAATGAGATTTAACAGGGTCGAACTGCATTATGAATCATCCTCAATAATTCAAACTATCAGTGAGGTTTTGCCATTATAACTTTGGGCTGTGTCCAGTATCACCTTCCATAATGTACCTATCTGTTTTCTCCCATCCACAACTCAACTCCTCTGTGTTTTAAAACAAATCCGCCAAGTCTGCCCCCCGTTTCAGTGAACGCAACAAACTTTTGAGCGTCGAACGCAGCTCGGGTACCTTAGCGAAGGACTTCTGCCCGTCATATTTGAGGTGCTTGGGGTAGACGTAGAGGTGGTTGTTGTAGATGGTGAAGGGCTGGGAGCACTTGGCGATGCAGGGGACAAACTCCTCCACCTCCAGGAGAGCCCCACCTGAGCCGTTCTCCTCAAAGCTCCTCACTGGGATGTAGGAGGAAGTGACACAATCTGGAGGAGGAGGAAGAGGAGGAGAAAGGAAGTAGAAGAGCAAATGAAGAAGAAGTAGAAGAAGAAATACTGTATGCAGTGGAAGAAGATTTTAACAACATTTTGAAGTCCAAAAGCCTAAAAATAGACTTCATCTGAAATAAGGGGGGGCTTACTGGTTACATCTGGGGCCACGTTGTCAATGGTTACATCCAAGTTCCCCAAGATGAGTGGAAGCTTGGCCATTTTCTCTGGTCTACTCAGCAAATACAGAAGGAACTCCAATGATACAACTGGAGCACAACCAGCCATTATAGCCACTATTGGTATTCCTCTCAGATAGGAAAAAGAAAACATACTTTCTGAAGTCAGTGAGAAGTTTGAACATGTCGTCGTCTGACAGTTTGCTGCTGTCCTGTCGGTACAGAGCAGAGAAGCGAGCACTTTTGTCCAGAGTTCCTGAGGCATCTTTGAACACAGGCCTGTACACACGAGAAGAAAAATAATCTAAATTATTTACATTCTGCAGCTTCTGCTGACCCAAAAGTTATCTTCCCTTCTGTTGGCGAATTGCTGGTGAGTTTGTGAGAAGTACAGTATACATACATATATATGTATACTATAGAATAGATGCATATCCATAAGCTTGTCAAAGACTAAGAGGTCAGCTCCTTGCAAAAAGGTGCTGGGCTTCTTACTGTTACAATTCCATGCATCATTTAACAGATGCCTCTACCAGCGTCCAAAAAACGTAAACTCACTGGCTGTTTCTTTGGAGAAAAGGAAAAAGAACCACTGTGCCATTGCCACAATGCTATAGTTGACGTCAGAAGTGTGTGTTCAGTACCTGGCAGCCCAGGCAAAAGGCATCCTGTATTGTCCCAGTCTGCCGCAGGCCATCTTAGCGTTCTTCAGAACCTTCTGAGCCACCTGGTAGGAAAGGGAATTCAGAACCTGTCAGCCAACATTGGGATGCATCCAATCAGCACCAGGGGATCAAGTGTGTGTGTGTGTGTGCGCGTGTGTGTGTGTGTGTGTGTGTGTGTGCGCGCTTTTTGTTTACTGCTGTATAAATAAATATCCACTGAGCAAAGACAAGGCATCTTAACAATAGTCTGGAGTGCGGCAGTTACATAAATGATCAGGGACACACACACACACACACACACACACACACACACGCTGCCCGGTCGACAGTTTATGGAGCGGCTCCACCGGGAACAGTTGGGGCGGATTAACTGCCTTCCTAAATGGCTCGCATTGGTATTTAAGGAAAGGGAGAACGTGAGAGCCCGAGGCATTCTGTCGGCCACTTCACATCCAGCCATTATGCCAGCAGCGGGTCACTGACGCTATAGTGCATCAAACCACCGTTGAGGTTCCACCGATGACGACCTGGACCCAACACGTCTACGTGGGTGGCAGGCAGTCCAAGGCAGCCGTCCCTTAAACTCTTTTGACCCTCACGTCTCACCAAAAGAAGTGGTTTGTTTTTAACAACCGCTGGTGAAGAACCGCGGTTCTACGGTAACCTGCAATGCCATTGTACCACGTCACATTAACAGTTGCTCGCCCAGGCTTCCATTAAGGCTTTGTGAAACATATAAAGTTAAAAAGAAAACGCTATGTCACGTGCATTTAAAGATTTTATAAGTGTGACCCAGCCACTAATGTCAAATGTGACATGGGAAACCCTCTGGGTAGCATGATATAGTTATTATGTTCATATAGCGGTGCTTAATGCGGTAGTGTGTCAAAGCTAGTGTCATTACGCACGTTCTTTCTTCCTTGAGGAGCTCAGGGTGGTCTTGCCAGGCTACCGCTTTTGCTCATCGCACCCCTCTTGTGGCCAAAGTTAGAATTACACAGCCTGTGATATAAAGAGGGGCCAATGCACAGTACCTTGGCTGAATCGGAGCTCTTCATGTAGGGCTCCGTGCAGTGCGTGATTCCCCCTTGAAGGACCTTCTCAATCCTGGCCACCAGGAAGATCTCCGGGTGCGGGCACGTGACCGAGAACACCCCCTGCCTGGGGTACTGCAGGGCCCCCTCGGGGAGCCCGGCCCGCTGTCTATGGCCCCCAAAGGGCCCGTCGCCCCGGCCTCCGTTGTTGATGCAGGGGTCCTGCCCGCTGCCGCAGGACGGGGCGGTCATCTGCCGGACGAGCGGGTGGTTCAGGTCCACGTGGAAGTCTGCCGATATCTTTCTGCTGTTCTGGACATCGAAGAGGGACAGAACCACGTAGAAGGGCTCCACCTAGTGGTGGAGAGGAGATTGAGTACGCACTGGAAAGGACATCGTGTTTTTTGTTTTTTATTTGCTTTCCTTTTCTCCGATGATGACTCACTAAAAACTTCATTATTATATTATTTAGTTAGTATGCAGTATTAACTAAATAATTATTGAATTAATTAAAGTTTAATTCATTAGTTATATATATATATAATTGAGAGAACGAGAGCAGGCAGAGAGAGTTGAAAAGGGAAAGGAAGGCGGAATGGAAGCCTGGTTCAGGATTATCTATCATTCCTAATCCTCTTCCAATTTTCCCATCAAAGTGAAAAGTGAAACGGCTGGACTCGACTTTTCCTACACCCCGTGCCGCCCCCCGTGCAACATTAGACAGCAGCAGTCCAGGCTCCATTACTCTGCCCTGAGCGTGTGTGTGTGTGTGCGTCTATGGCGGGTGAAAAGGCTCAAAAATCCTCCTCGGGATTTTTGAGCCTTTTAACAGTATGCGTGGGTTTATAAATGAGTGTGAATCAATCAATGCATGCGGAAAGTATGTATGTCTGTGTGTGTCTGTGTGCATGCGCACATTCCATGCGCGTGTGTTAATGGCTACTACTGTATACTCCACAGAGCCACACCCAGAGGGCTGAAAGCCTCACACTCCCCTAATGCATTGTGGGAGGCCTGGCCTGGTTGCCATGACAGCGGCCACTTCCTGTGCAATGGGTACAAACGGCGGTGGAGCACCGGGCGGCCAAGTAGGACATCGAAACTCCCTGCGATCGTCTTAACCGATTAAGAGTGTGCGTTCCTATATTATTTGTGTGCGTACGTGCGTATGTGTTTGTGAGTGTGAGTGTGAGTGTATGTATGTATATGTGTTTGCGTGTATAAATACAGTGTGTGTGTGTGTGTAACCATACGTTTGTGGTGGGTCCATCCTCGCTCTCCGCCACACAGCTCTGCAGGTTGAAGGACAGGTCGTGACAACTGACCAACACCCTCTTCCCGAACTTCTCCTCGAACTGCCGCACGTCCGGCTCGATCCCTGACAGGTCCAGTTTCTATGGAAACGCAGCGTTACGTGTTATCAAGCGGCTTAAAGGGCAGAAGTTCTTAGTCACGCAGTTTGAAAAGGAGCCAATTAATCTTATCTACAGCTGGTGAAAGGATTTCGACGCCAGCGTCAGCTTGTTTGACTGCAGACATTTTGTTTCAAACGTTTTAATTATTCCAATTCTGCCTACATAGGAGCTTTCCAGTCGGGGTTGGGTCACCTGTGTGTCGGGGTCCAACATGAACAGCTTGAGCCGAGTTTCACTCCTCATCTTGGTGTCCACGTCTCTCGCCAACTGTTGAGGACGAACACAGGAAACACACTTAGCCTCCAATAGCTTGTTATTCAATAAAGAGAGCAGGAGGGCAGATGATCCATACGTTATAGAGGGAGGCCTGACAGCTTGAGAGCATGTTGTACGAGGCAATGTTGTGGAAGCGGCCCAAAGTGGATGTACCATCAGAGTGATCTATGTACAAGTACACTCAATGGGAGCTAACCAGGAAATGTGTGGACGTAGGCATACATTCAGAGCATGAAACATTCCCATTATTGAGTTTCACGCCCCTCTGCTGTATAATTCATATCACGGTTGGCTGAAATCTTAAAAAAAAAAAGATCTCTTTTTGACCCCCTTGCCCTCAATTACAGTTAGGAATTTATTGTTTTGTACTATGTGCTGAATAAACCAATGCTTATAAGTGTATTGTGCTTGTAAACCTAAAACTGCATCTATTTGGTCACGCAGAGGTCAGCTATAGAAGATGTCTTTATGTAAAGACAGCATAAAAATTAGGAGCGTGCATTTATGGTCAAGTGAGAGGGCAGAGATGAGAAGAGATGGGTCCCCATAACACATAGACACCGGATGGGCACGCTCACGTGGGTGGTTAAGTTTCGTATATACACACCAAGTATACGAAGTGCAACTTTTTCTGAAAGCAGTACCACCACATTCTATTCAGGTGTTAATACTACAGTATATACATGTAGTATGCATGTACATACTACAGTACAAGCGGAAATACCCTTCCCAAAACAGCTTTGAATATACTTACTAGACGCACTATAAGTATTTGTTTTCCGACCTCCACATTGCAGTGCTGGACAGCTCTATACGGCAATGTACATTTTAGCCTGGTCTGGCCTCTGCATTTGGAGGCCATGCACACTAGAGCAGATGTGAGCTTGGTTAGCAACAGGAAGTAAGGCCGCTCCCGCACTGTAGATCGACCTGACTCACTGAGTGAGAACAGCTGTTTGACAGTTGCGTTTCAAAATTGCTTCCTTGTGAATTCACAGAACGGGCGTTCTGGCCTGGTCAAATAAAGGTGGACATTGATAACCTCATGCTCGAGATGTAAAACACAAGGTACCTGAAAGCTGTCTTGGAAACTTCCAGAGGAGAGGTCTGGTTTTCCAGGCTCGTCATCTGCTGGGAAGATTAACGCGGGGTCTGTTAGCTAATGGAATTATACAGATGTAATGACGTGCTGGTCTCTTGGCAACCGATTAGCCAGACACATTTAGAGATACGAAGAAATCAACTGCACACATTTTAACACCTTTTTCAAAAATTGTCAAAGTTGGGGTGTAACTGGACAACAGGGCAGCGCACACACTGGGGCACACACACACACACACACACACACACACAGACACACACACACACACACACCGTCGTGCAGGTCTCCGTTCCTCTTCTCCTGCATGGCCTGCTCGAAGCTGCTGTGGAGGACCCTGTTCAGCGTGCCGATCCAGTCGTCCATCTCCGCCTCGCTGTCCGCAGCCAGCAGGTAGGTGCTCTTGTCCTGCATCTTCAGCTCGAAGGCCAACCGCCGCACCTTGCTGTTCTGGAAGACCACACGGACACACGTTGGGAAGTGATTAAAGCTACCAAACAGAACCTCTTTCTAACCTAAATAAAACTACTGACATTTAAATGACTGCATTTATTTATTTATTTATTCTCAAGACCGTGTTTGTGGTATGGCAACACATACAAACCGAACACGCTATCGATAACGTCCACCAAATGATGTGGGAACTACAAAAACTACAAACTACAAAAATGGCGGAGCATCTACTGTTGTCGTGTTTGAAAAACCTAGGTGGCATGTGTTCTGATGCTGGTGGGTTACGATATGCAATAAATAAATACATTTTATAGTTGGCTTATGGTTTTTAAAAAATGTGGATGGCTGGTTTAGTGGTGTGTTATGGCATGGAGGCATGGGAACCCCTTTTTTTGCGTTTTACCTGGACGACCCCCATGCAAGAGTCAAGGAAGATGGTTCCTTTGGGTTCCTTGGAGGTCTTCTCGTCTTTGTAGAAGTTCAGGTTGTAAGAGCCGTCGCCTAGCTGAGCAAGATGGAAGTACCGCCTCTTGAACGACTGGAGGACAAAGACCAAGGGACATGAACATCCCAAAATGGCCTCCATCTCTAAAAATACCACATGATGGATTTGGGCCGTGGGAAAGCCCAACATGAGCATATACTCCAAACTATAGGCTTTAACTTGAGTTTGACCTCAGTAACATTGACGTGCATTGCGAAAGCTCGCGTGGCCTTCCGTGGTCAAAGCAGAGACAAATCAGGGAGACGGGCTACTGCATGCAGTTTGCAGCAACTGGGCGTTGAACCTACCCTCATTGTAACACTGATGGCACTGTTCATGTTGCCTTTGTATAGCCAGCCGTGTTTAGACACCCCTCCCTTCTGGGAGCCCAGGGAGGATGTGTCCTGTTAGAGGACGTAATTAGGATACAGATTAGTACACACACACACACACACACACACACACACACACACACACACACACACACACACACACACACACACACACAC
>JAOEHI010000012.1:1358767-1371206 GCA_025447815.1 Percopsis transmontana
ATATATGTGTATATATATGTATATATATATGTATATATATATGTGTGTATATATGTGTGTATATATATGTATATATATATGTGTATATATATGTATATATATATGTGTGTATATATATGTATATATATGTGTGTGTGTGTATATATATATATTACGCGCACACACACACATGAATGAACAAACAATAGTTTTCCTGAAACATCCTAATTGTCATTGTTGTATACCTGCATGCATGCGGCATCAACACAGCGGTCAGACTGCTGGCAGTGTAATGAATGTCGATGACGGGAGATAATCTGTCTCCGTCTCTGCTGTGTTGTGGAATGTAAACCAGAGGGATGTTCACCACCCCCACCCCTAACGCTGCCACCGTTTAGCTGCTCGCGCTTTTTGTTTCCGATCCATCTACTCTTCCTTTTTAAAGCTTCATACTTTCGTCGTCGCCGCCCCCGCCCTTCCAACTGCCATTGCGTTTAACCTGTTGTCTGTCTGAGCCTCGTGTCGGCCTTTCCCTCTGTGCTCCCATGACTAATAGATGCGTTGGCGTGAGTCTGCTGCTGAAAAACCTTCGAGTAGAAACTGTTCCCGGCACACACCCGCGGTTGCTACCTGCGGCGAGGCCACAGGTGTTCTCAGATAGATGAACGAGAGCCGAGCAGCCACTCGGCGGCACGTAGCTTCCGGAGAAATAAACTTCCCAACTTGTTTGTTTTCACGTTACGCAACAGGCGAGCGAGCTCCCAACTCGGCGCTCAGACGGTTTGAACTGCCATCTCAGGCGATTCGGAGGTTAGGGGGGAGCAAAGAGGATTAGTGGAGGAGTGTTCTCTTGTAGAAGGAGAACAGGCCTGCCCTCTTGCCTCGCTTGTCCAACGCTTGGCGCTGTGCCTCGTTGGCATACGGGGGGCGTGACTCCTACGGGGCTCCCTTTGCACAGGCTCTTAAAGGCCGCAGGGGCTCTCGAAACTGTCAACTCCATGGTCATGTCACCAGCTCAACGCAACAGAGCCGCCGGAGCTGGTCAGCTCAGTTGGGAGGTTATAGGCTCAGAGAGTTACGAGTTGAAAGGCTTATTTTTGTAAGCGAGTATAGCTATAACAAACTAAAGAATTGCAGCATCTTTTAAAAACGTATCGTTATTTGTTCAAACTCCTTAACGTAAAAATTAGGGATTGCTGTGCCAGTCAAGACAGGAAGCCACCTATTATAGTTGTCAAGGCCATGTGATGTAAAACATTTGATTCACTGAGCATTCTGTGGCTCGCTCTCAATTCAAGTCATCAGAATAGCTGTGAGAATAGGGGACGCTTCATTGACTCTGCATCGCACTCCATGCACACTTCAGTTAGAAAGGAAGGAGGCACTTTAGATTTGAATACCGCCCTGTACTCCTCATAGATAAAAAATCAATGCCTACTTCCACCTCAATGTTAGCAGAGGGGTAATCTCAAGCAGAGCACATTATAAATATCGCTTATTCTAGTGTGTTACATTTTTCCATCAAAGTTGAATGCAGTTCTGGTCCAGTTTTTAGTCTTAGTATTATCTGTGCTAGATTCCCCACTTTGTCACACAAACACCAGTCAAATGACCAAGGCCATGGTGAAAGGTAATCGGTCCCCGTTGCAGCCATGTGTGTCTTTCAAACAGGGTAATGTCTTTCAAAGGGGGAAAATGATTGAACCACACAATTTATAATCCCAGATTAGGATCCACACCGTTATCCCGCTATCACATCAGTCACCCTGTCATCTTTGTTTTAATCCCATGTTTGAGAAAGTTTCTGGTCGGGGGGCTATTACTGCAGAGCAGTCAGTGATGGAGGCCTCTAAACTTAAGAGGCCGGACGCCACAAGACTGTGGATTAGCATTACTGTACCAGACCCAGACAGACACAGGCTGAGTGGTGGGTAGCGTGGGGGAGGGGGGGGTGTCCCAGGGCAACAGATGGAACAGATTACAGGCCAGCCTCCTCTTGCCGCCCCATCTTTAAACTCAACCAGAGGGCTCGGCAAATTACGGTTGTCCGCCAATACCCCCGAATCCCATCCGCCCCACCTCAGCAACAAGCGCACACACACCCAAGCTGAAGCTGTGCGTATGGCTTTGGCCCCTCCCCTCCGATAGAACACCAGCCCCTAAACATGGCTTGGTGTTCTATCTCGCTCTCGCACTCACTCGTCTTAGTTGGCTCTATGATAAGATGGCAAACGCGCTGGACTTTCTAAACTGGCGGTTGCTCAAAGAAGTCGTGCCTCACAACTAGAGACTCCACCACTTTTTGCTGCCTACTTTAGTACGCGCACACGAATGCTGGCCAAGAAAATAACAAATAGTTAAACTCTTTCAAAGTTAAGAAATAACCTTGCATCTCGCGACCGCCTTGAGGCCCAGACCCCATGTTAAGAAACCACTGCGCTAAATCAAGTGTTCTAGTCTGCTGCCATGTTTCGCATCGCTCCCATGGGCTTTGACAGTAGGGGAGGCAAAAAAAAAGAAGGGGGAATGGAGACAGAGGAGTTGTTTTTCAGCAGCGAGGCCAAGCTTAGGAGGTTCGGGGTCGTGGTGGTGGGAGGGTGGGCGGCTGAAGGCCAATGGGGGAGCTTTTATATTGACGGGAGGCAGAGATTAGCAAATATCTGGGCCATGGGTAAACACTCTAGTGGTGCCTGCGATCAGCCACTGCACAGGCCCCGCAGAGGAAGAGTAATCAGCAGCCTTTTGATATGACTACATTCTCTCTCTCTCCCCCCCCCCCCCCAATCTATTTCTCTCTCGCCCAAATCTGTCTCGCTCCACTGGCCCCAGCCTATGACCCACAATCCATTACTGCAGTGGGAGCCCGAGCGCGCCACAGAACAGAGCTGGCCACGGCCAATCAGACCCACACACACAGGGGTCTGGTATCCAACCAGAAACGGGCCTGGGAGCCAACCACAGAAAAGCAGACAGACCAAATGAGAAGTGCCTGCACCCATGCTACTGGATGGGTCCAGGCACCATGGTTTTGGTATGTAGCGCAGACACTCGTATTCAATGGCCTTACTCTCCTTGGCTCCAGTTGTCACCAAAATCCAATAAAAGGCTGATATGTGGACCGTCTCTTCTCTCGTGTAAATAGAGAGGAGAAAGGAACTGGTTCTTAAACCAGCCCTTGCTCTCTATTTTAGTGGCTCTGGACCTACTCTGACCCATGGCCGGCGTCAGTGGAAATATTCGTGATCTAGTTGAATATATATTAAAAATATTACGCGAGAATTCCGTGATTATAATCTTGAAATTATCTCCTGGCTTGGTCTGACTGAGCTGGCAGTGGAATGTCATAGGTTGTAATTGTATGTGTCGCGTGCCTCACGCCTGTAAACGTGACCTTCAGTTTTACCTGCACATCAGAAACATTCATGCCGGCTCTCAAACGACAAACGTTTTGAGCAATGCAAACGTATAGGCTGTATGAAGCAGGAGTTGTCACTGAGTTGGTTGTGAGTGAGCACTCTCTGTCTCTCTGTCTCTCTGTTTTTTGGAACATGCTGACACCTCTCATTGTGTTTCATAACTTCCATCCACTCAAGCATGGTCTCATTTACCTCCCTATTTTTGTTTAAATGTATTCGTTTTTATAATTGACTGCCTTGCTTGTTTGTTGGAACCTGGAAAACAAAACCAACATTTACACTGCATTGAAATGCGGCCCCTGCTACTTTCGCTACTAGCCAGCCCTGTCATATCACCCAGAACGAAATGGGCAGGCACAGATTGCATCTTGAATGTCTGACTCAAACTCTGGGGTTTATCACTTCAGCAGCCAGATGCTATGCGACATTCAAGACTGCCCGTGCCGAGAAGAGATGATGAATGAGTTTGACAGACTGTTGTTTTTCTATTATCACTGTTTACATTGATCGAACAATTGAATTACATGAATGATTGTAGCTCCACCAAGCCATGAAATCATATTTCAAGTAATATATAGTAGGGGTGAAACTAATTGATCAAATAATCGATTAACAGAAAAATAATCAAATTACTTTTTGATCAAATAAATCGACCATCAAAAATTCTGTTCAGTCTTTCTGCAGAATCATAAAATCAATAGTTGTGTTTTGAACATTTTATTTTCCAAAGTAATTGATAGATTTATTTATTTTTAATTCTGAGGGTAATCATTCATTAGGGTAATAATTGATGAATTGCAGCCCTAAGCCATAACACTGTCAGGTTTTACCCCTTGGCACATGAATAAATCCAGTCCACAGCTTCTGCCTGCGGCCCCATGGCTGCATCGGTACCTCGCTTTCCAGGCCAGCAGGGATTTTATCTTCAGTTTGACCAGCCAGCTGCTCCCCCAGCCGCCACCCCCACGTTGGAGCTCCTGTGTCCCACCCCCCCCGCCCCAGCCAGCCGCCACCACCCCGGTAGCACACACAGTAGGCCAGGGTTGACAGTTTTATCTCTGGGTGGGACGGAGGAGGAGGAGGAGGAGCGGCAGAGCTGGCAGCGTGCCCGGGGCTGGAGCAGGCACTCCAGCGCGTCACCCTCTGTCCCACACAGAGTAGCGCGACCTTGGGCAGGGCACGGCCACAGCGCCCCCTCCCCCCCTCCCGCTTCCCCTCACACGGCATCCTCCCCCCGCCGCCCTCTCTCTTCCAGACAGGAAGACAGGAAGGGGAGGAGATGGGAGCGTTTCGCTTATCAGCCGCTGCACACGGCCCAGGCTGCGTACACAAACTGGCATCCTGAAACGGGCACACGCTAACAACCCTCCTCCCCAATAGTCACGTCTCAGAATGTCACAAATGTACACACACACACACAAACTTTAAATTGTCACGCACTCAAATGCTTTCTCTTGAGCAAATAAGCTCTCGGGCCATATCTCTGTTTATTTCACAACTGTGTAGTCTCCCTACAGTTGTTTGCTAACACACACGCACAAAGAATACAGCTTTCACTTTGGCACCATCTGAGCTTCTATCCAGCGACCCTTGTTTCAGATTCAGCACACTGCGGACTACCGTAGATTTCTACAGACTAGTTCAGTTTGGTACAAACAAGCCAGGCCAGAGAGGTCAGGTTTATTTATACAGCTCTTAACAACCACTGCTGCTGTCTCGGAAGGGCTTCACTAGACCGCAGTTCACGCAGGGGAAAAAGCCACCTAGCCTTAACCCTTGGTTGGTTATGGGAGAGCAGGATAAATGAGCCGCTGTAAATGAAGGTACAGATGGACGGAATGGGGACTTGTGTAATAAAGTCTTGAGCCGTGTCGTCCTTGACGCAGACATTGTGTACACTTAGAATTCCATGTGTTTGAGTACAGCGCCTGACCTTTTACCACTTATCAGCCGTGTGTGTGTGTGTGTGTGTGTGTGCACGTGACCAGCTAGAGCTGAATTTGTGTTAGCTGTTGTGACTGTGCAGCTGTTTACATGGAAATGAGCTTTTGTTTCTCTTAACTAAATGTGTGAAAGAGAGCTGTGATTCACTTGCGCGTTGCGTGAGCAGTGACCTTTTTAGCCGCGTACCAAATTGTTGTATTCCTCTTAAATATAATTGCTCACTGCATATTTCATGTAGTTTTTCGGTTGGGTTTGATTGGTGTGCCCAAAAGGTAAGATAAAAACCCCATAGACAGACCCCACTTTCACATCTCCACGCGTCTGCACCGCGTCTACGTTTTCCTGCACTCTGTTGCCCCCGGTAACGCCGAAACCCGCCATGTTGTTGGAAACCGCGGCCCCTAATGACCCCGTGCTCCCTCTTGTCTCCCCCAGCGGCACAGGGCGAGGACCGGGAGTGTGCCTTTACGGACCAGCAGCAGGAGGTGGAGAGGGTGGCGGGCGGCGAGGGCCGCGTCTCCCCCGAGAACACCACCATCCGCTGCTCCAAGGGCGGCCACTGCTTCGGCCTGTGGGAGAAGAGCCCCCCGGGGGACGTGCACCTCGTCAAGCAAGGTACGGGCGGAGGGCGGATCCAAAATACGGTCTTAAAAAAAAAAAAAAACTTCCAGCGTTATTAAATGAGGCGGTGTTTCTTCATACGTAATATTAAAGTAATAGCAAATCCTTTTTCTTCACATAAAAGCTGAAATGAGGGAAAATGTTGATACAAAATGTTGATACAAAATGTCGGCGGTATCGGCGACGTCTGCACAGGAAAGCTAGAAACGATGGCTGTTAGTCCACCATATTGTTCCCAATGACACGATGTTCCCTCCCTTCACACATCGGCCCCTCTGCCAGGCTGCTGGACCCACCTGGGCGACCAGCAGGAGTGTCGGCCGGACCGCTGCGTCGTCACCAACCTGCCCCCCCAGATCCAGAACGGGACGTACCACTTCTGCTGCTGCGGGAGCGACATGTGCAACCTCAACTTCACCGAGGACTTCCCCCTGCCCAGCCCCACCACCGCGCAGCCCATCTGTAAGTAGTGCCCCCACCCCCCTCCCTACTGCGACCAGGAGGTTCCGTTTGACAGTTTCAGTTGCCGTGGATTTGCATTATTACGCTAGTTACTGTGAACGCACCAGCCGGTGGCCGTCACGTGCTGTACATCGTGTGCCAAAATGATGTTGCACCATGCAAATGCTATATTAGCGATGTGTTCATATAGACTAACTCTAATATTAATTACAATCTATACGCAGATTTACAGAGAAGATACATGGTCCCTGTCCCGCTGCTAATTGGATGTGACGCTCCACTATGCAGCGAGACCATCGGTCGCAGTGTGATCCTATACATGCGTTATTTATAGCACATTCACGTGTTGCAAATATTCCCTGCGTTTCCCTAATGTATTCCCATTGCGCAGGCGGATTTTGCCTTGACCGTGTGCAAAAAAAAAAAGTGGAAAATGCACAATTGGATGCTCTTTTTGCATTTGTTTACCCAATTCCACTTCCTCTTAAGAGGAATGGGGGCAATTACATGAAAAGCCTTTGTTCAAATTGTACCTAAATGGCACATTACTGTCGGTTACAAGCCACCGGCTGGCCAACAGAAGCCCTGTTTATTTTGTAGACAGGGTTTATCCATAATCCCCCATCCCACCCCACCCTGCCGTGTCTTTTCACTAATTCCAAGAAAGGGACTGCACAGTTTCTCAATGGAAACGTTTTCGGCAAAGAACTGCAAGGACGAGCGCACTTCACACCACCTTGTGTCTGCTGCAGACACCCCTCGCCTGGCTTCGCCGCTGCTCGTCCTCGGCCTGACTCGCGGCGCTGAGTGGTGTGAGGGCTTCCATTATGAACCACGGCAACTGTGAATCACAAATAAATTGGATTGCGTGTATCCATAAATAAGCAACCGAAGCCTCACACTTTTAATCTCGCCCCAACCAAAGACTGCCGCGGATTTCTTTGCAACAGAAGTCCATGAAAGTGGATGATATTGAATTCTGTGGCTGTATAAATGCACTCTTTTTTTTGTCAGTTGGCTTCTATACAGCATATAGAATCCCCCCCTGCTTCCCCAAAAGACAGAGAGGACATGATTGGGGGAAGTTTAATGGCAGTTTATCTGTGCTCTGGCCCACGCATCCAGACACGCTCTTCCAAACAAACGCACACTTCCCCAGATATGCCGTTCCTCCGCATTCTACGGATGGCAGGGCGTCTGCGGTCTGCGGGCGTGTCACCGAGTGTTTGAAGTTTGAGACAGGTGGCGGGCTGACATCATTTTTTTGGGCGTCGGCCTCGTTTAAATGAATAGAGTTTTCACATAATTGTCCCTGACATGGTCTGTGTTTAACACAGGCTGGTTAAAAGAAAAAAAGAACATGGATGTAGTTTCCTCTCGGAGCGTTTGCCTCTCTTCACTAGGAAGTGGAATAGTTTTAGTTACTGGGAGACATACCAAGCCACGTTTTATTCATTGCAAAGCTCACCAGGTGTGCGTTGTGTGCGTTTGTCCTTTGCTCTCGCACGGCGTATCCACCCCCCTCTCCCTGCAGTGGTTTGAATGTTCAGGCCTGTATCCATGCAGGCTCCAAGTTCGTACCGCAGGAGAAGCAGGATGCTTCACTGCGCCCATGCGTGCGCGCATACTCTCCAGGGCGCCCCGTACTGCTGACGCATGGCTTCATTAATCAGGACTACCTGGGAATGGGAACACGCCAGAACCACCGTCGTCCTGGCTGCTGTCAACACAGCCGGTTAATAATCCATCACGCGCTACAGGCTCGCAGTGGGACGCGGCTGTCAGATATCGCTCTCCCTGGCTCTCTCTGCTTTACAGTCCGTTGATCATTCTTCATGCTTGTTTACCTCACTTGATGTTTGTGTGTGGTTGCCTGTGCTTCACCTCACCCGACCTGCTGTCTGATCGTCTGTAAAATCAAGTGCGCGCGCACACACACACACACACACACACACACACACACACACACACACACACAGCGAGAGAGTGTGACAGAGTGTGATCCTCAACCTTCGACCAGCCGTCTAAAAACTAAACGTAACAAATATCGTACCTATAAGAACCCTCCACACACTCGGGAATATTTTCTCTGACGCTATTCCCCCCCCCCCCCCGACCTGCCGTTCCGACCTTTTTGATCCTGTGTGTTTGACCTGCGCTCTCTCCCCTCTCAGATGCTCGCACGCTGCAGTACGAAGAGGCGGTGATTATTGCCCTGGCAACCGTCTCCGTGTTGGCCGTGGTGGCCGTCGCAGCCTTCTTTGCTTATCGCATGATGCACGGTGAGTTGCCATGGCGTCACGCTCATCCAACCACATTAGTGCTGCTTTTTGCTGCTGTTGTTATTGTTTCTTAATTCAGATTTAAACAGTTTATAAAGGAATACTTCACACAAAAACGATAGTGTGTTCTCACCCTTCACAGCCTCAAATGTTGGAAGAAAAAAAGGTTGTGTTTCCATGACTTCCCAGGATGTAGCTTTTAAATGTTACAATGGCGTTGATTGGGAATCATAGCCGCCATTGTATCGGAGTAAACGAGGGGCGAGATACACTATTGCTTTTGGGTGAAGTGGTCCTTTAACGGATCTGTACCACAGAAATGAACTTTTATATGCCCAGCCTGGGGAGTTGAGTCGTCCTTGTGTAGAAGTGTGACAGACTCACTTCCACGCTATGGCCGTGTTTACAGGCACTAAACTGAACTATGTTGTTGTTATTTGCCACATGTCTGGATACATCAACATTGTGAGCATGGAATTCTGTTCGTATTCCAAATAAAAGTGCTCGACATTCTACTATTATTGGGAACGTGTCAACGTTTCAAACGGGGAATATGTCAATCGTCTATTATAATTGTAAGTAAAAGTGGACAAAAGTTTCTGCTAAATGCTGTGAATGTCAATTATAATGGAAGAATAATGCTGTCTGTGTGCCTACATGTTCTGACCAGGCTCTGTGTGTGTGTGTGTGTGTGTGTGTGTGTGTGTGTGTGCGCTTCTAAAGGCGACGGCAAGCAGGGCCTCCACAACCTGAACATGATGGAGGCAGCCGGCTCGGAGAGCTCCCTGGACCTCGACAACCTCAAGCTGCTGGAGGTCAGTGGCCCCCCGGGCGCCCCCCCCCCCGGAGCTCCAGTGAGCGGGGCCTTCCCCCCCGGAGCTCCAGCAAGCGGGTCAGAGGTTCAGGCCTCTGATTATGCGAGCGCGGGAGCCTTGGGTTTGTGTGTGAGTGTACCGAGAGCACCCCCACCACTGTGGACTTAACACTGCGGTGGTGGTTGGAGGGGAACTAAGACTAAACTAAGATCGTTATTAATAGAAAGTCACCAAGTGGGTTTTCTGCAGGCGTCGTGAAACGCTCTTTACCCCGCTGGCAAACCGCATCATTGAGAGGGAGCAGTAGCAGTGTCTAGGTAAACTAAAGACAGGAAAGACAACAATAGGGTGATGCAGGCCCTCCCACGTTGAGGCGCCTCCCCCGGCAGATTAGCGCATTTTCTCCACGGCGAGTCCAGACACGCTTGGAATGCCCGAGCCAGGCGAGGGTCTAATTTTAGAGCGGTTTGATTTGTCCGATAAAAAGCTTTTCGCCTTCGCCGCCGCAGCACCCCAACCGTCGCTGCCAGGTGCTCACGAGGGCTGGCGCTGTAACTGACACGCGCCGTGTAGCTCAAGGCTCGTCACAATCTGGTCAGGCAAGTCTTGGAAGTCGTTCATAAACACAGAACAGTGTGTTGTCTCCCTCCCTCCCTCCCCCCCCAGCCCCGGGTCTAGGGACTTAAGCCTGCATGTCTCTGTCTGGCTGACTATATGTAGGCACACACTTCTGTCATGGCTGACTTCTCGCACGCATTGAGGTTTCTTTTTTCTGCACTTGCTGAATATTTATATATTTTATTTATTTTATTTATTTATTTAAATCGGCTAATTCTGCCCTGCAACTTCGGAGACAACTTCTTACCACTAATAGAATAGTATCCGGGTCAAACACCACCCAGGACGTGCTACCGCGGGGGTGCAGGGCGACATATAGTGTTGAATTCTGCTGTCTGTTTCTAGCTGTCATCTGCCTGCCCCTCCTGCCTGCCCCTCCTGTCTCGCTGGTCTTTGCACACGTCTGCCTGTTGTGTGTATGCCTTTTGATCTCCTCCTCGTTCAGTTCTTCTCTTCCGGTCTTTGTTGTCTGCCTTACTGTATCTCTGACTCGAGGCCTATTCCTGGAGCGAGACATTTGATCGCAGCACCGCAAGCTCCTTATTCTCATCTTTACCTCTGGGGGACACAGTGTCCGCTGAACGTCTCAAATGCAAAATTAATAAGTCGGTCTGTCTCTCTCTCTCCCAGCTGATTGGGCGGGGCCGCTACGGCGCCGTGTACTGCGGCTCCCTGGACGAGCGGCCCGTGGCCGTCAAGGTGTTCACGGCGGCCAACCGGCAGAACTTCCTCAACGAGTGCTCCATCTATCGGCTCCCCCTGCTGGAGCACGACAACATCGCCCGCTTCGTGGCCGCCGACGAGCGCACCGGCGCTGAAGGGCGCACGGAATACCTGCTGGTCATGGACTATTACCCCCACGTGAGTACAGGGGGCGCCATGGGGCTGGCCTGGCTCTCTTTCATTCGTTCGTTCTTTCGTTTAGTCTTTCTTTTCTTTCTTTCGCCAAGGGCTTCTTTCTTTGGTTTTTTTCTTCCTTTCTTCAAATTCCCTCCCTCCCTCCCTCGGCCTTAACCAGTAGTCTAAATAGAAATAATGGGTCATGGATCTGGCTTTGTACAGCACTGCCCCCAGGGGCTGTATGGGCAGATTGATGCACAGCAGCCCTGCACTCAGGACAGGTCACTGTGTGATCCAATCAGGTTTAATGTCCTGACGTGGCTGAGTAAAGTTCATATCTATTCATTGATTTGTGTGAGTGACGGCTGGCTGACTTCTCTGCCCTCTCTGGGAATTCTGGAGTTTTGTTTTCTATTTATATATTATTCACACGCACCCAGAAACCGCTCGTAATCCGCCACACTCACAATCGAGAGGTCAGCTGACGCCAGCCGGCCTATGAAAGGGGCCCCATCATGCGGCCGCGCACGCAGGCGACTCTTAATGCGTATCGCCGTGGCAACGCGGACCATGCCAGGACAGCGCCTACGTATGTGAAATAAACTAACGTCGTTCATCGGACGCAGTGCAGCCTAATGTGATTTCATTCAGTAGCGGATGCACTGATTTCCTTTCTTTTTTTTCTTTAAATATATTTGTGTGTGTGTGTGTGTGTGTGTGTGTGTGAGAGAGAGAGAGAAACATCCTGGCCGACCCGGGACCAAATGCGATTAACAAAGGAAATCGACAATGTCCTGTGCGCTGTCGTCTTTTAAGCTTTGTTCAGCATAACTGACTTCTTCCAGGCATACGCAGGGAGGGGATTAGCTCGTGATACGGCAGTCCGTCCACCCTAGTAGGGATTACAGTGCCGATAGTGCCTTGCTCGAAGGCTCTTAAGCCGGGAAGTCGAGAGTGCTTCCTTCTGGTTCCACAATCGTACCCAACTCCTTTTTTTTAATTTTTTTTTCTAACGATGTTAATTATGATTTGTAGGCTTTTGGGTAACCTAAACCTAAATCCTGAGGTTTGTGTAAATACTGTAAAAGAACTATGCTAAAAATGTTTTGATGAACTCCAAAAGTGCTAAGTTGAAGCTGATCATATGCTAAACTCAAGTGTGTGTGTGTGTGAGGGAGGGGGTACGGGGGGGGGGGGCGAGTATTGTTCCAACACATAGCTCTCTCCCTGTTAAGTCACCGGGATCTAAAGTGACAAACAGACACTCAACAATCAACCCCCCCTCAGCCCGTCTCCACGGACACTTACCCAGGATGCACTGCATTGATTTTTGCGCACTCCTCTCTCGGCCGTGTTCTCAATTTTCCATTGCCAGCCTCCTTCCCCGTAATCATCTTTCCTCTCCCTTGGGGGGGGGGGGGGGGGGGGGGGGGGGGGGGGGGGGGGGGGGGGGGGGGGGGGG